>CM076451.1:8609863-8927363 GCA_038419695.1 Scomberomorus guttatus | reverse complement strand
TTCATTGGTCAGCCCCATTGTCCAATCAAAATGGATACTGATGCCAACTAATTTGAGCTACTAGCTAGTTGGCTTATTCTATTTAGCAACATCTGAAATCCTGAAATCCTTGTGCACAAGATTCTCTGTCCTCACAGTCGAAGTCTTAGTTGTTTATACTGAAAAATGAACAGAAAACCCTGGATTATGACTTATATTGTCAATTATATATATTGATTCCAGTCACTATGGACTTAGAAATCAAAATGCCTAGAAGGGTGAGGAAGAATCTGTCACTCTTTCTATGGTTAATGAGCTGCTGGAAGACTTTTTATAAGGAAAAATCTATAAATCATGTCTATAAGTGAGTGTTGACTCTATGTTTGCCCGCATGGGCAGTCTTGTTAAAGATGTACTGAACATGTCTAAAGACATTCAAGACCTTAAAGCTAGCCTCCAATTTTTAGGCAGAGTTGGATGATCTGCAAGGCACCAAAGCATACAGCACTGAAAAAAGTTATCTCCGACAGCCTTGCTGATTACCAAACTTGCATAAATTGTCTGTTCTCAAAAATGGATTATATGGAAAATCAGTCAAGAGGAAACAAACTGCTTAAAATCTGAATCTTGGAGTGAGACAGAGACTAAGGCAAAGAAAGTATTATCTGACCACTTTAAAATAGACTCTAAGCTCTTTGTCGGATTGGAATATATGACAATACTGGTCGTCCCAGATCCATTGTGGTCAAATCACTTCGATACAAAGACAAGCAAGAAATTTTGAAGAGAGTAAAATCCCTGCTACCACAACTCAGAGAGGAGAGGAAGAAGGGGAACATTGCCTTTCTGAAATATGACCAATTAGTTGTTCACTCTCCCCAATCTGGTTAAACCTTCCCTAGCTATCACTCATTTCATTTGTTTCCAGCTACAAAATGTCACATACAGTATCTCTAGAAAATATGTTATCACAGGTATTGTTGCAAAGCTATTATGTGTGATGTAAATGTGTCAAATTCTAGTTCATTAGAAGATTAGGCCTTCCACATGATCTAAATGACAGCAAGGATATGATGTGCAATGACTGCTTTGATCCAGATACAAATTTTCTCAATGTAAGAAGGGTCCAAGGTCTTTGAAATTATTACAACGAAGAGTTAGATAAATTCTCCTGTTGTTTATTAGAACAAGGCCAAGAAATTTTTTTTCAACTCTCTACCTAAATATACACAGTTTACCAAAAAATTATGACCATCTAACCCAATATTTGTCGAATTTAAATCATACATTTTCAGTGCTTGCTCTATCAAAGACATGGCTTGCTGATGATATAGTATCTTTCTATTCAGTACCTCAATGAAATGCTGTGCATTCATGTAGAAAAAAGAAAAGGGGTGGAGGAGTTTCAATCTTTGTTGACAGCAATGTTCAATTTATTGAGAGGATAGAATTCAGCATTAGCTTAGATAAAATTGAGGTTGAAGAACTTTTCATAAGAATACCAAATTCTAGTAGTTTTGGTGGGAAAAGTGTTATAATTGGTTGCATTTATCGTCCACCTGATACTGATGTTGGTATTTTTAATGATGTTCTCTCTTCTACTGTGGAGTTGATAAGTAACAAGAGAAAGGCATGCATTCTTCTTGGAGACTTTAATGTCTACCATCTCAAAATAGAGTCTCATTTATCAACTGAGTTCCTAAATATTGTTTATGCATCTTACCTTTACCCTCTCATCTACAAACCAACTAGGATAACAAATACATCTGCAACTTTGATTGACAACACTTTTACAAATTATTTTGAGAACATAATCAACTCTGGAATATTGTTAACTGACATTTCTGATGATTTTCTGATATTTCATTTTTTTTTAACCAAAAGTAGTCCACAAGGAAAACTTGATGTGAGGATGAAATGTCATAAGTTCACTAAGAAAAATGAGAACTCTTTTAAAGCCTTGATGGAGGAGGTTTCATGGGAGGAGGTGCTCAATCATCAGGATGCTGAATTGGCTTATATCACATTCATGAATATATTTACATCTGTATTTAACAAATGCTTTCCACTTGTTCAAATTAAGAAAACATGTAAGTCTAAAAACTCTAAGCACTGGATCACTCCAGGTCTAAAAAGATCCTCTATTGTAAAAAATAAATTGTATAAAAAATCTGTTGTAAGCCCCATTCCATTTAATATTGGATTTTATAAAAAATATAAGAATAATTTTACAAAATTACTTTTAACTGCAAAAAAACAACTATTTTTCTGAAAAATTTGAACAATCCTATGATGATATAAAAACCACATGGAAACCCATCCATGAATTGTTAAACAAGAAAAAGGCCTCCACATCTATTCTATCTCAATTATCCGATGGTGTGAGAAATTTCACTAATCCTTCTGATATGACAAATGGTTTCAATGATTTTTTTGTAAATATTGGTCCTTCTTTGGCTAAAAATATAAACAACACAGAGGAATCCCTCCTTGTGAATATCAAGGAGCAGTATCCTTGCATAAGTATGTTTGACCCTCCTACCTCTAAAGAAGCGCATGACATTATACTGGAATTGAAAGACTCCTCTGCAGGGCATGATGAAATAACATCTAGTCTTGTTAAGAAAGTAGTTTTTCTATTGTTGAGCCCCCCACCCATGTTTTAACTTTATTCCTCAAAACAAGTGTTGTACCAAGTGACCTTAAAGTAGCTAAAGTCATACCGCTGTTCAAATCAGGTGATTCCAGTATATTTACTTACTATTGTCCAATATCTGTTTGCTTTTCTAAAGTTCTTGAGAAACTAGTATATTCAAGAATAAAAAAACATATGGATGAGAGCAACATACTGTACAGCCATCAATATGGTTTTCAGAAAAAATGTCAACAGAAATGGCTCTTTTGCAGCTTGTTCACAAAATCTCTACAGACTTGGATAATAAAAAAATCTCTCTGTATATTTTTAGACTTGTCAAAGGCATTTGATACTGTTGATCACAACATCCTTATTGTAAAATTACAAAAGTATGGCTTTCATGATCAAATGGGTGATTGATTATTTAAAGGACAGAGAACAGTATGTATCTATTAATGGGCATCTATCAAATAGAGCTAGGCTACTTTGTGGAGTACCTCAGGGTTCCATCCTTGGACCTCTCTTGTTTTTGATTTACATGAATGACCTACCTAGGGTCTGCAAAAATGTACTGCCTCTTTTATTTGCTGATGACACAGGTCTTGTTTCATATGAAAATTTTAGCACACTGATTTGAGAAGCAAATGAAGAGCTGTCATCTATTTGTGAATGGTTTCAGATGAACAAACTGTCTCAATATAAAAACATAAAATTTTATGATATTTTGTAACACAATTAAAAAGTATATAAAAGAAAAAGCCAAAATATTCACAGACAACATTAAAATAACTGAGGTTCCTCACATTAACTTCCTAGGAGTCATAGTAGATGAAAAATGAACATGGAAATACCATATTGAACTTGTCTGTAAAAGGACTATGAAGACAATTGGTATCTTGAGTAGAGTTCGTTCATTAATAAATCATCAATCATTATCCTTATATTATGTATTGTAATACTGTTTGGGCCACCACATGTCCCACTTATCTCAATAAGACTTTCCTAATCCAAAAGAAATTTTTGAGAATGATTAGTTTTGTAAAAGGATGTGACTCATCTGCTCCTCTCATCAATGTGAACATATACCAGACTTGTGTATTCATGTATAAATATGTACACTTAACTAATGACTGGCCTAGTGCTTTCCAGAATTTTTTAAAGTCTTCCTCAGACATTCACTCATATTCCACAAGACACTAAGGACTTTCATCTTCCGTATTGTCGGACTTCCCTTAATCAATATACATTGAAATACAGAGGACCATCTCTTTGGAACAATCTACTTCCATCATTACAGTCAATATCTACATTATTATTCAAAAAACATCTGAAAAGGACTCTAATTAGCAAAGATTTATAACACTTCATGGATTTCATTGTAATGTATTGCAACATGTAAACAAACTTCTAGGTAAATTGTAAATTTCTAGTCTTTTGTTTTTAGCTTTTTTTTTTTAAGCATGACTATTGGTATTTAAATAGGGGCGATATCTTCACAAGCCATTTTTGGCTTCTAAACTCTCCTGCATGATGTTCAAACTTCTTTTAAATTCCTATTGTCTTTTATATATTTATATGTGCAAATAAATTAAAACCAAACTAAACTATTGTCATATTTATCTACCATATAAGAAATATGTAGGTATTTGTTTGCGAATACAGGAAATTCTAAGTAAAATATAGCCATTTAACATATCTTGCAAATGTCAAAATAAGCAATATAAATGAATTTGAATCACACTTTCAAGAATTTTCTCATTATCTTATTAGCCAGATCTTTTAGAGTGACATTATTCCAACAAATGCTTGTGTAACAGACATCGGAAACAACTAGCCCCAGCCTCCCAGAGAAAGTGGTCAGGAAGCTGAATGCTTTACAGACTCAGGGCTAAGTTGTAGCTTAGTTTTGTCCTGTATCGTGTTGAATGAAGCCAAATTGTTCCCATATGACTGACAAAACATTAATTTCTTCTGTACCAGCTTGTTCTCATCTGCACCTTTTCCCAGCTGCATTTCTCTTGACTTGAGTCGTTTTGTCTTCACTGGACACATATGGTTAAATACATTGCTTTGAACTGCAGGTGGACATTCTGTATGAAGGAATTAATTTATCGAATTTGTCCATATGACTAAAATGAGTTCGGTTAGAAAGCCAGAATGTTGGTTTTGGTTACTTTTCGATTAATTGCCCTGCAATACTGCAAACAATACCCATCACTGAAGAAAGTGAGCCAACTGTTGCAGCTCAGAGCACATCCCCTAATAAAGAGGTCATCAATGCTCCACAGAATACAAGAAGAAAACAACAAGCAAGGAAGCGCAAGGCCAAAATTAGTTTAGTTGATTGTGGGCTACAGGCTTGTATCAAGCTGAGCAGGAACTTCAAAAACAGGAGAAACAAACTGTTGTGGGCACAACAGGAGGAAGAGGAAAGGAGACTCCCTGCAAGCCCAGCAACAGGCAAATCATCAGATGTTTAAGCAGCCAATGGACACTGTCATCACTGCTGTGTGTCCTGGTCAACAAATGCACCCATAATCACCACACTGGATTTATCCTGCTCCAGTGGGGTCAACCACTGCTAGTGACTGGCCTATGCATAACTCCCCTGTGCCACAGCAGTCCATGCCACCTGTGGCCCAATGAATGATGCCTGCACCCATACCAATGTCTCAGCAGCTAATGCAACCACCCACTGAAATTAAAGGTGAATTGGCTCCAAAACCAGTGAATTACTCACAACTGGCAAAAATTTAATTACCCTGCAGTAGATGTATAACACAAATTTGTTATTGTTTTTATAGAGGGTTACACACCGACTCAACAATAATCCTATTTTTACTAATTTACTGTATATTACTTGATAATGTTTACAGTATATACATAGTTTACCGTTGGCCACACATGTACATTGTTGTGTTATCTTTTAGGTTACTTTTTTAATATAGCAGATTCATATGCAAACAAATCCTATAAAAGTTCTACAAAGTAAAATCCTAATACAAGGGTAATCAAGGCTAAATTATGTACTGTATATACGGTAAAGAAGCAATGCAGGCAGTACTTCAACATGTTTTCCATAAAGACTGAAGTAGAAGATTGAAAAACAACCAAATAAGCAAAAGGTTTAAGTGAAAAAAGGATCAAACTTAATATGGCTTTATATACTCTAGATGATAGAAATCAATCAAGAGATGTCCTGATCAGTGCTGACACAGACTTCACAAATCTCAGTAAGTATTGACCATAGTTTAAGGATTAGAGCTGGTGAAAAGCTGTTGGACCTTAGGCAACTTCTTCTAGTTAGACACAGCAAATGGGGAGTTCCACTTTACTTCTGTTTCAGAAAAGTATTTTGCCAAATGTGGGAATTTAGATGATAAGTACAAGCACACAACCTCAACTGCCCTAAATTTAATGAATTTTTAATTTAAAGGTTTTGAATTAAAAATTAACCTCAATGTCCTTAATTCATCAGTTCTTTTTACCATGATTAGTTTTTTAAGAGTTTTAGGAAAGTTTGCGAACACCGACAGCAGCATATAGTTTTTATTGACATAGACATAGTTACAGACAATAAGTAATGTTGGTAAGTATGCATTTAGTATACTGAAAACCACTGGAAAAAACAAATAAAGCTTATGATATACAACATGTTTGCTTCATAATATATTCCATCAAGTGGCACGGTAAAGTTGTGAGAGAGTTTGCATGTTTTTCTTTGGCTCTGTGTGGGTTTCTTCCAGTTTCCTCCCACAGTCAAAAGACATGCAGGTTAGGTTAACTGGAATGTCTAAATTGCTAGGATGTGAACATGAGAGTGACTGTGTTTGTCAATAGATTGCAGAGCTGTCCAGGATGTAGACTGCTTCTCACCCAATGTTTGTTGGGATAGGCTTCTGTCCCTTACAACCCTGAACAGGATTAACAGTTGAGAAAATTCATGGCTGAATCATTCCATCATTTTATCATAATACTTAGACCATAAAAGGATGCATCTTCAATAATAAAGTATTAACAAATTGACAATTCATGAGGATCTACTGAGATGTATCAACTGTTTTTGAAAATCCCAAAGATCTTACATCTAATTTCTTTTGTCCTAAGACAGTACACAAAAGGATTTACAAGAGATGGACCAAGGATGGCCCCGATCATTAAGCCATGGCGAGCCTCAAGAGTTAATACCACACCTGCCCTGGTCAAGACAACGATAATAAATAATGGACAGTAATAACATGTTACCACAATCAAGTGACTCAAACAAGTGCTGCCCATTTTCCTTTTGTTACTATTTGAGGATAATTTGACAAAAAATATGATCAAAATGTATGATAGGCAAATAAACATGAAAGTGAAAAATAAAACAACAAATACTATTATGGTAAGCAGATTGAAATAGGGTGTGGGATCAACACACGTAGTTCGCATTATGGCAGCATATTCACAGAAATTGTACTTCAGCTTTGAGTAGCAGTGAGGGAGAGGTAGCAGAGTTGCTGGCAGAAAAGACACAGAAGCACAGGCAACAATCCACAGGACATATGTAAGGACAAGAGTGCGCACATTTGTTAAATAACTGTGGTATTTAAATGGACAACTAATAGCAATCAATCGATCAAATGCCATAATTGATAAAGCAAACATTTCCATTACACCTCCCAAGTGGAAAGCAAACATTTCAATGAAGCATGGCACATATGATATGGTATTAACACCAGCAACTAGAACCCTAATCATTGTTGGACTGGCACTGGAGGTGTACAGTATATCAACAACAGCAAGGTTGCAAATCAGAAGATACATTGGTTTGTGTAATCGCTTGTCATATATGATGAAAAGGATGTTCATCATATTGGCTGATATAGTGAGAACATAGGTAATTAATATAACCACACCAACTATGAAAGGCTTTTCAGTTTCGTCAAAACCACCTATGATAAATTCTGTTAATTTGATTGAAGCATTCTGTAAAAACATACTCAAACAAAATATCAAGATGACAAAAATAGCAAGAAAGAAATTGATAAAAAATACTCTTCTTAAAGCAAAAGATCATTCAATATACATCATAAACAGCCAGTTGTAGTCAGATTTGAAAAAGGTCACTCGATCTGAGCTCAGTCAAACAGCTTTCACTAGAACCAACAATGGAGTTTACTAAAGAGCTTCTAGGATTTAGGGTTTTAAGGCTCAGCTGAAAAGTACGTTTTCATTGGTCAGCGCCATTGTCCAATCAAAATGGATACTGAGGCCAACTAATTTGAGCTAATAGCTAGTTAGCTTATTTTAATTAGCAACATCTGAAATCCTATATCCTAGATAAACAGTCATTCATCTGCAAACTAGGGCTGGACGATATTAGCTAAAATCAATATCATGATTGATTGTCACATTTACCTCAGTCACGATTAATCAAATGATACCTTATTAAATACATTTGTGCACAAGATTCTCTGCCCTCAAAGTGGAAGTCTTAATAGTTGTTTGTACTGAAAAATAAACAGAAAACCCTGGATTATGACTTATATTGTCATATTTATTTACCAGATCAGAAAACTTGTAGGTATTTGTTTGCTAAAACAGGAAATTCAAAGTAAAATATATCAATTTAACATATCTTGCAAATGTCAAAATAAGCAATATAAATACATTTAAATAACACTTTCAGGAATGTTCTTATTATCTTAATTAGCCGGATCTTTTAGAGTGATATTAGTTCATTGTTTCCCATGTCTTGTGTAACACATGGGAAACAATGAGCCCCAGCCTCCCGAAAGTGGTCAGGAAGCTGAATGCTTTACAGACTCAGGGCTAAGTTGTAGCTAACCTTGGTTCTTCTTTCAACATATTCAGCTGCTGGTAAACAAAACTAGTGAACTTCACTTGGTTGTTGAAGAGTTGTAGCATTTATTTTCTGAAAAACTGTAGGTCATACTGAAGAATCTCTGTGACATTTACAGTTCACTGCTAACATCTAGCATACCTGCCTGCCTGTCTTGAGCACAACCTCTTTCTCTGTCTCTTCTGCACACTTGCATCACACACTCACACAAGAAGCTTAGTTTTGTCCTGTATCGTGTTGAATGAAGCCAAATTGTTCCCATATGCGAAAACATCTTTTTTTCTGTACCAGCTTGTTCTCATCTGCACCTTTCCCCAGCTGCATTTCTCTTGACTTGAGTCGTTTTGTCTTCACTGGACACATATGGTTAAATACATTGCTTTGAACTGCAGGTGGACATTCTGTATGAAGGAATTAATTTATCGAATTTGTCTATATGACTAAAATGAGGTTGGTTAGAAAGCCAGAATGTTGGTTTTGTTTACTTTTTGATTAATTGCCCCGCAATACTGCAACCAATGTTTTAATACCCATCACTGAAGAAAGCGAGCCAACTGTTGCAGCTCAGAGTACATCCCCTAATAAAGAGGTCATCAATGCTCCACAGAATACAAGAAGAAAACAATAAGCAGGGCTAGGATGGGCACAGAGACACACACACCCATCTACCCTCCCATACACTCACACCCACATGCAGGTTCCAGCTTGCATGTGTTTCCATTGTACATAGCTGTATCTTATATTCATTAATTATTGCTAATAACCAACCAGCTTACAATCAACGACCCTCACAAGTGGTGCCCTGTGTGAGGCTCTCACAATATATATCCAACAAGTGGTGCCCCGTGTGAGGCTCTCTCTATATATCAGCTATTTTCCAATATTTATGCACAATAATCAGTAATTCATAATTTTTGAACTATTAATAATTTTTTTTTAAATTTAAATTTTTGAAATTTTTGACTTCTCTAGTGCTCTGCCAAGCATATACAGTGTAGTGGTGTATTGTGTACAGTGTGCACTAGTAGTAGTGTTAGCCAAGAGTGTTTAGCATTTTGCATGCTAATTGTTTAGTCCCCTAACACATTAGACAGCTGTTACTCACCAGAGGTGCAGAAGCCACCTCATTAACATCCTAGTAGGATAAGAGTAGAGTAATTAAAACACTAACTGGTTTGTACTCACCAAGGTGCTAGAGTTACCATTGGGGTCCTGTCAGGACAAGATAGGTTGCAACTTGAGTAATCAACCGTGTGAGCCACAGGTCTGCCTCTCACCTGTGCATTTATGCAACATTAGTTAAATCACAACAAGTGTTAGAGCCACTGTGTACCGTGCATTTACGTGTGCAATTAGGATGGGCAGAGTGTAGGAATCAGTGAAAAGCTGGCCATTCTTGGGGCTCAAGCAAGGAAGTGTGAGGCCAAAACTAGTTTAGTTGATAGTGGTGTTGGGCCTCAACCATGGGGTCAGACAAAGACAGGCCTACATGTAAAACCTGAAGCCTGACCATGGGCCTTCCTTTGTCCTTTGTCCTTTGTCCCCTGAAACAAAAGGGCAGCACCAAAATGCTGCTCACAGATCCCGCCTCCCATGATGCTTTGCCAGTTCGCACCAAGGTGAGAACTCACAGCACGGAGCTCAAACCCGGGTCTCTGATTGGCAGAGACCCACCAACACCACCGGGAGTCATGGCAACACAGCCGTGACGTCATCGTCCCTTTAAGAAGCGGCTGCATGAATTCAACATCGCCTTTCCACCGTAACAGCGCTGGAGGAAGCGTTGCTTTCTCTGTGAACCAGCTTACTAAAGGAGGTAACCCCGTGCATGTGGCCTTTTTCCCCCCATCGACTGAAGATTCAACCCTCGCTGGACGAGCTAAACTTCTCCCTGTGTTCAACCGAACACAATCACTGGATCCGAGAGAGAGACCGCTGCTGCTGCAACCCAGTGCTCTCAAACTGCCTGCAAAAGGAAGAAAAGGATTTCTTCACAGAGACGCGGATAACTTCTCTGCCCCGCTCTTCTTCAACTAAGTCAACTCTGCTGTTTCCCTCCCCACGCTGCCGAGGGTCAGCTGCCGTCAAAACCCCGCCAACAGACCGCTGACGGCCCCATCAGTATCCGAACCGGACCAGGATGGAAGAAACACACGCCGAATTGCTTTGTGAAGCAATCACGTAAAAGGCTATGTCTGGACAGAGACAGAAATAAATGTGTGTTAGCTTTTAGCTTTAAGCCTAATTGCTATTGTGTTGTTTGATTTAACGGCCCGCCGATTTGCCTGCTATACTCTGAGGAGTATTTAAAGTTTGCTGCCTGTTTAGTTTGTGTTAACCACGCGAGACTGTTTTTGTGTTTTGTCCCACTTGGGACTGCTGCTGTGTTTGTGCCATCATGAGGGAGAAAGTAAGTTGTTTGTCGATCAAAAATCTGAGAGCGTGCGTGCAGACGGCAGTCTGTAACGCACGTTGTCTGATTTTTGGACAAAACAACCGCTGCTCTCCCCTCACAATCGTAGGATTTTGCCGTGAGCCGGCGTTTTTTTTTCCTCCTTTCACTCTTGCTACTAACACACGCACACACATACACATCTTTTCTTACACATCTGACGGTCAGATAATGTGGGACACAGCGCCGCTCTGCCCTCGTTATCTACCATCAGACACGTGTTTGATACATTGAATTGGGTGAATGCAGAGACGCCGACTCCCAGGTAGCGCCATCTTGCTATTGTTATAACCGACATTGCGGTCATAGCCGCTATTTGGTTATCACGTGACTCCATCTCACGAGATCACGCCCGCTGTCCTTGCAGTCGCGTGACGTCATCTCACAAGATCACGGTTGCCATTTTGTTCACACCCACAGAGACACACACACCCATCTACACTCCCATACACTCACACCCACATGCACACTCCAGCTTGCATGTGTTTCCATTGTACATAGCTGTGTTATTGCTTAGGTAGGATTAGAATTTAGGAGTGATTTATTGATCAAAGCATTTACTAACTTGTTAACTTTGCTATTGTTTAATAAACACTGTTTATATCTTTAAAGAGAAGTCTTTTGTAATTATTGTGCTCATTTATTCTAAAAGGTGGCTAAAAGGGTCAGAGCTCGAATTCATACCTTCATTGTTCACTTGTGGATGCTGATATCCCTTAGATATTAGCATCCCAAGTGAACCTTGTTTATGAGACTACCTTATTGTTTGGTTATTGGTCCCGGTTTCTGGGTGGTGCCCCATATTATTAATTAATATTAATAATAATAATATAATAATATTTAATTTTATTTTTATTAATTATTGCTAATTTGC
This sequence comes from Scomberomorus guttatus, assembly GCA_038419695.1. Lineage (NCBI taxonomy): Eukaryota > Metazoa > Chordata > Actinopteri > Scombriformes > Scombridae > Scomberomorus > Scomberomorus guttatus. The sequence continues at coordinate 8,915,578 of CM076451.1, read as the reverse complement.
TAATAACCAACCAGCTTACAATCAACGACCCTAACAAGTGGCGCTCCCATCTGAGACTCTCTCAATATATATCCAACAGTGGGCTACAGGCTTACATGGCTCAGCAGAGAAGGCAGCTCGGGGAAATGTATCAAGCTGAGCAGGAACTTCAAAAACAGGAGAATGAAGCCTTTGACAAACTGTTGTGGGCACAATGGGAGGCAGAGGACCTCAGGCAACTTCTTCTAGTTAGACACAGCAAATGGGGAGTTCCACTTCTCTGGTTCAGAAAAATATTTTTCCAAATGTGGGAATTTAGATGATAAGCAAAAACACACAACCTCAACCGCCCCCAAATTTTATGAATTTTCAATTTAAAGGTTTTCAATGATAAATGAACCTTAATATCCTTAATTCATCTGTTCTTCTACCATGATTAGTTTTTTAAAAGTTTTAGGAAAGTTTGCGAACACCTACAGCAGCATACAGTTTATTGACATAGACATAGTTACAGACAATAAGTAATGTTGGTAAGCACTGGAAAAAACAAATAAAGCTTATGATATACAACATGTTTGCTTCATAATATATTCCATCAAGTGGCACGGTGAAGTTGTGATTGAGTTTGCATGTTTTTCCTTGGCTCTGTGTGGGTTTCCTCCAGTTTCCTCCCACAGTCAAAAGACATGCAGGTTAGGTTAACTGGAAAGTCTAAATTGCTAGCATGTGAACATTAGTGTGACTGTGTTGGTCAATAGATTGCAGAGCTGTCCAGGATGTAGACTGCTTCTCACCCAATGTTTGTTGGAATAGGCTTCTGTCCCTTACAACCCTGAACAGGATTAACAGTTGAGAAAATTCATGGCTGAATGATTCCATCATTTTATCATAATACTTAGACCATAAAAGGATGCATCTTCAATAATAAAGTATTAACAAATTGACAATTCATGAGGATCTACTGAGATGTATCAACGGTTTTTGAAAATCGTAAAGATCTTACATCTAATTTCTTTTGTCCTAAGACAGTACACAAAAGGATTTACAAGACAGGGACCAAGGATTTTCCCGATCATTAAGCCATGGCGAGCCTCAAGAGTTAATACCACACCCATCCTGGTCAAGACAACAAGAATAAATATTGGACAGTAATAACATGTTACCACAACCAAATGACTCAAACACGTGCTGCCCAATTTCTTTTTGTTACTATTTGAGGATAATTTGACAAAAAATATGATCAAAATGTATGATAGGCAAATAAACATGAAAGTGAAAAATAAAAGAAAAAACATTATGATGGTAACCAGATTGAAATAGGGTCTGGGATCAACACATGTCGTTCGCATTACTGCAGCATATTCACAGAAATTGTACTTCAGCTTTGAGTAGCAGTGAGGGAGAGGTAGCAGAGTTGCTGGCAGAACAGACACAAAAGCACAGGCAACAATCCACAGGACATATGTAAGGACAAGAGTGCGCACATTTGTTAAATAACTGTGGTACTTAAATGGACAACTAATAGCAACTAATCGATCAAATGCCATAATTGATAAAGCAAACATCTCCATTATCCCTCCCAAGTGGAAAGCAAACATTTCAATGAAGCATGGCACATATGATATGGTATTAACACCAGCAACTAGAACCCTAATCATTGTTGGACTGGCACTGGAGGTGTACAGTATATCAACAACAGCAAGGTTGCAAATCAGAAAATACATTGGTTTGTGTAATCGCTTGTCATATATGATGAAGAGGATGTTCAGCATATTGGCTAATATAGTGAGAACATAGGTAATTAATATAACCACACCAACTATGAAAGGCTTTTCAGTTTCGTCAAAACCACCTATGATAAATTCTGTTACTTTGATTGAAGCATTCTGTAAAGACATATTCAACAAAATATCAAGATGACAAAAATAGCAAAAAAGAAGTTGAAGAAAATACTCTTCTTAAAGCAAAAGATCATTTAATATACTTCATAAACAGCCAGTTGTAGTCAGATTTGAAAAAGGTAACTCGATCTGAGCTCAGTCAAACAGCTTTCACTAGAACCAACAATGGAGTTTACTAAAGAGCTTCTAGGATTTAGGGTTTTAAGGCTCAGCTGAAAAGTACGTTTTCATTGGTCAGCCCCATTGACCAATCAAAATGGATAAAGATGCCAGCTAATTTGAGCTACTAGCTAGTTAGCTTATTCTAATTGGCAACATCTGAAATCCTATATCCTAGATAAACAGTCATTCATCTGCAAACGATATTACCTAAAATCAATATCATGATTGATTGTCACATTTACCTCAGTCACAATTAATCAAATGATACCTTATTAAATACATTTGTGCACAAGATTCTCTGCCCTCAAAGTGGAAGTCTTAATAGCTGTTTGTACTGAAAAATAAACAGAAAACCCTGGATTATGACTTATATTGTCATATTTATTTACCATATAAGAAAACTTGTAGGTATTTGTTTGCTAAAACAGGAAATTCAAAGTAAAATATATCAATTTAACATATCTTGCAAATGTCAAAATAAGCAATATAAATAAATTTAAATAACACTTTCAGGAATGTCCTCATTATCTTAATTAGCCGGATGCTTAGAGTGACATTAGTTCAACAAATGCTTCAACAAAGACATGGGAAACAATGAACGCCGAAAGTGGTCAGGAAGCTGAATGCTTTACAGACTCAGGGCTAAGTTGTAGCTAACCTCGGTTCTTCTTTCAACATATTCAGCTGCTGGTAAACAAAACTAGTGAACTTCACTTCTTTTTTCTGTACCAGCTTGTTCTCATCTGCACCTTTCCACAGCTGAATTTCTCTTGACTTGAGATGTTTTGTCTTCACTGGACACATATGGTTAAATACATTGCTTTGAACTGCAGGTGGACATTCTGTATAAAGGAATGAATTTATCAAATTTGTCCATATGACTAAAATGAGTTCGGTTAGAAAGCCAGAATGTTGGTTTCGGTTACTTTTCGATTAATTGCCCTGCAATACTGCAAACGATGTTTTAATACCCATCACTGAAAGCGAGCCAACTGTTGCAGCTCAATGGACACTGTCATCACTGCTTTATGTCCTGGTCAACAAACACACTCATAATCACCACACTGGATTTATCCTGCTCCAGTGGGGTCAACCACTGCTAGTGACTGGCCTCTGAATAACTCCCCAGTGCCACAGCAGTCCATGTGGCCCAATGAATGATGCCTGCATCTATACCAATGTCTCAGTAGCTAATGCAACCACCCACTGAAATTAAAAGTGAATTGGCTCCAAAACCAGTGAATTGCTCACACACAGAAAAAATTTAATTACCATGGAGTCGATGTATAACACAAATTTGTTATTGTTTTTATAGAGGGTTATACACCAACTCAACAATAATCTTATTTTCACTGATTTACTGTATATTCCTTGATAATGTTTACAGTATATACATAGTTTACCGTTGGCCACACATGTACATTGTTGTGTTATGTTTGAGGTTACTTTTTTTTTTTTTAATATAGCAGATTCAAGGTGATGATGACAATAATTTGTAGCTGTTTGCACAATGAAACTAACAAGAGAATGGACAACTCAGCTTTGCATTTTATTTTGTTATTAAATAATATGGATTTTTAATTTTGTACTTTCATTTTACTGAAACATTTATTGAACAATCAACCTTTGAAACCTTTGAGTGTTTGTTAAGGTAACATTTTGCTGAATATGTTTTAGAAAATTCTGTAAAAAACATTCTTGTGATATGAAACACTGCTGCCTCCGCAAGTTTTTGTTACAGTTGGGAATTTTCGAACTAATTTCCATTTAAGTAGTCACTACCTGTATGTGGCTGAACATTGGCTGCACATGCTGTGCATCGTGTGATTTATTGTAGTAAATTGTATTAGCCAACATCATGACATGGTCGTAAAATTTGCATGGCACATTTCTTTAGGAGCCCTTACATTACCAAGCTATATCCTTGACAAGTAGGCACACAGTGCATTATTGATCTTATAACCCCTCCTTTCTCCCACCTAGTCATAGTTTTTCCTGTTGTCCAGTTCATTAACTTCATCTTCATTCTCTTCTTCATTGTCTCCCCTATTGAATTGTTCATTGTGGGCTTCACAAAAGTTATGCAATACACAGAAGGCAGAGATTATGTGGCTGACAATGATGCCTCGTTTTGTTTTAGGAGGCAGCTCCATTTATTTATTGTTTACTTAACAGGGACAATGCACAATACATTTATTGTACTAGATATAGCTGAAAGCTAATTTCCATCTGTTGTCCCTGGGTGGAGGCCACCAGTGATGTGCAAGTTGCTGATGTAAAAGAACATTGCCTTTGAGGAGCCCAAAGCCCCTCATTACAGTCATCCATGCCTGACTGAGCCACTGTTTAAAGTGCAGCCGTTGCCCCTTTGGATTCTGGAAGCAACTTCATAAGCCAGGGGAGTGATGGATAGGCTGAGTCACCCAGGGTGATCTATTCCCTCAATTGTTTCCATCCATCTTGTTAATCATCTGTTGTACTGGCCTCGATCATATAGCGAGGAAAGAGGAAAAACAAGAGCACTGAGGACTTTGCCAAGTCCAACATTTATATCCTAAAACTTGGTTATTGTCTACTACACCTTATAAAATGACTGAATACTGTCCCTTCTGATTGTAGTAGTCTGCTGGAGCATGGGCTAGAGCCACAGCAACTTCTGGAAATCATTTGTTCCAAAAAGCTTGCACTATTGTTCTCAAATCAGCTACAGACCCACCATTTGGAAGCATTCAGCCTAATACAGTTGCTGTAGTTACACACATAAAACTGAGGAAAATAGACATCAAGCATACAGTGGGGCAAACAAGTATTTAGTCAGTCACCAATTGTGCAAGTTCTCCCACTTAAAAAGATGAGAGAGGCCTGTAATTTTCATACACTTCAACTATGAGAGACAAAATGAGAAAAAAAAAATCCAGAAAATCACATTGTCTGATTTTTAAAGAATTTATTTGCAAATTATGGTGGAAAATAAGTATTTGGTCAATAACAAAAGTTCATGTCAATACTTTGTTATATACCCTTTGTTGGCAATAACAGAGGTCAAACGTTTTCTGTAAGTCTTCACAAGGTTTTCACACACTGTTGCTGGTATTTTGGCCCATTCCTCCATGCAGATCTCCTCTAGAGCAGTGATGTTTTGGGGCTGTCGCTGGGCAACACAGACTTTCAACTCCCTCCAAAGATTTTCTATGGGGTTGAGATCTGGAGACTGGCTAGGCCACTCCAGGACCTTGAAATGCTTCTTACAAAGCCACTCCTTCATTGCCCGGGCAGTGTGTTTGGGATCATTGTCATGCTGAAAGACCCAGCCACGTTTCATCTTCAATGCCCTTGCTGATGGAAGGAGGTTTTCATTCTAAATCTCACAATCCATGGCCCCATTCATTCTTTCCTTTACACGGATCAGTCGTGCTGGTCCCCTTGCAGAAAAACAGCCCCAAAACATGATGTTTCCACCCCCATGCGTCACAGTAGGTATGGTGTTCTTTGGATGCAACTCGGCATTCTTTCTCCTCCAAACACGACAAGTTGAGTTTTTACCAAAAACTTCTATTTTGGTTTCATCTGACCATATGACATTCTCCCAATCCTCTTCTGGATCATCCAAATGCTCTCTAGCAAACTTCAGAAGGGCCTGGACATGTACTGGCTTAAGCAGGGGGACACATCTGGCACTGCAGGATTTGAGTCCCTGGCTGCGTAGTGTGTTACTGATGGTAACCTTTGTTACTTTGGTCCCAGCTCTCTGCAGGTCATTCACTAGGTCCCCCCGTGTGCTTCTGGGATTTTTGTTCACTGTTCTTGTGATCATTTTGACCCCACGGGGAGAGATCTTGCGTGGAGCCCCAGATCGAGGGAGATTATCAGTGGTCTTGTATGTCTTCCATTTTCTAATAATTGCTCCCACAGTTGATTTCTTCACACCAAGCTGCTTACCTATTGCAGATTCAGTCTTCCCAGCCTGGTGCAGGTCTACAATTTTGTTTCTGGTGTCCTTTGACAGCTCTTTGGTCTTGGCCATAGTGGAGTTTGGAGTGTGACTGTTTGAGGTTGTGGACAGGTGTCTATTATACTGATAACAAGTTCAAACAGGTGCCATTAATACAGGTAGCGAGTGGAGGACAGAGGAGCCTCTTAAAGAAGATGTTACAGGTCTGTGAGAGCCAGAAATCTTGCTTGTTTGTAGGTGACCAAATATTCATTTTACCGAGGAATTTACCAATTAATTCATTAAAAATCCTACAATGTGATTTCCTGGATTCTTTCCCCCCATTCTGTCTCTTATAGTTGAAGTGTACCTATGATGAAAATTATAGGCATCTCTCATCTTTTAAGTGGGAGAACTTGCACAATTGGTGGCTGACTAAATACTTTTTTGCCCCACTGTAAATATACACTTTGGGTCGCTTTTCCTGTGCATGAACGTGAACGTGTCACTCTGATTACATTAAACACTTATTCACAAGGAGCTGAATATAGAGTGTCAGAAGATCTAGGATGCTTTCAGTGTAAATGTGGTGTAAATCTTGTTTTCCTATATCAGGAAGGATTGTGTTTATTGGTTATTTAACCGATAAATTGTCTTTGCATAAACAATTCTCTAACTTTTCTTATGTTTTATGTTGTTTTTATCCTGTGCATCAGGGGAGCTGGAGTCTCTCCCAGCATGCTTTGAGTAAGAGGCAGAGTACATCCTGGACAGGTCAGTCTATCACAGGGATAACTTTCATATTAATGGACAATCTAGCGATTCCAGTTGACCTTAACTGAATGTCTTTGGGCTAAACGAGAAAACTAGAGCACCCAGAGGAAACCCACACAGAGTATATGCAAACTACATAAACAAAGTTCTAGGTACTGAGTACTGACCACTGTGTCATCCAATTTTTTTTTGTGCATTTTCATCCAATATGTGTATATGAAAACTAACGTCTTGTAAGCACCAATTTATTGTAAACAAATTTGTAGCAAATGCTATATGTGCTATATGTGTCTTGGAGGCAGAGTGACATGTTTGTGCAACAATACAATTGAGCTCCAATTAAGCTAATTAGTCTCTCATGTCAATAACAGTCTCAAGTGTGTGATTAAAGTGTGCATGTGTGAGTGTGGGCCTCTCTGTGTGCATCCTTGTATCTTAGTGAATTCTCCTCTCAAAACAATCTTATGTAATGTTTTCCCTGAAGGGCATATTTTTCTTTACACATGTTTTGCATGAATCTTCCATTAAATAAATAACCATAATAATTTTCACTTTTTTGTGTTTTTGGGAACATCAACTCTTAAATCGGTGATTTTCTACATCTTAGATAAGTTCCGTACACTGGAAACCAAAATATTACATGCTTATCTGTGTAGCCTGTAAGGCAGGAATACCTGAGGCCTAAAGCCTCTCTGGCCAAGATACATTTGTTCAGGGAAGCAAGCACTGTGTGGTTCTGAACTGCCTGAGACCACATGTTTGTTCCACAACAAGAATAGAGTTCTTATTGTTTAAATGTTATGAAAGATAGAAATAAAAATAAAAAAAATCTCATATTCAAGAAGCCGTAATCAGCAAATGTGTGACATTTTTAATTGATAATGACTGTTGTCATTGACTAATTGACGAAACTTGTTAAAAAATTAAGAGGACCAGTGTGTAGGAATTAGTGGCATCTAGTGGTGAGATTGCAGATTGCAATGAATACTCCTCCCCCCCTCCCCCTCCCCTTCCAAGCGTGTACATAGGAGAACCTACAGTGGCTGCAAAATTTGTGAGAAACACAAAAGGCCTTGTCTAGAGCCAGTGTTTGGTTTGTCCATTATGGGCTACTGTAGAAATATGGCGGTGAAAGGGGCACCTGCTCTCTATGTAGATATAAAGGGCTCATTCTAAGGTAATGAAAACACAACAATTCTTATTTTCAGGTGATTATACACTAATTAAAACATACTTATGGAAATCATATTCCATTTCTGCCAAGTCCGTTCCACTACACGCCACTAAATTTTACACACTGGTCCTTTAAGTACCACTTACACCACTAATCATTTTTGCTACTACCGTTACTGCTACTACAATATATCACTCATAGTAAGACTACAACTATACTAATAACTATGGTAATAATAACAACAACAGGTATGTATTGTCTAACAATTTTTAAAAAAAGAAAAGCTAACAGGATCCATATTTCAAGTTTATTATTTGCTTGTAACCTTAAAGGTTATGCTGTAAAGACATCCACTCTGCTTTAACACATGCTATGTGCTCAGAGACAACCATTAAACACAGGGGATATTAACACTCCTTTTGTAGTATCAATTTAGATACACATTGGGATTTTCTTAAACGACAGTGTACTCCTATGGGATTTATAATTCACTAGCATAATTTAATCAACGGTTCTTCCAATGAGCCATCACGAGGTGAGTGTTCCTTGCTATGAAAAATATAGAAATTTTTCCATTCACAGATTTCATGTTAATTACTATGCGGTTTACACTCCAAAACGTAGGATATGCATCTACTTGGAAATAGGAAACTTATAAGAAACAATAATACTCTTACTACTAATGTTTCAATTACACAATGATACACAATCAGTGACTCCAGTGGGTTTACTGGTCATTTTTATTCCTCTTGAGAGTAATTGATGGATGTGTTTCTGCTTGATGGAAAACTACCATTACTGTCGCTTAGAGAGATTAATTGAGGAATTGTTAGTGATCCACTGAGAATAAAAAAAGAATGGCTACCATTACTTCATCACAAGGCATATGGTAAAACGTCACTTTAAGAGGTGAATCAACAAGTGAATTAGCAGAGTATGCTGTCATATTGTTTGGGAGAGGTAAGTGTAAACGGTTGAGTCCTACATACTGATTTGGCAGTGTGTTAAGCGTCCTGGAAGGAGCCACTGAAAAAAACTTTCTGAGAGTGCAGGGCCACATGGAGACAGGCTGTCTTGCTGTGACCCCCTTGGAAGAGGCCCTCTTGGTTCCTCACTCAGCTGGCTGGGCGGCGAGGAGGAAGCCGCAGCCTCCGGTGGTGCAGGATAGGGACATGCTGGAATAATAATAATTGAAAAAATATTCCAGCTGGGCATGCAGCTGGCTGCAGCAGCCCCCACCCCCCCCCCCCCCTCCTGGGAGCTCCCATACCTCCGGATGGGCTTTTTTGTCCATTTTTTCTGTTACTCAGAGCTGCAAGAAAAGAAGGCACAGCTGAGTCACCATCTGCCGCTTGCGCCTTCTTCTAGTCAGAGAGGAGAAGAGGTGCATTGCTACAACACATCGAGGCAGTCAGCCCCAGCCGATGGTGTGGGCCTCAGAACACCCCCTGTCTCTGAGAGCCCTCCACATTCCGGGTCCGGAGAATAGAGGCATTGACCTTATGTCAAGAGGTGGCTCTCTGGCACACGAGTGGGTGCTGCACCCCAAGGTGGTGCAGCACATTTGGAACCAGTTTCGGAGAGTTGATGTGGACCTGTTCACCAGTCGAAACAACATCCACCATCCGTTCTGGTTCTCCCTGACGCTGCAGAATGATCCACCCTTGGGGGTGGACGCGTTTGCACACACGCCATGTCTGAGAAGGCTGCTTTATGCCTTTTCTCCATTTCGTCTCATTCCCCCTCTGCTGGAGAGAGTGCAACAAGAGCAGCTGGCAGTCATCCTGATAGTCCTGTACCGCCACTTGGCGCTATGGTATGCATAGATGACCCAGATGTTGGTGGCCCAGCCCTGGTCCATTACCAGGAGTGGGGGGCTCTCTCCCCGGAGGTGGGCTCGATAGGCGCGCTACCTATGTTGGGCCTGAGAGGGACAGGCTGATGCAGGCTGGATGTCTGCACAGGTGGTGCAGACCATCCAAGCGGCGAGAGCAGGATCCACAATTGCTTGCTGCAAAGCTAAGTGGTTGGGATACTAATGCTGGGGTGAGGAAAGGAGACTGGACCCCCTGACATGTGCAGTGAGAGAGGTTCTCTCCTTTCTACAATATCTGGTGGAAAAGATACATCTCATACCACTGTTAAAGTGTATGCAGCTGTTTCCTCCTGTCATGAGGGCTTTGGCAACAAACACTTCGCCCACCCCCTTGTGAAACATTTCTTACAGGGGGTTAGGAGATAACGGCCGGTGATGTGTGTCTCTGCCCCCCCCAGTGGGAACTACCATTGGTGGTCAAGGCCCTAGTAAGTGATCCCTATCACTGAGCAGCTGTTCATGTGCTATGGAGAGGAAGTGGCTGGCACCTAGCTAGTTGGCTTTGTGAGTGCATCTCCCAAGCTTACAGGCAGGCAGGTAAGGACCCCCCCTACTGTGGTTCGAATGCATTCTACAAGTGGTGTAGCAGTGTCTACAGCCTTATTCAGTGGGTGAGTGTCGAGGACATATGCACGGGAGTGTCTTGGTCTACGCCTTGTCCGTTCATAAGGTTCTATCTCTTGGACATGACAGACTCCTTTTCAAAGTCAGTCACAGTGGGACTCAGGACTTGTGAAATGGGTGGTGTGTCAGCTATGGTACATCTGACCCCCCATGGGCAATTATACGCCTACATTTTCCTGTGATCCAAAATGACTGCATCCTGATTGGCCAGCTACATACAGTACAGTTTTCCAGAGCCTATTCCCAGAAACTATTCCCAGAAATTTCAGAAAATTCTTATAAACTAAAGCTAACACATGGTTTTAAGACATCAAACAAATTTGCAAACAAATCCTGCAAATGTTCTACAAAGTAAAATCTGAATACAAGGGTAATCGAGGCTAAATTATGTACTGTATATACAGTAAAGAATCATGCAGGAAGTACTTCAACATGTTTTCCATAAAGACTGAAGTAGAGGATTGAAAAACAACCAAATAAGCAAAAGGTTTAAGTGAAAAAAGGATCAAATTTAATATGGCTTTATATACTCTAGATGATAGAGATCAATCAAGAGATGTCCTGATCAGTGCTGACACAGACTTCACAAATCTCAGTAAGTATTGGCCACAATTTAAGGATTAGAGCTGGTGAAAAGCTGTTGGACCTTAGGCAACTTCTTCTAGTTAGACACAGCAAATGGGGAGTTCCACTTTACTTCTGTTTCAGAAAAGTATTTTTCCAAATGTGGGAATTTAGATGATAAGTATAAGCACACAACGTCAACCGCCCTAAATTTGATGAATTTTGAATTTAAAGGTTTTGAATTAAAAATGAACCTTAACGTTCTTAATTCATCAGTTCTTTTTACCATGATAAGTTCTTTAAACGTTTGAGGAAAGTTTGCGAACACCTACAGCAGCATACAGTTTATTGACAGACATAGTTACAGACAATAAGTAATGTTGGTAAGCACTGGAAAAAACAAATAAAGCTTACGATATACAACATGTTTGCTTCATAATATATTCCATCAAGTGGCACGGTGAAGTTGTGAGAGAGTTTGCATGTTTTTCTTTGGCTCTGTGTGGGTTTCCTCCAGTTTCCTCCCACAGTCAAAAGACATGCAGGTTAGGTTAACTGGAAAGTCTAAATTGCTAGCATGTGAACATGAGAGTGACTGTGTTTGTCAATAGATTGCAGAGCTGTCCAGGATGTAGGCTGCTTCTCACCCAATGTTTGTTGGGATAGGCTTCTGTCCCTTACAACCCTGAACAGGATTAACAGTTGAGAAAATTCATGGCTGAATGATTCCATCATTTTATCATAATACTTATACCATCAAAGGATGTATCTTCTATAATAAAGTACTAACAAATTGACAGTTCATGAGGATCTACTGAGATGTATCAACGGTTTTTGAAAATCGTAAAGATCTTACATCTAATTTCTTTTGTCCTGAGACAGTACACAAAAGGATTTACAAGAGATGGACCAAGGATGGCCCCGATCATTAAGCCATGGCGAGCCTCAAGAGTTAATATCACACCCAATCTGGTCAAGACAATGCGAATAAATAATGGACTGTAATAACATGTTACCACAATCAAGTGACTCAAACACGTGCTGCCCATTTTCCTTTTGTTACTATTTGAGGATAATTTGACAAAAAATATGATCAAAATGTATGATAGGCAAATAAATATGAAAGTGAAAAATAAAAGAAAAAATGTTATGATGGTAACCAGATTGAAATAGGGTCTGGGATCAACACACATAGTTCGCATTATGGCAGCATAGTCACAGAAGGTGTACTTCAGCTTTGAGTGGCAGTGAGGGAGAGGTAGCAGAGTTGCTGGCAGAACAGACACAAAAGCACAGGCAACAATCCACAGGACATATGTAAGGACAAGAATGCGCACATTTGTTAAATAACTGTGGTACTTAAATGGACAACTAATAGCAATCAATCGATCAAATGCCATAATTGATAAAGCAAACATTTCCATTACACCTCCCAAGTGGAAAGCAAACATTTCAATGAAGCATGGCACATATGATATGGTATTAACACCAGCAACTAGAACCCTAATCATTGTTGGACTGGCACTGGAGGTGTACAGTATATCAACAACAGCAAGGTTGCAAATCAGAAGATACATTGGTTTGTGTAATCGCTTGTCATATATGATGAAGAGGATGTTCATCATATTGGCTGATATAGCGAGAACATAGGTAATTAATATAACCACACCAACTATGAAAGGCTTTTCAGTTTTGTCAAAACCACCTATGATAAATTCTGTTACTTTGATTGAAGCATTCTGTAAAGACATATTCAACAAAATATCAAGATGACAAAAATAGCAAAAAAGAAGTTGAAGAAAATACTCTTCTTAAAGCAAAAGATCATTCAATATACATCATAAACAGCCAGTTGTAGTCAGATTTGAAAAAGGTAACTCGATCTGAGCTCAGTCAAACAGCTTTCACTAGAACCAACAATGGAGTTTACTAAAGAGCTTCTAGGATTTAGGGTTTTAAGGCTCAGCTGAAAAGTACGTTTTCATTGGTCAGCCCCATAGACCAATCAAAATGGATACTGATGCCAGCTAATTTGAGCTACTAGCTAGTTATCTTATTCTAATTAGCAACATCTGAAATCCTATATCCTAGATAAACAGTCATTCATCTGCAAACGATATTACCTAAAATCAATATCATGATTGATTGTCACATTTACCTCAGTCACGATTAATCAAGCGATACCTTATTAAATACATTTGTGCACAAGATTCTCTGCCCTCAAAGTGGAAGTCTTAATAGCTGTTTGTACTGAAAAATAAACAGAAAACCCTGGATTATGACTTATATTGTCATATTTATTTACCATATAAGAAAACTTGTAGGTATTTGTTTGCTAAAACAGGAAATTCAAAGTAAAATATATCAATTTAACATATCTTGCAAATGTCAAAATAAGCAATATAAATAAATTTGAACAACACTTTCAGGAATTTTCTTATCATCTTATTAGCCAGATCTTTAAGAGTGACATTATTCTAACAAATGCTTGTGTAACAGACATCGGAAACAACGAGCCCCAGCCTCAACATATTCAGCTGCTGGTAAACAAAACTAGTGAACTTCACTTGGTTGTTGAAGAGTTGAAGCATTTATTTTCTGACAAACTGGAGGTGATACTGAACTGTTACATTTACAGTTCACAGTTAACATCCAGCATACCTGCCTGCCTGTCTTGAGCACAACCTCTTTCTCTGTCTCTCCCGCACACTCGCATCACACACTCACACAAGAAGCTTAGTTTTGTCCTGTATTGTGTTGAATGAGGCCAAATTGTTCCCATATGACAAAACATCTTTTTTCTGTACCTCTGCACTGTACCTCTGTACCTCTGCACCTCTCCCAGCTGCATTTCTCTTGACTTGTTGTTTTGTCTTCACTGGGCACATATGGTTAAATACATTGCTTTGAACTACAGGTGGACATTCTGTATGAAGGAATTAATTTATCGAACATGTCCATGTGACTATAATGAGGTTGGTTAGAAGGTCATAATGTTCGTTTGGGTTACTTTACGATTAATTACCCCGCAATACTGCAAACAATGTTTTAATACCCATCACTGAAGAAAGTGAGCCAACTGTTGCAGCTCAGAGCACATCCCCTAATAAAGAGGTCATCAATGCTCCACAGAATACAAGAAGAAAACAACAAGCAGGGCTAGGATGGGCAGAGTGTAGGAATCAGTCAAAAGCTGGCCATTCTTGGGGCGCAAGGAAGCACAAAGCCAAAACTAGTTTAGTTGATTGTGGGCTACAGGCTTACACGGCTCGATGGTAATGTGCCTCATTCAAGGAGGCAGCTCCATTTAATGTTCATTTAACAGGGACAATGCACAATACATTTATTATACTAGATATAGCTAAAAGCTAATTTCCATATGTAGTGCCTGGGCGGAGGCCACCAGTGATGCCCAAGTTGCCGAAGTAAAACATTGCCTTTGAGGCGCCCAAAGCCCCTCATTGCAAGTCATCCATACCTGACTGAGCCACTGATTAAAGTGCAGCCGTTGCCCCTTTGGATTCTGGAAGCAACTTCATAAGCCAGGGGAGTGATGGAAAGGCTGAGTCACCCAGGGTGATCTATTCCCTCAATTGTTTCCATCCATCTTGGTAATCATCTGTTGTACTGGCCTCGATCATATAGCGAGGAAAGAGAAAAAACAAGAGCATTAAGGACTGAGGCCAAATCCGACATTTATATCCTAAAACTTGGTTATTGTCTACTACACTTTATAAAATGACTGAATACTGTCCCTTTTGATTGTAGTAGTCTGCTGGAGCATGGGCTAGAGCCACAGCAATTTGTGGAAATCACAAAAACCTTGCACTATTGTTCTCAAATCAGCTGCAGAGGATATTTTGATGTGAGCGCTTGTGTGTTTATACTGGCACAATGTTCAGTGTCAGTCACCCACCATTTGGAAGCATTCAACCTAATACAGTTGCTGTAATTACATGCATAAAACAGGAAAATGGACATCAAGCATAAATATATGCTTTGTGTCGCTTTTCCTGCGCATGAACGTGAATGTGTCACTCTGATTACATTAGACACTTATCAACAAGGAGCTAAATATTGACCAGTGTCAGAAGATCTAGGATGCTTTCAGTGTAAATGTGGTGTAAATCTTGTTTTCCTATATCAGGAAGGATTGTGTTTATTGGTTATTTAACCGATAAATTGTCTTTGCATAAACAATTCTCTAACTTTTCTTATGTTTTATGTTGTTTTTATCCTGTGCATCAGGGGAGCTGGAGTCTCTCCCAGCATGCTTTGAGTAAGAGGCAGAGTACATCCTGGACAGGTCAGTCTATCACAGGGATAACTTTCATATTAATGGACAATCTAGCGATTCCAGTTGACCTTAACTGAATGTCTTTGGACTAAACAAGAAAACTAGAGCACCCAGAGGAAACCCACGCAGAGTATGTGCAAACTACATAAACAAAGTTCTAGGTACTGAGTACTGACCACTGTGTCATCCAATTTTTTTTGTGCATTTTCATCCAATATGTGTATATGAAAACTAACGTCTTGTAAGCACCAATTTATTGTAAACAAATTTGTAGCAAATGCTATATGTGCTATATGTGTCTTGGAGGCAGAGTGACATGTTTGTGCAACAATACAATTGAGCTCCAAGAGGAAGCTAATTAGTATCTCATGTCAATAACAGTCTCAAGTGTGTGATTAAAGTGTGCATGTGTGAGTGTGGGCCTCTCTGTGTGCATCCTTGTACCTTAGTGAATTCTCCTCTCAAAACAATCTTATGTATTGTTGTTTTCCCTGAAGGGCATATTTTTCTTTACAGATGCCAAACAATGTTTCACATAAATCTTCTGTTAAATAAATTATTTTCATTTTCATTTATTTGTTTGTGTTTTTGGGAACATCAACTCTTAAATCGGTGATTTTCTACATCTTAGATAAGTTCCGTACACTGGAAACCAAAATATTACATGCTTATCTGTGTAGCCTGTAAGGCAGGAATACCTGAGGCCTAAAGCCTCTCTGGCCAAGATACATTTGTTCAGGGAAGCAAGCACTGTGTGGTTCTGAACTGCCTGAGACCACATGTTTGTTCCACAACAAGAATAGAGTTCTTATTGTTTAAATGTTATGAAAGATAGAAATAAAAATAAAAAAAATCTCATATTCAAGAAGCCGTAATCAGCAAATGTGTGACATTTTTAATTGATAATGACTGTTGTCATTGACTAATTGACGAAACTTGTTAAAAAATTAAGAGGACCAGTGTGTAGGAATTAGTGGCATCTAGTGGTGAGATTGCAGATTGCAACTAAATGAATACCCCTCACCTCCCCCTCCCCTTCCAAGTGTGAACGTAGGAGAACTTACGGTGGCCATGAAATTTGTGAAAAACGCAAAAGGCCCTCTCTAGAGCCAGTGTTTGGTTTGTCCATTCTGGGCTACTGTAGAAACATTGCGGTGCAACCTTTCAGCAGATGAAATGGCACCCGCTCTCTATGTAGATATAAAGGGCTCATTCTAAGATAAGGAAAATGCAACGATTGTTATTATCAGGAGATTATACACTAATTAAAACTTATTAAATACTCATGGATATTATTTATTATTTTGCTACTACTTTTATTATCATCACTCATAGTAAGACTACAACTATACTAATAACTATGGTAATAATAACAACCATAGGTAGGCATTGTCTAACAATTTAAACAAAAGAAAAGCTAACAGGCTCCATATTTCAAGTTTATTATTTGCTTGTAACCTTGAAGGTTATGCTGTAAAGACATCCACTCTGCTTAAACACATGCTATGTGCTCAGAGACCACCATTAAACACAGGGGATATTAACACTCCTTTTGTAGTATCAATTTAGATACACATTGGGATTTTCTTAAATGACACTTGTATTTATTTATTTTTATAATTCAATTCGATTATAATTCATTAGCATAACTGAATTAATAGTTCTTCCAATGAGCCATCACGAGGTGAGTGTTCCTTGCTATGAAAAGTATATAAATTTTTCCATTCACAGATTTCATGTTAATTACTATGCGGTTTACACTCCAAAATGTAGGATATGCATCTACTTGGAAATAGGAAACTTATAAGAAACAATAATACTCTTACTACTAATGTTTCAGTTACACGATACACAATCAGTGACTCCAGTGGGTTTACTGGTCATTTTTATTCCTCTTGAGAGTAATTGATGGATGTGTTTCTTCTTGATGGAAAACTACTGTGGCTTAGAGAGATTAATTGAGGAATTGTTAGTGATCCACTGAGAATAAAAAAAGAATGGCTACCATTACTTCATCACAAGGCATATGGTAAAACGTCACTTTAAGAGGTGAATCAACATGTGAATCAGCAGAGCAGAGTTTGAGACAGGTAAGTGTAAACAGTCAAGTCCTACATACTGATAGGCAGCTAAAGCCTTTTAATAAGATACTCATGCTTGAATTTAATTTTAATGCATAACATTGATTACTAGAAAATTGTTGATATTGCAAAGTCAATTGGTTATCAGTATAACCAGTTGTCAGTATTTTATCTAATGTGTTCACTATCTACATTTTTCCTTTAGGAAATTTCTGCTCCATCATGGCAGAAGAAAATCAGAGCACTGTGACTGAATTTATCCTTACCGGATTCCCTGGACTTCATCCAAAGTACGAAGGCATTGCCTCAGCTGTATTGTTCTTAGTTTATTTCTTAACTATAATAGGCAATGCAACAATTATTTTTTTATTTGCAACTGACCGCTGCCTTCATAAACCAATGTATTATATAATTCTAAATCTGAGTGCAAGTGACATTCTTTTTAGCACAACCACTTTACCTAAGATTATCAGTAAGTACTGGTTTCAATCAGGGACCGTTTCATTCACTGCTTGCTTTGTCCAAATGTACTTTGTTCACTATCTTGGCACAGTGAATTCCTATATTCTCTTCCTTATGGCATTAGATAGGTATCTGGCTATCTGCCATCCTCTCAGATATACACTTGTTCTTAAAAACTCCACTATCGGCATTCTCAGTATTACTGCATGGGTTATTGCCAAGGCAGGCCCTTTAATGTTAGTTATTAGGGCCTACCCTCTTCCTTACTGTGCCTCAAACATAATCAATCACTGCTACTGTGATCATATTGGTATAACAGTGCTAGCATGCACTGACAGGGCCCCTTATGGCTTTCCTGCTTTTCTGTTTGCAATGGTCACACTATTGGGGCCTCTGGCATTTATAATTTTTTCATATTGCTCTATAATCATGACAGTACTTAAGATAGCAAACTGGCAAGGTCGCCTAAAATCTCTGTCCACTTGTAGTAGTCAATTGATAATAATCTCACTCTATTATTTACCTAGATGTTTTGTATATTTAGCCAGCAATGTTGGCATTAAATTTAGTGCTGATATGCGAATAGTAACTATCATGCTGTATAGCCTTTGCCCCCCCATGATAAATCCGTATATATACTGCTTAAGAGTTAAAGACATGAGAGAAAGCTTGTGGAAGCACTTCAACAAAAGGACTGTTCAACAAAAAGCACAGGTCTCAGCTATTTGCAACTGATAAACCAATGCATTATTCAATGTTTTATCTTTTGTTATAAGTCACCTCTTTTAGTGAAGACTCTTTGTGATAAAATGTTGCCAAAACTGTCACAATGTTAACCCTGTCATTTAAAACATGTTTTAATTTAAACCAAGGCCTCTTCTATCTGATATATAGAGATTTATTCAATGAAACAGCCCTGTGCTATGTTTATGTAAAACAAATAATGTCATACATATACAGTATATGTTATATATAATGTTTAGTGATTTCTGTTCCAGAGTACAAAGGAAAACAGCAAAAATGGGTTTCCAAATGTTTTCTGGACCATGACTGCATTGTTAGATGTATAGCTCTAACTGACCCCAGCAATTACTGCAGAGAACTGTTGTTATGTGAATTGGAGTGTCAAGTATGTTACTTTCAGAGCACAGAGGGAGCTCAAAATGGATTATACTGAATGAAAATATATTTAAAACCTATTTTTTGTTGTATTTTAAAAAGAATGAACTAAACAAAACAAATTATTATGTACTGCATCAGCATTCAAAGATTTATTTGTCACACACTCATATTTCTATATAAGTGCAGTGAAATGTAGGGAAATATTAAGTTTAAGTGCATTTCACCATGACACTGTCCAGCTACGATCAGACCATTGATATATACACATAGATACCCCACTGGGCACCGCTCGTCATTGTATTGATGTGTCAACGTGGTCGCCATATTAGAATGGGGTAGTCTCTCTCCGAATGCATACAAGTATATTAACTCACTAAATTGTCAATCAATCAATCAATCAATTTTCCATCAGTTAGGGTTGTCACAAAATACTAGACATTTATGTTTATTACAGAATAATTTGTTGATCAAAAATGATGGTTTTCGTACCAAAATACTTATGCTTGATGCAAAGTAAATAATACATAAAATAAAGTTGGGCCTATGTTTTGTCATTATTTTACAGGTATATTCTGTCATATTGTGTTGTTATATGCTTCCTGTGATCATTAAAAAAAACACAAAAAAAAACAAACAGGAAATAGAGGCTCAATATGTTTTCAATAGTTATGTGTTAAAATGTCAAATGTCAATGCATGTCAACATGCTTCACAATTCTGTTATGATATCCATATTTCACCCACACACACTTTACTGACTTCCACTACTTACATTAATTATGCATACAGTAAGTTATATCATCAATTTGTGCAAGTAGTTCCAGTGTAAAGACCAGGAAAATGTAATAGCCCTGATAAGTTTAGTCAGTGTAAACAGCTTTTGAGGGATGATTATTATATAGCTGCTTGGACACTGGTTGGCTCCTGTGTGTGCATGTGACTGTATCAAGGTTTGGTGGAAGCGACAAATTTATGTCACTCATAAATTCATAATAGGAAAAGTCCTGATTAATAGCCATACCATACATGTTTGCCCAGTATGGTATTGCATCTAATGAACTGTTTAGATACTTTCAGATACGACGTTATTTGGTGACACACAAGGAATGGGATAAAGTTAAAGAAGTGCCAACCAGTTTTGAACAGTACTGGATCGAGATGGTTGAGAATCAAATATTCTTACGGAAAATAATATTTTGTTTATACAGTAGGATTTGCATGGCTTTAATAGACAATACATTAGATGTAAAAGGTAAATAGGAATTGGAGGTCAACACCATTATTGAAGATGAGTGGGAGAAGTCCTGCATGTCTTGGCATGAATGCTTAAGTAGCCAAGTAGTAACTTGGAAAGAATTGGGTTGGAAGTTAAGAATGAGATTTTTTTAAACAATAATAGTAATATCCATCTATGATTTTTTCCCCACATTTTTTTGGGATTGTCCTAAATTAAGTTTATTGGGAGAAGGTAAAAAAGGAAACAGGAGAAATTCTGAACTTATATCGTTTGAACCACATCAGTTGATTTTATGTAATGTATCTCTAAGGGGGTTGGGTAAAAACATGAAATGATTACAATAAACTGGCTTAAGCCCCACCCACCTACCTTGAACCAATGACCCCAAGACTGAAAGGTCCAGTGTGTAGGATTTAGTGGCATCTAGTGGTGAGGATGCAGATTGCAACTAACTGAATACTGCTCCCCTCACCCTCCCCTTCCAAGTGTGTAGGAGAACCTACAGTGGCTGCAAGACTCGCAAAAACCGCAAAAGGCCCTCTCTAGAGCCAGTGTTTGTTTTGTCCATTCTGGGCTACTGTAGAAACATGACGGTGCAACATGGAGGGTTCCATGGAAGAGGACCTGCTCTTCCAAGGTAACAAAAACACAACGATTCTTATTTTTAGGTGATCATACACTAATTAAAACATACTATTATATTCCATTTCTGCCACGTCTGTTCCACTAGATGCCACTAAATTTTACACACTGGACCTTTAAGGCCTGTGAACTGTATGGAAAACATAACTGCAGGACTGCAACTCCAGAGCAACATTTATTTGGAAAGATAGTCTTCTGTTACCTAGCACATGAACATACTGTAAACATTTAATTGGATAATTTGGGGTGAATGTGAAAGTATGTAAAACCTGTCTTATGTCTTTGTATTGTTACTTTTTTTTATACCAATATTATTTGTGTATGTAAAGTTGGGTGAGACTTATTGTCAAGGGACTTGTTTTAATAAATGTTCAAAAAAAAAAAATCAACATGTTTGTGACAGTCAAATGTTATAATAATAATGTGTAATCGCTAGTCATGCATGAAATTACTCCTTGTGCTTTGTTTTTGGCATTTCTTTCTCTGGAACATCCAAATGCAGCACAAAAGTCTGGTATTCTTGATGATATAAAGTGACCAGAACCCCGGTCTAACAGGGCGGCGGCTGAGATGCGCCTCACAGCTCAGATGTGTTATCCATGTGTATCTATATCAATTTTTTTCAGAGAACTTTGCACACTGAAGAAGCATAGGCGGATCTTCTGTGCATTTTTCCCCCTGTGCTCAAGTTTGACAAAGAAAACTAAATAAAAGTAACAATATGATTGATTTGGGTGTGTGAAGTCCCCCCTTTTTGTTTTTGGTTGAGTGAGATGTTATTACTTTTGACAAATGTATCACAGTATTATTACAATATTACTGTTACACCACAACCAACCACAATATACATATGTAATCCACATCCTGCCCCCAACATCTCATTACGTCAGTCACTAAGCAACATTTATAAGATGCTGTATAGGATTCAGATCAGACAGGCTGGGTATGCAGGGCAAACATGATATTCAGGATTAGGATTTGCCTTTAAGTTCTCTAACTAAAAAAAATGTTTTAGTCACTTCAAAGGTGATGGATGCTATAGAGACTACATATGGATAATGTTTCAATGATGATTGATGACCTATTGGAATCTTGCAAATGTCTTTTTAGAGAGCCTTTTTTGAAACATTTTTGCATATAAATTATAATGATTTATACGAATATAACAACAGTCAAAGACTTCATAATAACTGGATTCCCAGGACTTCACCAAAAATATTATGGACCAGTGTGTGCACTTCTTTTCTTCGTCTACTTGGTTGTTCTTTTTGGAAATATTCTTATTTTAGTTTTAGTTGGAATTGAGAAGCGTCTTCATAAGCCAACATATCTGATCTTCTGTAATCTGGCAATGAATGATTTATTATTTGGTACAGTGACCTTACCAAAAATAATAGCCAGATATTGGTGGGATGACAAAATAACATCTTTTGGTGCCTGCTTTACTCAGATGTATTTTGTTCATTCCTTGGGAGCGATTAATTCTCTCCTTCTGCTGATTATGGCCCTTGATCGTTTTATTGCAGTTTGTCTTCCTTTAAGATATCCAGTACTTATTACAAATAACTCTATTTCTATTGCTTGTGGGTTGTCATGGATTGGGACATTTCTGAGGATGATGGTAGTTGTATTACATGCCCTTACCTTGCCTTACTGTGACTCTAACCTCATTGTGCAATGCTATTGTGACCACATTTCAATTACAAGGCTAGCATGTGGTGAAAATGTAAAATATGTTAAAACTGTTGCTCTCGGTTTTGCAATGTTTAGCCTTCTGCTTCCACTTTCATTTATATTGTTTTCTTATTTTTCTATCTTTATAGTTGTTTTGAGAATGCCAAATATAGAGGGACGATTCAAAACCATATCAACTTGTACACCACAGTTATTAATTTCCTGCCTATATTACATGCCAAGATGTTTTGTTTATCTGTCTAATGCAGTAGGATTTACTTTCAGTCTGGATGTGCGCATTTTAGTGATATTGTTGTACAGTCTTCTTCCTTGTACAGTTAATCCAGTTATATATTGCTTCAAAACCAGGGATATGAAAGATGTTTTGATGAGGAGATTTAAAAAAGCTAAAATTGGAATGGAGCAAATTTTAAAGTAATGCATACAGCTTATGTGCATTAAACTCTTACCATGTCTCTGTATAACTAATGAAAAATATTTGCCCATCTAATTCACATCAGTTCTAGAGTAATTCAGATTTGCAAGCTTCTGCTAAATGTCCTATATTCAATATGGTAGTATGGATGAATTGTTTTATAGATGTGCAAACTAAGTTAGAATACTAATTTATATTTTCTGTAAGTTCTGTAAGTAAAAACAAGTAAAAAAGGAATGTGAGAAATTGTCATGATTCACGTGGCATTCAAATAAAAGAAACATAATACAGCAGCTACTTGTTTTTGTTTTACATTTAATGTACCTTTGTTTCACATTTTGATAAATTTTAATCAGCCAGATTTTTTCTTGTGAGTTGCAAATAATATTTACAACACTATAATGTCAGATCCAGCTAACTGCACAGTATTACAACCCAAACCTAAAGGATAATAGGATGCAAGACAGATTTAGATATATTAAAGTACTGTGGAAACTGTTTTACAAAAGGCAAGATAGTAAAAATACATCACCTTCCCACATCTGTAGAATATACGCCTATTGTGCTTTCTTTTCAACTTGCCATCATACAGAAGTAAAAACATGAAACTGGTCTTATTGCTCCACTGCTTTGAACTTTCCAAAATAAATTTTAAAGATTCATCTGAACTCTGAACAAATAAATGTTTTATACTTATCAGAAAAATGTTGTTCTGGACCAGTTTGCTCGTTCTACCTCTTGCAATACTGAAAAAATCCAAGACAATGAGAGTCATGTGTGGGAAATTTTCACCAAATTAATTTGACAGTAAACTGAACTTTAGCACAGCGAATCCAACAGAAAACCAGCTGCTCATTTGACGCTTGATTCGGGTGAATCTGAGTTTACTGAGGTCTCACATGGCAAGTCAGGTCTTATGCCTGAATGGGTTGGGTCAGGTCCAGAACTGATTTGGAGGTAATTGTGGGTAACAGATTGGTTTGTACAGGTTCAGTTCGTGTTGAGTTTTAGGGGTGAAGGCTTGCAAAGTAGACCTGTGCAGGATTCTGACAGGGACATGTTTAAACTGGTTTGAAAATATTTTCACTGACATGTTTTATTTGTTTCACGATGAAAAAAAAAAAAAAGCAAGATATCTCCAAAAACATTCTTCAGATATATTCAGTATAAAAAAGTTTCCTCTTGATAAAAAGCATTACATTTGGTACAAAATGTGTTGTATATGAACATAATTTTTAGGAGAAAACATTTAGGGAAATTAATTTTCAGGTCGAGGCTCGTTGAACACAAACTAACTTGAAAAGACTATTTCAACTTTTTTCAGAATGATGTATCATGTTAAACAAAAATAATTAATGGAAGGAAGAATGCTTGGGTTTGTTTTATTTTCATGTTGTTTTCATTAAACATTTATCTGATTTGTTTTCTTCTTTTATCAATATTGATTTTTGTTTCTTGTAAGCTTTGAAAAAAGTAAAAGAAAGTATCTGCGCTGTTTCATGCTGTTTTGATGTGTTCCCTGGAAAAAGAAAAAAATAGAAGGTTTGATTTACATTATGATCCTTTGAGGATATGTTAGGTCAAACTCGATAAAAGGCTGATATTACCTGGTACCCAGACATTCAAATGAGCTTTTCGATACTGAACAATCTAGAGAATAAGAGCCATATTCAGACTTAAAGCAGGAAACATGGAAGTGCATCAGTGTCACTAGATATACTTTTTTCATGGGGTATTTTTGATAGCTGGGTTTTGGATGTCTTTGTCAGACTGCATGGCATGTTAGTAGTATATACTAATAACTAAGCAATTAATATTTTAAAGGTCTAATCACTGCTTTTACCTACCAGGTGTTTAGTTTTTTTTTTTTTGTTGTTGTCTTGGCTCTGATAAGATTTTTATTGTGAACTCAAATTATGATCGCCAATGTCACAAGGATGAAAAGCTTCTTCATCCTCGGATTCCCTGGACTTGCACAGCAATATTATGGACCTGTGTCGGCTCTGCTTTTTTTAATCTACCTAACTATTGCAATAGGAAATATTTTCATTTTAGCATTTGTTATGTGTGAGAAGTCACTTCAAAAACCAACGTATCTGGTCTTTTGTCACCTGGCACTGAATGACTTAACATTTGGCACTGTGACTCTACCAAAAATCATATCAAAATATTGGTTTGGCAATGGCGTAATTTCATTTTATGGGTGCTTTACACAGATGTTCTTTGTTCACTATTTAGGATCAGTGCAGTCTTTCATCTTGTTGGTAATGGCTCTTGATCGATTTATTGCAATTTGTATTCCACTGCGTTATCCTGTCCTCATAACAAACAATATCATATCTGTGCTCTGTGGCTTTGCCTGGTTTATACCTTTGCCTTTGATGGTAGCTGTTGTACTCCATGTTCTCACATTACCTTTCTGTAAAGATAATGTCATTGCTCAGTGTTACTGTGATCACATTTCCATAACAAGTCAGGCCTGTGGTGAGGATGTTAATATAGTTGCAGTCACTTCTCTTGTTATGGCCATGTTTTGTCTCTTGCTTCCTCTTGCATTTATCTTGTTTTCCTACATTTCCATCATTGTGGTTATTTTAAAAATGTCCAACGCTGCAGGCCGCAAAAAAACCTTATCAACTTGTACCCCACAAATATTCATCACTTGCCTTTTTTACCTTCCCAGATGTTTTGTTTATGTGGCTAATACTGTAGGGTTTGCTTTCAGTTTAGATATTCGCATTTTATTGATATTATTGTACAGTCTTTTTCCTGCTGCTGTTAATCCAATCATATATTGTTTCAAGACTCAGGACATCAAGCAGACTTTGATAAAGAAGCTGAAAAGAACTAGAGTTGGGATTGAGATAAAATTTGCATATTAATAAAAAGCTGACAGGTGAGGCTGAATACATGTGTGACATTGAAGACAAACCTCACCATCACAATTTGTGTTTTACATTCACCTTCCAGTTTTAATTGTTTCCTCCCCAGCTGCTTATCCTTGTCTTAACATTGTAGTAAATTGATTATGTTGGGACTGTTGCTGGAGAAAACGAGGCATTTGATAACATCGCCTTGAGCTGTAGGAAATTGTGATGTGCATTTTTCACAGTTTGATGTTTTAGAGAACATGTTTTGTCCAATCAGCAGCCCAAAATTCAAAGATATTCAGTTTATCATCATGTATGACACATAAAAGCTTCAAATTCTCACATTTAAGAAGCTGCAACCAGCAAATGTTTAACATTTTTCCTTAAAAAAAAAAAAAAAAAAGACTAAAACGACTAATTGATTATCAAAATAGTTGCTGATTAATTTTCTTTCTATTGACAAAATCAATTAATGGACTAATCATTGCAGCTCTAGTTAGTCACAGCCCTAAAATAAACACAAGGACTTTGTTTAACCTGAGCAGTACAGTAATAACTACCAGGCTGAGATTTAAGCTGAACCAACTTCAGTAATTAATGTCCAGGTGATTCTAAGCCATATTTGAGCCAGTGACAGCAATTACTTGCATGTTGTAAACTTTAGACAACTAGCTTATTTAGGACCTGACTTTTTGTGCCTTTGTCTTCATTAAAAAATGCACGTATTTGTACATTTCTGTAAAAAACACCACAGACTTTTCTATGAAATGTTGACATTGTTATCTCTGTCATGTAATGTATGAAAATATGGGGCAACCAGTCTCCCTTCCGTTAAGGCAATAAAGGAAACGTATCTAATTTGTATTCATTATTAATTTAGAGTAGTTTAAATATAGATTTCATATTATGATTCCACAAAACACACAGACTCCCGGTCCTAAGTTTAGACTTCCTACACTAATGCAGAACATGTCAGGAGTTGAGGAGCAGGTGGACCCAAATGCAGAGACTGCAGCCAAGCAGGATCAAGTGCAGAATATTTATTAAATAAGATTTTTATTTATTTATTTATTAGATAAGAAATCAAAAAGGAGCTGAGACACAGGAACGCAACAGGCTGAACAGACCAAACTAAGCAGACAAACTGAGCAGATTTACAGGACAGAGCAGAACAGGCGATTCTACAATGACTGAACTGAAAGCTGAAATTAAATACAAACTGAACTAATTAGACAGGGAACACAGGGCAACACACAATGGCAGGCTGGGAGTGATTGGCGGGGAAAGACACTGGGAACAAAGCAGGGCTAACAAGGACAATGCAGGACAGGTGTGAAGGGAAAGTGTGGAGGGAACAGAAGAACAGAGACAGACTCAATAACCATAAAGAACTGGAAATAAAGACACAGAGAGAGAACACAGTAACCCAGAAGAACAAAAACACAAAGAGTCCAAAATCATGAGACCATGACAGAACAAGTCTTATCTTTTTCACTTATTTAATCTTTATGTGACCAAAAGAAGTCCCTTAACTATCTCCAATTTGAGATTACACAATGACAGAAAACCTGTTTCTACACAGAGCATACAATTGATATGTCAAAGAAATTTCTGATAGAAAGATAGAACAATAAGAACACTGTAATATAGTAAAATAATTTTAAAAAAAAAACATGAATGAGGATGAATATTCTGAATAGACTGTTCCCCTATTACTGCCAAGAATCTGTTACCTTCATACTTTAATGACTTAAAGGAAATACACACCGGCGACATATGATGTGTGAAAACTCCCCCAAACTATTGTTTTCAATGTAAGCCCACCAACCCTGCCTGTCTCCCAGAAATTACATTCATCCATTTTCTACCACTCATCCGGGACGGGGTCACCGGATCCACATGTAGACTGGATGTGCGAACTCCCATGACCCCTCAAGTATCCTTGCAAGGGTGAAAAGCTGGTCCGCTGTACCATAGGCAGGACAGAATCTGCATTGTTCCACCTGAATCTGAGATTTGACAATTGGCCAGAGCCTCCCCTGCAGCCCCCCTTTCACAGGCTTTTCCCGGGAGGCTGAGTAGTGTGATCCCCCAATAGTTGGAGCACACCCTCTGGTCCCCTTTTTTGGAAATGGGAACCACCAACCCAGTCTGCCAGTCCACAGGTACTGTCCCCGATCTCCATGTGACATTGAAGACGCTAAATATAGATGCTTTAAGTTCTTAATGAAATTGTATGGGCAGGGGGGTTGTATTGCTTTTTTGTGTCTTTTTTGATACAGTAGTACCACTAGTAGTTGCCAAAGTCAAAGGTTTTTAAAAAGTCTTTAATAAAGTTCAGGCCAGATTTTTTAACTCAAGCATAACATTTCAAGTTTAGGCAGCAAACTGCTGAATTTGTTTTTGCTATATGTTCATGAGAATCAGAGTTCGGTGGGAGCAAGTAAGAGCCATTCAATCTTTTGTCTACAATAACATTCAAAACATTTTATGACAAGCTTTCTAAAATCACTAGGGGTGTTCCTGTGAGAGATAAACAGGAAGGAAAAAAACTTTGTTTAAAGATTGCCACGATTTTTCTTCTATATGGATTTTTTTAAATGTATATTTGTTTGTTTTTATATTGACAAAAAATAAGTTGTTTTATTCTCATGGAGGCATGTGGGCTTTCCATGAAGTAAACTTAAATATGTTAATAATGGGAAATGGAAAACCATTATGTTATTTGGGTACTTCCATTCATTCATTTGAGAATATGACCCTTTGAGGATATACCTGGTCAGCTTTTGCTAGGAGCAGATATTATCTGTCACCATGCTTTTACTCTTTTAGATGCTGGCGTACGATCTAACGGGTAAGCCTCTTACTTAGACTTTCAGTTGAAAACACAAGATAACCCATAGCTTGAAATGGAATTTACATACTTCTATCATATTGTGAGACAAGTACTGTAAAGGATTTATGATAAATTCTTTTATCATTGGGCAAGTTTGGTACTAATAAATTCTTATCATAGAGAGTGTAGAATGCATTAGATAATTACTTTTAGGGCTGGAAGTTGCATTCACTAATGTTAATTGTTTTCAAGTAATCGATTCAATTATTTACCTTATTAAGTGGCAAAACAAGTTGTGAGAGCCAAAACCAATGTTTCTGACCAACAGTCAAAAAACTCAAATATATTTAATGAACAATATAATGAAACAGAAAAGGAACAAAATCTTCACCTTCGAGAAGCTTCAACTTGCAAATGTTTGGTGTTTTTTATGGCAATCACATGTACAAATTATGTATATTATTGTTAGTTCATGTTATATATATTACTTCTGACATGCTGTCACAAATTAACTTGGATTATTGATCATTATATTATATGTATTGATAATTTTGACTTTCCTTGTCTTTACTCTGATTGTAATAGGTGATAATGATCTACACTAATGTCACGTGGGTGAAAAGCTTCTTCATCCACGGATTCCCTGGACTTGCACAACAGTATTATGGACCTGTGTCGGCTCTGTTTTTTTCCGTCTACCTAACTATTGCAATAGGAAATATTTTCATTTTAGCATTTGTTATGTGTGAGAAGTCACTTCAAAAACCAACGTATCTGGTCTTTTGTCACCTGGCACTGAATGACTTAACATTTGGCACTGTGACTCTACCAAAGATCATATCAAAATATTGGTTTGGTGATGGTGTAATTTCATTTTATGGGTGCTTTACACAGATGTTCTTTGTTCATTATTTAGGATCGGCGCATTCTTTCATCTTGTTGGTAATGGCTCTTGATCGATTTATTGCAATTTGTATTCCACTGCGTTACCCTGTCCTTATAACAAACAATATCATATCTGTGCTCTGTTGCTTTGCCTGGTTTATACCAGTGTCTTTGATGGTGACCATTGTACTCCATACACTCACATTACCTTTCTGTAAAGATAATGTCATTGCTCAGTGCTACTGTGACCATATTTCTATAACAAGTCAGGCCTGTGGTGAGGATGTTATAATAGTACAGGTTACTACTCTTGTTATGGCCATGTTTAGTCTCTTGCTTCCTCTTGCATTTATCTTGTTTTCCTACATTTCCATCATTGTGGTTATTTTAAAAATGTCCAACGCTGCAGGCCGCAAAAAAACCTTATCAACTTGTACCCCACAAATATTCATCACTTGCCTTTTTTACCTTCCCAGATGTTTTGTCTATGTGGCTAATACTGTAGGGTTTGCTTTCAGTTTAGATATTCGCATTTTATTGATATTATTGTACAGTCTTTTTCCTGCTGCTGTTAATCCAATCATATATTGTTTCAAGACTCAGGACATCAAGCAGACTTTGATAAAGAAGCTGAAAAGAACTAGAGTTGGGATTGAGATAAAACTTTCATTCTAATAATGGACTGATAAGTTGATGAGAATGTAATCATACGTCAGCTATTCACACTGAAAGTTTGGATTCATTAACAATGAAATGTGACCGTACAACAGAAAAAAAGGTTAGCACAGTATACAAATTATATTTGTGTGTCTTTGTGTTTTATCATTGTAAAGAATGCATTTCACAGCAATAATATCTACTAAGGGTACTCACTGGTAATCTAATGTGTAATCTCTTTACAAATGCTGCACTGTTTATCTTACAAAGGAAAGCCAATGGGAAGAAATAGTACTCTAGAGTTTGTGCATTATGATGAGTCTTAAATTACCACAACTAAAGTCTTGATTTTACCTATGCAGTACACAAGGGTGTATTTTTCATGCCATTTTGGAGGATAACATCTACTGGGAACTACTTAAGCCACAAATTACAGTCTTCAACAACAGCAGCATGTTCATAATGGAATAGCATTCATGTGCCTAATACTTGTGTCACATTACATAGAAAGGGGCAATAGAGAAAAGCAATACCAAGCACAATGCATTTTGCCATTGTCAAAAGCCTGAGTAGTGTAGACAAACACCTATTATTCTGTACTTTGGTAATGGGCTTATTAGCACCAGGTGTGGATCTACTATCCACAAACGTGAGGTTAGGTTTCTTGGCTAGGCTTAGCAGTGCTCCACACCTGGTGCTAATCAGCTAGTTATTGATAGTGGGTGTTTGTCTGTACTTCAAGGTTTTGACAAAGACAGTAGTGGTACCATTTTGTAGCGTGATTAAGTGCATGAATGCTACCCACCATGCAAGTGCTGTCAGCAGAATAAAGTGTAGAAGACTCTAAATTCAAACGAGAACCCTTTCATTAAATTATCAGTTAGGCTAGTCTACATGAATTAGTAGCTTTTTTACTCTCTGAATAAGTGAAAATATCAATATAAAGTCTTGTAGGCAGCCAGGACACTGCGCTTTATATCATCCTCAGAGCCAATCTTTCTCTCTCTATTTTATCCATCTGTACAAACTGATCTTCATATTAATTATCAGAGTTAGTGTCTGATATTACTCATTTTAATGCTTCTCACATTTAAAATTAAGCCACCTGTGAGTCATTAGATCAGTTGTTTCAACATGAAAATGCCGTAAAATGTAACTGAACTATGTATAAACATTGTGAGTCAACTGAACTCAGGAATCCTAAATTTGTTTTCAGTGAGGTATTATTGAGCTTACAGTGACTTTGAGGCAAACATTACTATTGCTGCTCTAGAAACAATATGTAGTTATTTTTGAAATATATATTACTTGTAATGTTCTGAATTTATTCTTTTTTAAAATGAAACAGAAATTGCAGTCATGAGGTAGGGGAAGTGTAGCTACAGGCAGCCACGGAGGAGTTATCAGACAGATGTGATAGGCACCACCACTGATGAAATGAATTTTATGTAATAATAATGATTTACACACTTACATACAACACAGTCATTGTGTTTCTTTTTCCTAATGACAGACAGTTGACTTCATAAACAAAATTAATAAATTTTAGCATTGAATTTTGACTCATATGTTTTATTGTTCATTTACACTGGATGTAAAGTACTGGAGGCCACGCCCACCCCAACTCCCCTGTCCTGAATTTCACCCATTCCCATCTGGTCACAGGGTCAAAATGGTCTTCTGATGAAACAGAAGAATTTTACTGAACATGTCATCTGTCATGTCAGCGGAGATCCTTGAACTATACATCTTGTGGGACTCATGTGGGAACGTGGCCCTTTGGGATTTACCTGTTTACATAGTAACTTTCCGAACACTACATTTAGATTTATACTTCTTTTGGAGTGGAGTCCTGCAGGGAAGAGTTCTCCTAGAAAATAGATGTAAAAGTTAATTATTTGTTTTGCCAAATAAAGTTTTTTGTGGAAATACAATTGCTGTCTGGATATGTCCACAGGCAGCATTTTTTCCTTGAACCACAAAGTGCAGGACTTTAACACAAGAAACAAACCTGAGACCAGGTGAGGTTTAGGCAACAGAAGACCTGTTGGCCACGCCTGGGGCACGAGAGACGCCACGCCACGCCAGATTTGGATAACAAAAGTGTGAATGCTTTCAGCAAGAAGAATTCCTTCAGATACAATCGGACCCTCCCACCACTCATGCTCGGGCCCTAATAGGCCAGCACAAGCTCAGTATGGTTCTACTCCTTCTGGGTTTGGACCTTAACAAGATTAACAAGCACATATTAGGTGTCACTACAGTGACGTGTTGCAGTATGCTCATGGGTGCAGCTCTACTGAAAGTTTTATAAGGTAAGATTTACACTTTAGATCCTCCACAGAACACATGAAATGACACTGTGGTGGCTTATGTTTTGTTTCCTTATGTGTGCATGCTTGAGTATATATTGTTAACACTTCCATGTTATTCAGCATTTTTCCCAACTTGTCACATCAAATAACTCTGTGCTTTCCTTTTAATAGGTTGTTATTGTAAAATTAAGTGATTATGCTCTACACTAATGTAACAAGGATAAAACATTTCTTCATCCTTGGATTTCCTGGACTCTCACCAGAGTATTATGGACCTGTGTCAGCCCTGCTTTTTGTGCTCTTCCTAGCTATAGCAGTAGGAAATATTTTCATTTTTGTGTTTGTTAAATGTGAAAGGTCTCTTCATAAACCCACATATGTGATCTTTTGCCACTTGGCATTAACTGATTTAGCATTTGGGACTGTTACTCTACCAAAGATTATATCAAAATATTGGTTTGATGACAGCATTATTTCATTTTATGGTTGCTTTGCCCAAATGTATTTTGTTCATTTTCTCGGGGCGACTCATTCTTTCATCTTGATGGTGATGGCTCTTGATCGTTTTACTGCAATTTGTGCTCCACTGCGTTACACAGCTGTTTTCACAAACACCACTGTTTCTGTGCTTTGTGGAATATCATGGCTTATGCCAATATCATGGATGGTGGGTATTGTTTTTGATGCTCTTACATTGCCGTTTTGTAATTCAAACATAATTGTGCAGTGCTATTGTGACCACATAGCTATAACAGCACTTGGATGTGAGAACGTACAACAAGTTCAGGTAGTTGCTTTTGGTCTTGCCATGTTGAGTTTGTTGTTGCCCCTGGGTTTTATTATCTTTTCTTACTTTGTCATCATTATTGTTGTTGTGAGAATGTCCAGCTCTGAGGGACACATGAGAACTCTGTCTACCTGCACACCACAGCTTCTTATCACGTGTCTGTATTATATGCCAAGATGCTTTGTGTACTTGGCAAATAATGCGGGATTCACTTTCAGTGTTCCAGTTCGCATTGTTGTTGTAATGCTGTACAGTCTTTTACCTGCTGCTGTCAACCCGATTATTTACTGTTTCAAAACCAAGGATATCAAAGAAAACTTGAAAAAGAAGTTCTATAATAAGAAAATTAATTTCATCACAAAATGAATTACAATCCTGAAATGTGAAAGTAATAAAAAGATATAGTAGAAGTATGTGCAGTTATTGGAATGAAATTATTTTCTCATTTAATTTTCAGTTTTTTACTGTGTCAAATGAGTCCCTTCACATTCCTATAAGTTTTGGAATCAATTTTCAGATTTTGCTGATAACTTGTAAGGCACTGCATTGTGGAGCTCCAAGTTAGACAATCCCTCAGAGCTATGACACAGCCTGAGATCCTTAAGCAGGGGTCTCCTTGTTGTTCCAACTAAATGCCATATTACTGGTGGTGACGAAGACTTTTTGGTCTGGGCCCCTCAGATTTGGATCTCCTTTCTTGCAAGAATACATTTCTTAAATCACATCTTGACATTCACTTTTACCACAGAGCCTTCTAATTAAACCAATTCATTTTTCATTATACCTAGTTTAACAGTGCTGTACCCTGTTTTGAAATGTTACTGTTTTTGTATTATTTTGTTTTCTGCTTTAATATTTTCTCTGTATTGTTATTTTATTATTTTAGCATATTTCTATTGTTTCTCTCTGATTTACTGTGTTTTATTGTAAAGTACTGCACCTATGTAAATAAAATCTATTATAACTTATTATTATAAAATCAAAGTAGTATTTATTTCTGATATTTA
The DNA here is from genome assembly GCA_038419695.1 of Scomberomorus guttatus. Taxonomy (NCBI): domain Eukaryota; kingdom Metazoa; phylum Chordata; class Actinopteri; order Scombriformes; family Scombridae; genus Scomberomorus; species Scomberomorus guttatus. The sequence continues at coordinate 8,881,286 of CM076451.1, read as the reverse complement.
AGACTGTGCAGAGTTTGTGTCAACAGTGATCACCTTGAGTCCAGAATAGCCACAACATTTTAAGGTAACAGATTCGTCTGCCTAGAAAGAGGTTAAATAAATAAATAAATGTCTCCTCTACAGACACACGCCTTAAAAGGCAAAAAATGGTGGTAATGCACAGTTCAAGTTCAACACTGTCAAACCAGGTAGTACAAAAACTTCAAGCTTAGTTGAGTACAGTTACATTTCAGGTATTCACAGGTTTTAGTGTGCTGGTTTTAATAGTCTCATGCTTGACTCACCTAGCAGTTTAGTGACTACAGACCAGTGGCAGGAGTGAAAAAATATAAAGGGCACCTGATACATTCAGTGGACCCCCATTAGCAGAGAACAACGACGCATGTTTGGTAAAAAAAAAAAAAAGGCTACATCCCCAATTAAGATTAACATTTTACACCTCTGTATAAAAATGATTTACTTTTTAAACATTTATGTTGCAGACATCTCTGTAATAAAATACAGGGAATGTATAACATTTTAAATGTTTATTTCTCAAACACATCTGTAGTAGCGCATCTTATAATGTGGGGGCACCTTAAAAGGTATTTTATCACACTGTGGGGTCACTTTAGAGGGCATTTATCATACTGTGGGGGCAATTTAGAGAGCATTTGTGTCCTCTATAGGGCATTTCATCCTGATTTACCCATAACTCAGACAGTCATTACAGAACTTTGGTATGTTTTCTCCTTTGTGAGGGCACCTTAGAGGGCATTTTATCATACTGTGGGGAAACCTTAAAGGGCACTTTTGCTGTATTTTTTTGTCCCCCAGGGCCACCGGGGGGGGATGGGCGGTCTGCCTGCAGTCAGGCCCTCACATTTCAAGCAAACAATTATTTCAAGAAATATTCAAAAGTATGCATGAACTGATTTTTACTTCTAGTGGATGCATTAAACATGATGTTTGCCAAAACAGACCTGAGACCTTTCACTATATTTTTTTCATAATATATGCAGTCAGACACTTCAAAAACTTGAATTCACATGGGAGTTGACACTTCTGAGTGTTAATCTACAAACACATCATTACACCAGACTATGCTGGAAGCATTTATAATATTAAGTGGCAAATATGGTCAAGATTGTCAGTAGGACCAGGATCATATTCTTTCAGAGTTAGAGACTAAAGGTTAGATGTGTAGATGATATGTGACATTCAGTAAAGTCATCATTGTGATAACTTGTGGAATATCTCATCTTCTTTCTTTTTTTGATATTTCTACATTGACAGTTCTATTTATTTCATCACTCTTTTCCAATTTCACTCCCAGGCTTTTAATGAATTTTCATTTTTTGTTAAAGGTTGTTTCTGTGTACAGGTGATTATGAAATACACAAATATTACAACCATAAAAGACTTTATTATCACTGGATTCCCCGGACTTCCACCCAAGAATTATGGACCAGTGTCTGCTCTTCTTCTCCTTACTTTCAGAGCTATTATTGTTGGAAATGCTTTCATTTTAACCGTTACTGTATATGAACGGAGTCTCCACAAACCAACATACATGATACGGTACAACATACCGTGCAATGACAGACATTATATTCGGGTTTGTGACTCTTCCAAAAATCATTGCCAGATATTGGTGGAATGATGTGACATCTTCATTTGGAGTCTGCTTTACACAAATGTATTTTGTCCATTCTTTGGGAGCTATTCATTCTTTAATTTTGCTGATTATGGCTTTGGATCATTTTGTTGCTATATGGCTTCCTTTCCAATATCCTGTTATGATTACAAATAAATCAATTTCTATTGCTTGTAGCATGTGCTGGGTAGTAACATTCATACATATGGTGGGAATTGTGCTTCATGCCTTAACTTTGCCTTACTGCAACCAGAATGTCATCACACACTGCTACTGTGATCATCTATCAATAACTCGATCTGCTCCTCAGATCTTTATTACCTGCCTTTATTATGTGCCAAGATGTTTAGTTTATCTTGCTCACTATTTGGGATTTAGTGTTAGTGCTGATGCCCCCATTGTTATAACCATGTTATACAGCCTCATACCTGCTGTAGTTAATCCACTGATATACTGTTTCAAAACTAAGGATATAAAAGAGGCTTTGGTGCAGAGATTTAAAAATAAAAAAGTCAGCATTGCAATTTAAATTGACTATTAACAAAATATTACATGATATTTGACTTAATTTATTGAAATCAGTCAGTAAAGATGAGCTATTGGGGAAAAAACAGTATGTGTTGGTGTGATGAGGGTTAACTGAACATTTTTAATTTGGGGATTTTATTACCTTGCTAGCATTTTTATTCATTTGGGATAGTTTAACCAAGGCAACATATGTATCTTGGGACTGTAAAGGACTAAGATATTTGGCAAAATGTAAGAAAAAGAAAAGGAAATAGATAACATATTGCAAACTGTCAATCCCCTCAATCTGTGGAACCTGTTGTTAACTAAAATCAATAAATAAAACATGATAAATTATTGTATTATTAAATGCATGAAATATATATAGGACTCATTACATAAAATAATCCAGTAAATGATTAAATATCAACTTGTTGCTATGAAATGTTATTTCATTGTTTTTTTTTCTGTAGTGAGTTTATTTATATTATAGCAAATTTTATTTCAGAATTAGCTTTTTAACTCTATATTTGTCTATACGATTTTTTAATCATGTTTTTCTGGTGTGAATCAATCAAGTAATTTGCTATAATTCATGAAATCCAAAACTGTGATGGTCTGCTCACTTAACTGCAAAATAAAAATTCCACCGAATGACAACTGACTGCACATTATTATAATTATACTACAATTCAGTTAGAATCTCTCCTTGTGCAAGAAAGCATCTGGAAGATTATCAGAATATGAATTATTATTTTTGAAAAGGTCATAGTCTAATATTCTGTTGACATTGTACAAAATATCTGTTTGCTCGCAGGTTTGATTTACAGTGTTGTATTTTTTCCTGGCTGAAAACAACTCTTTTGAGTATCTTCATTTTTGAGAATGCTTATGAAATCATTAACTCTGCTTCACACTGTGCCCCAACACTGTACTCCACCTCTGGCTGTAACCTTGAATTTCTCCACTAGATAGAGACAAACCATCACTGTATGATCAAATATGATGAAAACTGTGAGTGCAGGTCCACTTACACCTTCAGTTTTAAATCAGAAAATAAAGACATTTGGGGATGAGAGTGGAGGGCTTGAAGGCATTTTTTAATGTAATTAAACAAAAACATGCATCTAGAGAGAGTTTAACATTCTTTATTAACACAGTACAACTTAACAGACTCCACCTTTCACCTCCTGACCAAGATTCCTGCCTTTTAAACTAATTTTCTCAGCACACACAATTTTGCAGACTTTGTTTTTGTATGACATTAAGTTGTCATAACACAACTAATATACTTTATCATTTACTTACATTATCTTACTTATTGGTGTTTAGAGCATAAAGATTGTAATGGAGGTACTGGTGAATGTTTCATTTTAATTCATTGAATTTAGGAGCACTGTAATCAGTCATTTGACATCATGTTCTTACATACCTTTCACTGCTTGTGCAATACCTGCTCCAATTAAAAACTCTAGATTCATGTCACATTTACATTATTCATCTGTTTTGCAGGATAATTGTATCAAATATGTTTCAGTCAAGTGTTGCTGTAGAAAATCTAACTATGGAACTGCAGAAGTGTGTCTGTCATTCCCCTGTTCTGATTTTTTAATAAAAAAAAAAAAGATTATATAAATACTTTGTACTTTTCAATCTGACCTAAAAACAATATAATCCCCATCAAATTATTTCCTCTATGTCACTTTGCATATCATAGCTGTGACTGGGTTCGACAGGTAGACGTGCAATATCCTCAAATACAGGAGCATATGTGCTAAAGGGAAGCTTCATATTCAAAATATTTTCCCATTGCTCAAAAGTACCAGAGGGAGTACTCTCAGCTTCAAGCTGATCTGCAGCAGACTGGCAGGTGTGTTTGAACAATGGCAAAGGCAAGATGCCTTGTTGTCTGAAGCTGCACGCTGACAGAGTTGATTGTTTATGTATATATTTCCTGGCATTGATGATAGAAAACTGTCCATACTCAGACTCCAAGCAGGTAAACGTGCTCTCTGTTTCACTGTCAGATGACACATTGACCATCGTGGGGGACTTCAGTCCAGATCTCAGGGATGCCCGATGTGGCACTGTTTGCTCTAAAGAAGTGTTTAATTGACTTATTTCTTCAAAAGTGAGACATTGCACAGGTTCTAGGACCTCTTCCTGTAGGAACCTCTTCACGTAACAAGGCTGTGTTTTCTGGGACTGCACAGTATTTATCTTAGTCAACAACTGTTTGTTTAGGGAAGCAACATTTTCAGGCTTCATAGGGCTGCATGTGCTGTCTTCGCTGGAGCGTCCTTTCTTAAAACCTGCTAACAGAATCCTCAAGTCTCGCCACCGTTTAGGATCAGCTTTCACACACTTTGTACTGTACAAATGCTTTTTCCAGCTGAGCTTGAGTGAGGCAGTGTCTGAATGAAATGCACTACAGATGCTGCTGATTTCATAGTACTCCAGCTCACTGTTTGGCACTGGCTGAACACTTGATAGACTGGCATCACAGTAACACTCCATACTTGACCTCTGCTGATCAGCACTCATCAGGTCATGCTGTTTCCCCCGTTCTGCAGCATCTGTTAACATTCTGCTGTCTTCATGGCAAAACGCCACATTGTCTGTCCCTTGCTCTGTTTTCTGTGGTGAGCTATCTCTCTGACACTTTGTATTCTGTCGTCTCACTCTGTAAAGAGCGACAAACATCCCTATAATAACCAGGATGGAGAGAACAGGAAGAATCACAGCAATGAGCCATAGAGGCAGGCTGCCTTGCATCTCAGAGCATCCATCAAAGCTCTCTGTTGTGGAAATGCACATATCACAGACATGGTCTGAAACATTATGTAAACAGATGCAGGATCCGTTCTGCATGACAAGTCCACACCGCCATTGGTTTTGACAATATGCAGAGAGACAATTCTTCCTAGCTGTGTCGTCTTCTGTGCAGGGCGAGGGAAGGCAGTAATCTGGAGAGCTGCAGCTTGACTGGATGAGAGTCGAGCTCGGCCAGACGTCCACCATCTCACTGTGTCCGCTGACCGGCAGAGTGTAACCTATCACACTGAAATACTGCACACACCCAGTCAATCCTATCATTCAAAGAGAAGAATTAAGATGATGATGATGAACATAAATCTGCACACACATGTTGTATATTATTGGCTTGAATTTGCTGAATTAGCAGTGTGTGTACAGTAGTAATGTGGCCAAGATTTATTCATTGCTGACAGAAAAAGAATGCATTTATTATTGTTGTCATGATTATTAAAATCTAAATTGTACAGTGAAAAAAAAGCAGACAAAATCTATACATTTTTTTCACATTAAAATTCAAAAAAATATCAGATATATCTACTGTATATCTCACCTGTCTCCTGGAGCTTTGAATCACCTGTCGGGGCTGAACCAAGAATAATCTTTTCCACATTAACAGGAGTGAGATCAATATTTCTGTCTGTGATGTTCAAGACCGGTTTTCCATCCAGAAGCAGAAAAGTGTTCTGACCATTGCTGAACAAGGAGAGGAGATGCCAGATCCCGTCAGCCACTGAAGAGTCCGCAGTGAACTCTGACAGGTGTCCTGATAGGATGTCTTCGGAAATGTACACAGGCTTTCTGTCTTTTATCTGAGTTGGACAGAAGAAACAAACACTTTTACACTTCACACATAAGTGCAAGATGAGTAAATGTCTATCTAAATGTATTTCATACCCACCTTAAGCATAGTATATCCTGTCTGTCGGAGAACAAACATTAACACTCCATTATCCTGGGTCTTGAATTTGATGTTAATCGCTGTTTGGTTTTTTCCCTGTTTTTCATTATCCAGCAAGTCCTTTAGCAGATAGTCTCTCTTGGATCTCTCCTTGATGACATACTCTATGTAGTCATTGCCATTAAATCGCAATACAAGCTCCTGTGACATTTCTGCTCAAAGGGGAACAAACAGGGAACATATTTAAGTATTAACTCACAATTCTAAGAAAAATATATGTATATCAAAAGGTATTGTTTTACCTTTGGCACAGTTTCTTCCAGTGAAAGGGCTTTTGCACTCACAAATATAGTCAGACCAAAGGTCATGGCACACACCGCCATTCTTACATGGGTTTCTGTGACATGGGGATGCTATTGCCCGAGGACACCTACATTAAAGAAATATGTTGCTGATATGAACACTTTTTTGAAAGATTCTGTATTAAAAAAACAGGTTTTTTCTGTTTTACTGTTTGTCTACCTATAGCATCTACATGTTTTGAATGTAATATACTTGCCTGTCAAGGATGTTATATGTTGCAAGGGCCATTAAAGGTCTCAGCAGGATGCCATTCACATGAACGTTTCGAATACACCCAACAAAATCATGAGTTTTTATCTGAGCAGGATGCAACAAAATGGATTCAACAGTCCTCAGTCCTCCAAATGTCATATTACTGTTTCCAACATCCAGCGTCCTGCTTGTGGATACACACAGAGAGAAGACAGAGAAATAGATTTTATTAACAACGATAAAAGTTACGCTGACACAAAATGATGAATTATGGGATAGTGGCCTTATTATTTCACCTTTCTGAGCTACTGCCATCACTCTGTGAAAAACAAAATCCACTGCTCTCAACATCTGTGCAGTTGTCCACATGCAAAGAACCCATCTGCAAAAAAAAAAATTGCTGCATCAGTCATTTTAAATTTACCTTGTGGACCTTGTGTATGTGCTGACATATTTAAAACTCACATTGCCAATCCTCCTGGCAGTGATGCTGTGGAAATGTCCATCTGCCACTTGCTTGTTTGTCTGCAGCCTCACAGGTCCTGATCCCAGGTCATAAGAGAGACACACGGCCCCGTTGAGTATCTCCAATGCAAAGAACTCCCTGCTGGATGATCCTCCGGGGTTGTACAGGAGCAAGGAGTTCCTCTGCACTGTAGCAAGCTCAAGAGAGATTAAATTAGTCCTGCGATCCAATGGGGGAAACTCCATAAAGGACAGCTCCTCAAAGCCATAACTGGGCTCCTCGCAGTGGACACCACTGACTCCTAAAATAAAGATGAAACATGTTGTTGGTGCATTTTAATAAAAAAGTTGTTTTCAGTTGTAGATTGGAAATATTTTTTCTTTGCATTATTCCTACCAAAGGCACAATGACAAGAGAATCCTGTCTGTGAATTGATGCAGTTTCCTTGGACACAGGGGGTTGATCTACAGTGGTCTATGAATTGCTCACAAGTTTCTCCTGAAAAAAAGCAAATAAAGCCAAGATGTTAAAAGGATTCTGGACTCTATTACTGCAGAATAATTTCCTTTGCTTTAAATATACTGAAACGTCTACCTTCAAATCCAGGCAAACAGTAACATTGATATCCATCTTGAGTGGGACTACAAGTTCCTCCATTTTGGCACTTCACCTTCAAGCATTCATCTACATCAGAAGAGCAGACAGGGCCAGAAAAGCCACTCTGACATTGACAGTAGAAACCTCCCGGAGTATTCACACATGTGCCTTTATTCTCACAGGGACTCATCTCACATTCATTAATGTCTTCCTCACAGAGTGAACCAGTGAAGCCGGCTGGACAGGTGCAATTTAAAATCTCTTTCTGCGGTGACACAAAGATGACCGCCATGCTTTCCAGGACGGCGACATCTTGACTGATGTAGATGTTTTTGTTGCACGTTGCCCCATTTTGACACGGGCTTGTAAGACACGGATCACTGGTGATGTGAGAAATTGTCACATTGCTCTGTGACTCTAGTAATTTCCTGTGTCCTGCAGAAATGCCACTCGCTACCTCTCTGCTAAGATATTGACCATTGTAGTTTTTGACCGCAGCCAACAAAAGCATTTCACTGCCAATATGTTTGATTCCAAATACATGAGTCTTAGAGGCCTGTAAGTTAAACAGACTGTCCAGAGCTTTCACAAATCTCAAATACTTATGAGACAAGAATTCTTCCATTGAGGATGATGACACATAGAAGAGTATACAGCTGTCCATGGTAGCATTTGTGAAACCTTTGTAGTTGACATAGACGCTGTTGTTGACTGGGAAGTGAAGCTGATCTGTTGCTTCAATAGTGATGTTAAACGTAGCCTCACCTTGAAAAGGAGACGACCACAACTCACACGTGCCATTAGGTATCGTGAACATATTAAGGGGCCCGCTTTTGATGCCACAGTTAAAAATGTCAGACTCATCCTGATCCTCAGGATGGACGTTACCGATCATGCCTCCTTGGAAAGAACTGCCGAAATATTTCACCTCAATAAAGATATTTCTGGGCAATGAAGGGGTATCATTTTCATCCACAATACTGATGTGGAACAATGTTGTGGATGACAGCGGAGGGATTCCTGCATCCCGTACAGCCACCAGGACTCGATATGCAGGGATTTGTTCCCGATCAGCAGCCCTTGTGGTGAATAAAATGCCATCAGGAGTTACTGAAAAAGCACCATCTGCTGAAGGATTCACCAACCAGTAAGTAAAAGGTCCCTGGTTTGGTGGCACATCAGAATCAGATGCATTTAACTTGGCCACTATGGTGCCTTGAGGCTGATTTTCCTTTACCTGAGCCTCAGTTAATGTGAGTTTGGGGGCGTTGTCATTGACATCACTAATAGTCACAATGACATTAGTAGTGCCAGTGGCTGGTGGAGAGCCATTATCAGTGGCTATAACAGTCAGGTTATAAACTGGCCACTGTTCTCTGTCAAGTGAAGCATTCACTGATATAACACCACTAAATGGATCTACGGCAAAAGACAAGTTTGTGTTTCCATGTTCAATGCCGAAGAAGAAACGATTCCAGTCCAAGATGGAGTCCTGATCCTGAGCAGTCACTGTTATCACAGATGTCCCAACCAGGCTGTCTTCTGTAACATTCACCAAATAGAGAGCAGAGGTGAACATGGGTGCATCATTTGTGTCTATCACACTGATCTGGACCAGAGCTTCGTCTACATCCATGCCAGTAATAACACCAGAGTTCTTTGCCAGAACCTTTAAAATGACGTGACCGTTGCCTTGTTTCCTCAAACTGCCTGTTGTGTATATTTCACCAGACAGTTTGTCGATTTCAAAGCCCATATACTTGTTTTGGCCAAACATCAGGTAAAACACCTGACCTTCAGAGCCTTGGTCATAATCTGTAGCTGTTACTTTTCCAATCCTTGTTCCAATGGGCACATTTTTAAATACTGAAAAGTTAAATTCCTTTTTCTTGAATCTAGGTGTGAACTCATTGACATCTGAGATTTGGATGACAACATGTGCCAAACTAAATAAAGGATGACCACCAGTGTTTGAAGATTTAATTGTTATATCAAAGATTTGCTCTCGCTCATAATCAAAGACGTCCAAAGTGGTGATTGTGCCATTTCTTGAGTCCATTGCAAACTTATCCACATGACCAGCAATGAGAGAGTAGGTTATTTGGGCATTTGCACCTGAGTCAGCATCAGCAGCCTTCACATCGAGGACATTTGTTCCAATTGCAGAGTTTTCAGGCACTGAGATGATATACTCTGAAGCTGAAAAGACTGGAGGATTGTCATTGATATCCATAACTATCACTGTAACATTTAACACAGCTGTTTTAGAGACCCAGCCTCCATCCATGGCTTTGATTTGGAGATGATAAATACCTTCTTTTTCAAAGTCAAGTTCTTTGATCAGCATTAGCAGCCCAGATGCTTCTCCTACAGAGAATGGTAAATATTGATTTTCTGGGGTAATGCGGTACATGATGGCGCCATTGGGACCGTAATCCCCATCTTCTGCTTGAATTTTCCCAATTACTGATCCTACAGGCAAATCCTCTGGGACAGAGAAAGTGACATCTGTCTCTCTAAAGCTTGGAGAAAATGTATTCTTCCCAGTAATTTCAAAAGTGATTTCAGTTTGTGTTGATAAAGAGGGGGAACCCTGATCTTTTGCCATAACTAATAAAGAGAGAAACAAATTTACACTCTCTGTCAAACTCTGATTTAACGTTACTTTTCCATTGTCAGCTTGGATTGAAAAGAAATCAGATGCATTACCTCCGATCAAAATATACTCAATACCAGCACTGCTGTTGTTCACATCTGGATCTATTGCTGTAATCTGGACCACCTCAGTTCTCACAGACATGTGATACGGGACAGGAATCAGAGGCTGTATAGGCAAAAACATTGGTGGGTAGTAATTATATGCCTCTAATCTTATTGTGACAGTAGCGATACTTTGCAGAGGATTACTGCCACAGTCAAATGCAATAACTGTAAATTGGTAGATTTCAAAAGCTGAATTATGTAAAGATAATGGCTGCTTCGTATAGATATCCCCAGAGGAAGCGTTCACCCAAAACTCCTCATTTGGAGGTTTAATAACATACAGAATCTCACTGTTTTGCCCTATGTCTGCATCTGTAGCAAGAACCTGCATAACAAACACCTCTTTATCTTTGGTTTCAGGAATCACAGCAGTGTAGAAATGATCAGAAAATACTGGTCTATTATCATTGACGTCTGTGATGACTATAGTGACGTCGGTGCTTATGCTCCATGCTGAATCATTTGCATTTACTTTTACAATATAATGATCCTGCATTTCCCTGTCCAGACGTCTTTCAACAGTGATGTAGCCAGTGGTGAAATCAATATTAAAGAGAATATCATCATTTTGGTCAATTATGGAATAGTTAATCAATGCATTGGCACCAGTGTCATCATCAGTTGAGGTGACTTGTATGATTGTGTGGCCAACAGGGGAATCCTCAGGTACTTCTGTTAGAAAAATTTGTGAAAAACGAGGTGCATTGTCATTTCTGTCTAAAACAACAACAATAACGGTTGCTCTGTCTTTATGAAGAGGATTGTCTAATTCTGCAGCTTCAACTGTTAAATTGAATTCAGGGATATACTCTCTGTCTAAACTTCCAGTCGTGCTTAACATACCATTTTCAGGGTCAATTATAAAAGTGTTTTCAGTGTTTCCTTCTGTTATGTTGTACTGCACGGTGCCGTAACTGCCAGAATCAGCATCGATGGCAAGAACATCACAAACCCAGGAGGGTGGGGAATTCTCAAAAACCTCACACCTGTACTCAACTTGAGTGAACTGTGGGAAGTTATCATTTACATCGCTGATGTTTATGTGAATTTCTGCAAATGATGAGAAAGGGGGCAAGCCTGAGTCTCTGCCTTCTATCAACAAAGTAAACTCCTTTTTGTTCTCGTAATCCAGGGGGCTCTCCACTGTCAGCGCTCCACTTAATTGCTCCACATGAAACATGTTGTCAAAGTTTCCAGAGGATAGATAAAAAGAGATGGGCTCTGCTCTGAGGCTTGCTGCAGAGACCACAGCCACTAATGTTCCCACTGGCTCGTCCTCAGAGAGGGAATAACTCAGAACATCCACATTTATCTCTGGAAAGTCAGAGACATTCTGAAACCTGATACTAATGGTGCTGATGTCAAATTTAGGATTTTCTCCAGCATCTTCCACATGTACATTGACAATAATGTCTTCTGTTCTTCTGAGAGCGCTGGAGGTAAACACAGTGCCACTATGTGGATTGATGGAAAACAGATCTGAACTTTGTCCGTATAAGGAATACTGAAGTTCTGCATTCATTTCAGTGTCTCCATCTGCTGCCCTTACTGCACAAACAACTGAGCCTGTAGGGAAAAACACAAATAATAAACAAAATAAAACTCGACAAGTTTTCTTCAAGGCCATGTTATCCAGGATGAAATAATGTATATAGTAAGTAAAAACTCACCTGGAGCCATTTCAGTGGGCACATAGGCCACATAGGGACTGTTCAGAAACTGGGGCCAGTGGTCATTAATATCCCCAATGAGCACTGTAACAAGCACAGAGCTTGACAGAGGCTGAGTGGGATGCTTATCACTGCCAATCACCGTCAACCTGTAAATGGCTGTCATCTCCCTGTCCAGGACATCGGTAGTAAACAGCTCTCCAGATGTTTCCTCAATGGAAAAAGGCACATCGAGGTTCTCCATTAAATACCTAGAAGGAAGCCAAAAATACAGTAGAGTGCTACCTTAAAGTATAAATAAACATGATGTATATAGCATCCAAGAGTGATTTCTAATTGCTGTTACGCAGCACATTTAGCAAATTCACAAAGACTTGTGCTACCATCTTAAAGAAACATGATGTCAAAGTAGGCCACAGCCAAAATTGTGTAACTTTAACAGCAAGTTTAAAATATATAATGTTTTCAATTTCCCCAAAACATCAACATTGCTTTAAAACTTTTAAGTAACTTTTTGATGTGACATTTTACCTTATTTCCCCACTGACACCCTCATCAATGTCAGACGCCATTATCATGGCAAACACGGTGCCTTCAGGACTGTCCTCAGATACTATGGTGTTATAGACTTCCTCAGTAAACTCTGGACGGTTATCATTAATATCTTCCACAACAACATGTATGGTCAGAGTACCTGTTAGGGGTGGTAATCCTTCAAATGACAAAGTAAAGAATGAATTATCAAACTGTTTGACATGACCCTGGCATTTAAAAGTTTATAGAGCAATATATTATGAAGTTCATCACATTTTAACTTGGATCAGAATTACCTGAATCAACGGCAGTAACAGTTATGATGTACAATGATTCCCTCTCCCTGTCCAGGCTGTGTGAAATTTGAAATGTGCCATTGGGAGAGATGTAGAATAAACCATCTCCATTTCCTTTCTGAATGAAATAAGTAAGCTGACTGTTGACACCTAAATCTTCATCCAAAGCTGAGACCTAATCAAAAAACACATGAACAATTCAGAAATGAACACCAAAAATCTCTGTTATTAACATTCAATCAAATCTTCAGCTTCTGAGACCCAGTGGTACCTGATGTGTTAGCTGAGAGGGGTCCTCCTCATTCTCCATGACATGTATGACCAGTGTTTCAGGAGAAAAGAGGGGTGCAAAGTCATTGATATCCAAGACTGTGACACTGATAGCAGTAGTGGCAGATCTGGGCATGTCCCCCTGATCGACAGCCGCTATGATTAAGGTGTAGTTTGAATCTCTCTCTCTGTCCAGTTTATCCATGACTGTGATGACACCTCGAACCGTGTCCACCACAAACGGACCCGTCTGGGTCAACAGGTACCGCACTTGTCCATTTGTCCCAATGTCCTGATCGTGTGCCTGAACCTGCAACAGGCTCATTCCTCTGGCGACGTCCTCTCTCACTGTCAGGCTGTAGGTGCTTTGTAAGAACTCGGGGTCATGGTCATTTGCATCCTCGACTTTTATAGTGAGATTGATAGTGGTCGCCATCCTGGGTGAGCCTTTATCAGTAGCTGTTACAGTAATAGTCAGCCTGTCTAACTGTTCTCGGTCTAACGCCTCCTCCAGGTATATTCTTCCATTTGTGTTATCGATGCTGAAAACACTACTAGACGTGTTGTTTAAGAAATATAAAACTTCCCCGTTGGATCCAAAGTCTGCATCCTCTGCATGTACAGTCATTACAACAGAATGAAGTGCAGTGTCTTCTGGTACGCTGACACTTTTGGCTGACACAAACCATGGAGCATTGTCATTGATATCCTCAACCACAACTTTAACATGTGTTGTGCTGGTGAACTGTAAAGGCAAAGGCTGGGCACAGTCATTGGCTGTCACAGTCAGATTGTAGGAGGATTGTCTCTCTCTGTCTAACTCTGTGTTCAGACATAAACTACCAGTGGGGGTTATGTAGAACGGTTCCTCCTCATCGAAACCAACCACTCTCAGGTTCAAGTCTCCATTGTCACCTGACAGAGAGTAAAATATCATGCATGACTTTATCACAATGATGAAATTGCCTTAAAGAGTCTGGCGTACTAAAAGGTAGTATTGTGCACATCACTGATCCTGCCATGCATATCCTAATAATGCACTTGACTCAAGCACTAAAGAGTAACTAACAAAAGAGGCCCGGAATCGAACGTTGCTGGCAGCCAAAGTAGAAATGTGCAGACATTAGCCTCCAACTCAACATGATGTAAAATAAATAATTATGTACAAAGATAAATCAGATTCATGTCTTGATTTGCCAGATGTGGCAATGTTAACCAAAAATATGTGAGTATATTAACAATGCATTTTTTTTGGAAGGTTTCATCAGGACATGATTGGCAGATTGAGCTCATGTGCACAGTTAAATCCAATTAATGAGAGACATTTTTGTTGCTATCATTTTTATTGCTCTGATGAACTGAAAGATATGGATGAGGATTGGTCCCAAGTACAGAAAATGCAAAAATTTGCTAAAATAGCTGCTATAGCATCTCATTAGCTTTGGCTAAACTGTGCAATGCAGTGAAGGTAGTGTATTTGACCCCTTTTCATAGCTGGAGCAACTTGTCCAGTATAAAAAAAGGTGCAGGACTTTTAAAATGAATCCTACTTTTGTAGTCATGAGTAGTAAGTATATATATTATATACTTTTGCATGACTTTTGCTCAGCCTTTTAGGCCAGTAATTATATAACTGAACATTAAAATACACTTTGAGGTTTTGATTTCCCCTCTCTATATACTGCAGTGAATTATCTCAATACTATATATTTTGATCAGTAGTGCTTATAAAACATGCAGATGCTGCTTTAGCCTGATAACAGGCCAGTTAATTGTGCCCTCTGGAGGGAATAGTCTCCAAACATGAATGTTTTTTTTTCCATGTGGGAAGAAACTCTAGCACAACACCTGAATTACATAGCTGTATTTCCCACAACTTCACCCAGTTGGCAAAAAACAATTTGATACGTGCCCTTTTTTCAAGAGTATTTAAATGCTATAGGAGCCATAAGAAATGGGACATCTAGTGAATGTTGGCAACATACTTTGTTCACTCACCATCATCTTTATCTGACACATTTAACAAAAGGAAGCATGTGCCAACCCGAGTGTCTTCGAGCAATGATGCAGAAAAGGTATCCTGACTGAAAACAGGGGGGTTGTCGTTCACGTCCAACACATTGAAGTACACCCTGACACTGGATACCTGCGAATCCCCCTGCTGCACCAGCACTGTGAGAATGAAGAATCTTTGTGTTTCGAAATCCAGGCTGCGGGATAATAGGAACTCCCCTGAGAGGGGGCTGAGAAGGAACAGGTTCTCTCCATCATCCTCCTGCACCGAGAATGTGATAGGCGTGAGACTTTCAAATATTGTTTCCACCTTTCCCACAACTGTTCCTGTCAACACAGTGAATAATGAATAATTATTGTGGGATCTAAAGACTCTGGAGTGAAAAGAAGTGTATCAAACACAGAAGCAGCTGAGGAAAATATTCATCTAAAATCAAAGGTTAAATAATAATATTTAAAAGATAACATGTAATATTAAAATTATTAGTTTTCATCTTCTTGCTGTCAACAAACATTGTACATTACTGCCTAATTGACATGGAGGAGGCTTTGCTCCACAGATGACTAACCTGGCACGGTGTCTTCTCTTACTTCAAATGAATAAACAGTTTTGGAGAAAGCCATCTGTGCTCGCCATCTGTTTTCGGAGTGTAAGCTGACTGTGCCATGCTTGGGCACAGCATCAACAGATGTATAATACCAGGAGGGGAGTGTATGCTGCCCTGAGATGATATCTGCAAACTGCCTCTCACTGCTCACATTCCCTGTATTTCCAGATGAAGATTCATTGGAGGATACAGTCTGAGGAACCATAGAAAAAGGAAAAAAGGCGACTCTCAGTTTCTTGTTAAAGTGAAATATGCAACTTTTCAAGCATTTCAATACACAGTAACTTTATAATTTGATAAAATATTAAAAAGTATCAAACACATATTCTTGCTGCAACATACAGTATGAGCTAACAGGCCAACTTACCAGAAAATGAAACACTAAAATTGTATATTTTCTCCAGTGTCCAGCAGAGTCCATTATAAAGTTTCCTTCCTAAATGCCTCTTACTTGGTCATAATTGCACAGTCAAGTAAGAGAATGAGATCCTGTGTATAACAAAAACAGACATGGCGATAAAAGTGAAGTCCTGGAAACTGCACCGCATTACCTCCACACAAGACTGACAAATGGAAAACTATAAAAGCTGTATCCATAGTGATTACTCAATCTTCTCAGCTTGTAATCCTGACTGACACGCCCCTTTGACATCACTCTATGCAAATCCTGCAGCAGAAAAAGTACTTTGGGGGTCCAAAGTAGTCATATGTTTTTCAAGAAAAGATACCAAACCTTGAAATAAGGCAGTCCTTGCTTTCTTTAGATGTAAAGTAAAAAAATTGTAATAATATAACCTACAATGTTTGGCTGAATCAGTCTGTTTTATATTCCCTCCATGGATTTTGCTATTGAAGTTCCTCAATGTAGAGATGAAATGGACTCTTTGAACACTTGAATCCGGTAAGGTAGCCTAGACGGAGCCTTTTTTGCTGCATGTCACATGGGGAATTCATTCAGAGTGCAAGGCTTTCATTCAATGGGTGAAAGGAGAGAAAAGAGGAAAAAAAAAAACTGCCACTCTGAATCACAGATTTCAAAAGAGCTCAGACATGACACTGTAGCGCAGAATGTCAACTGAATTTGTATTAACAGCTTGTTACTGTGTGTACCAACATAACGTTGGTACACACAGGCACATCTCTTAGAGTAAATGCAAACAATTAAATTGAATATACGACTTAACTGCTATAAGAATATAAATTCATGTTTTTTGGTTGTTATTCACAATTAACTACTGTCTCTTATGTGACTGCATTTATGGTTCACTGAATTACTGTCGGTACATATGGATGTATTATAAGAGCTCTTATAATATATCCATGGTACATATGGGAGCAGGACCACCATCTTTAGAGTGTTTTAAATAAAAACTTTAAGCCCTGATGTTAACTACATGCAGGAGCACTGAGGATGAAAGCCTATTTCTGTGATAGACCCACTGAAAGAAGACCACTGTGGCCTTGTTCATATTTGCAAACACTTTTAAAAGGAGGACAGTTCTTTGTATCGCAAAGGGCAACACTGCTGAGAAAAGTCTGATAAATGGACATGTGAACCCCCCCTTAAGTGACTGTAAGGCCACTGTGACTGTGAAACTGTCTCGAATTACTTGGTCGAATTACTTCCCCGGTGCTTGGACTCACTGGGGAAGTATACGCATAAAACACAAAAAGTACTTTTCTCTGGACACTTGGGTGACACAAAATAGATGCTTAATTTTATGTTTTAAATAGGATCAATCCATCTCAGCCAACAGTTGGGACTCGTCCTCCTTTAGCCACAAAAAAACACACTATACATTCTTATGGCCATTTGTCTTATGTGTAAAGTACGTCAGTGATTGAATACCCTTTCAATATTTAAGGACATACAATAAATAAAACTAAGGTTTGGCCTTTTAGCTGCTGTACTTTATTTTACTCCATACAGTGCCACCATCTGGATTCAGGTTCCTCACACCGTAATGATCAACCAGAAAGACCTCACTCACTTTTCAAGCCAATTTAAGGAGAAAAAAAATCCATAATTGTGGTGCCATAGCACAACATGGGATACAAGCCATGCAGTGAGATAATACACACTTACTCCCAGGTAAATTAAATACTCATGCAGGGCACTGATTCATTAACTGTTTTTCAACCTAATATAGTCTGCAATAGCTCATCAGTTTAGCTTAAAAAAAATAAAAAACTAAGACTGTTTTCTGATTCTGTTCTGCTGACTAAACATATTTCCCTGAATTCAACCATATTCATTTGAGGCTGTATCACTATACAAACATTTACAATGTATTATTTTCTCAATT
This sequence comes from Scomberomorus guttatus, assembly GCA_038419695.1. Lineage (NCBI taxonomy): Eukaryota > Metazoa > Chordata > Actinopteri > Scombriformes > Scombridae > Scomberomorus > Scomberomorus guttatus. The sequence goes on along the minus strand of CM076451.1, from coordinate 8,863,350 downwards.
AATTGTTTGGTCTGTAAAAAGTTCAAAAATAAGTGAGAAATGTCAGTGACTGTTTTCTAAAGCCCAAGATGAAACCTAAAATTTAAAATTTAAGGCCCACAACCCTAAAATATTCAGTTTACCGTCATAGAGGACTAAAGAAACCTTAAAATATTCACATTAAGAAGCTGGAACCAGAAGAATTTACCTTTTTTTTCTTAAATGACTCAAAACAATCGATTATCAAAATAGTTGGAGATCATTTTATGTCAATCAACTGCTCATTGCAACTCTGATAATTTAAACAGCAGAAAGAATAAGCAGCTTTGATCTTACACTTATTCACTGATCAGCTATATTTTTTGAAGCTCTAAACCCCATTCAGTGCTTTAATTATTCTTATATAAACCTGAAAGGCTGCATGTTCTCCAAGTTGGGTCTCTGATGACTAATTGACAGAATGTAGTATACATATCAATATCTAAAATAAGAGGGAAAAACAACAATAACAAACAAAACCTTTTAAAAAAACGACCTTTATTGAAGACATTCTTGAATGTCGACAGCTGCATTTGATATTAGAGTGGTATTCAAAGAACGATAAAAAGACATTGGGACAGCACATAAAAAAATATTTTTCAAAATAAAGAAAAATACACTACCAACTCAGAAATCTCATTTTTGAGTTTGAAACACCTAAAGACTAGTTACTCTCATTAGGGATTTGTAGTCCTCCTAAATTGTTATATAATATGGCAGGGATAAAGAACTACCACTAGAAAATCTCAAACTTAGATATGTAGTGTTAACTTTACAAAAAAAGGAGAATAACACTGTACATCTTAAAAACATTAAATATACACATGTTCTTGTTCAATCTGACTTCTGTTTCAAGATGGTGAATTGAGTATATTAGAATTATATGGCATAAACAAAACTTCAGGTCCCATCCCTGTGCGAACTACTCATCGTCCTCATCATCGTCTTCGTCGTCGTCGTCCTCTCCCTCATCTTCTTCCTCATCCTCGTCATCGTCGTCTGCCGCAGCAGCTGATGCTGAATCCACTTTGCCCTTCGTGCGGTAAGCGACGATATCCTGCGGAGAGGCGTGTTTTAGTGACACAGAGAAGCCTACTGTTTACTATACTTCAAAGTCAACACACCTGGTTTATTCAGGTCACAAAAACAAGTCAAGCTTCAGTTGCACAAAGGCTGTTTACCTTGTCATATTTCTCCTTCAACTTGGCCGCCTTCTTCTCATACGGCTGCTTGTTTTCTGCAGACGAGCCGTTCCACATCTCTCCCAACTTCTTTGCAGTGTCCCCAATGGAGAGCCCGGGATACTCACCTTTCACCTTGGAGCGAAAGTCTGCGCAGAATAGGAAGAATGCAGACCTGTGGGGGGCGGGGGGGAATGTGTCAGTGTTCCAAGTTATCATAAAAACAAACAAAAAAAACGAGTTAGTCTGGTGCAACTTGATTATAGTTCATACGGTGGTCTCTTGGGGGCATTGGGGTCCTTAAATCGCTTCTTCTTCTGCCCCAGGGGGGGTGTGTAATTCTTCATTTCCCTCTCATAACGCACCTTGTCTTGTTTGGCCATATCTTCAAACTTGCCTTTCTCTTTCGGTGACATGGTCTATGAGAAAACAAAAGCAATTTTTTTTTTTTTTACAATACACACTGCTTGAAAAATAATACTGTATTAAGAGAAATATTGTTAAAAAATGAATCTCAGTGTAATTTATCCTACCTTCCATCGCTCAGAGCATTTCTTGGAGAACTCTGCAAAGTTGACACTGGCACCAGGATGCTTCTTCTTGTGCTCCTCTCGGCATGTTTGCACAAAGTAGGCATATGAGGACATTTTGCCCCTCGGCTTCTTTGGATCCTTCACCATCTTGGCTTACTAAATGCAAGGGGAAGAGAATGTTTTTAATTAAATATATCCCAAGTCTAATTACGGAGCAGCATACGCAATATCTAAATATCTCCCTGCTCAATTGTCTGCCTCTTGCTTTGTCAGGTCCATCTATTGTTTAAAATCGGGTGGTGGGAGGAGGGTGTCTGGGGTGACTGATGATCCATTGTATGTAGAGGTCAACATGCTGCTTCTTTAACTACTAAGCTACTCCCAACTGCAAGTTCGTTTACTGGTGCTTTACTTCTAGCATCCACTCAGTGATATAGCATAGAGCTAGTAAATATCAACACATGTAACAGGCTCTTGTAGCCTCCAGTCGATATAACGTGGAGCTAGCGAGTTTAGGCGTGTAGATGTGGAAATTAGCATTAGCTCTTTGATTGTTCGCTAGCTGTTAGCCAGTATGGCTCCGCTCTTTGCTTTGTGTTCTCTTGCCATGAAGCTAGGCTAGCTAGTTTTTAGCAAACATGCTCGTCATCAAGAGACGATTATTAAAATGGCTGATTAGATCACCAACAATGGTTAGCAGGCTGCTTTCAGGCCTAATATTTAAGGGCACTGGCCTGTCTGCATAATGCAGATTATCGCATTTAAAGTTTAAATTAAAGTGGCGATGGTCTCGGACAAAGATGCTCTGCCTGTATCAACACCGTCGGGTTGCTTCAGCACCAGTCAGTGGCGTTAACTTGCGTTATCTTTTGAGTCAGGCTAACAGCGGGCAATATGAGTTAGCTTGTCGCCGTTAGCTGGTAACACATAGCGGACGTTACGCTAACCCGAGAGTGGCTGTTAACTTACCCATTGGGGGGGGGGGGTTATCATTTAACGTGGTTATTATTTATGTCCGCAGCTAATGTCAGTGTCAAGCAACTATACGTCGCTACGTTAGCAAGACAGTGTTTAACATTACGGTGTTCGCATCCTATCCAGCTCAGTCATGCCACCAAACATGTACAACCCCGATGTACTCTGCGGAAAACATATTACAGCGCGCTGTTTCATTCATAACACATAACGTTACATACTAGTCTCTTGGTTAATAAGTCAATATATATGACGCTTACCCCCTAAAACGCTATATGAGGCCGGCTGTACGTCGTTACGTCTCAAACAATGGAACGAAAAGCACCATCAACGCGCGGTGCTCCGGCTGTGAGGATCCTTCTGTGTTTATCCTGCGTGTAGGGCTCCGGCTGTCGGACATTGGCTGCCGCCAACTCCATGGAGTATCTTATTGGACACTCGCTGTCTCATGCTGCCTGTCGTACGGTTGGTTGTCCAAAACACGACGGGGCGATGCGAGACGATGGCGCTAAACATGAATGACAGACAGAGTCCATTATCCAGTTAATAAGAGAAAGATGCATGCAAGTACAGTGAAGTTGGGATGGGAAACAACAGCAGAATAGTGTGGAAGAGGTAGGCTACCGTACTTAAAAATAATACCACAGTGTGGTATTATACAGAAATTATTATATACTGCATAGTGTATTATTACTGTATTAGTGTATAGTGTATGTATATATTGTATATATTTTTGTATTTGACTTATAAATGTACATATTTTGAGGATATTAATTCCATTAACATAATAAAATGTAAAACATAGACTTTCCCTGAAATAAAGGAGCTGATAGGTGCAAGAATCTGAACTAATTTACACACAATCTGTCATGATTGTCTGATGATCCCATGTTTTGTCAATCTTAATCTGCCAAGTATTTAGTATTCATATAATAGCAGAGGAGTAAAAGTACAATATTTCTTTCTAAAATGTTATGGAGTTGAAGATCAACTAGAATAAAATGAAATTACACATGTAAAGTACCTCACAATTGTACTTAAGTACAATACTTGAGTAAATGTAATTAGTTACTTCCCACTATTTCAGTGACAGACATAAATAATGCATTTGTTGAATTTTTAATGCAACATCCCCCTGCTGAGCAGCCATTCAAATGTTGTAGGTCTCCATAACCACAGCGCCTAGAGACATGCTGGGATCAGCTCTGTCTGCGTGTAGATATATTTGTTATACACAGCGGCTCAGACTCAGGTTCTACATTTATCAGTTACCTATTTCAGCAAGAAATCCATGAAGTGAACTTTCATCTGGAATCCAAATGAAAAGGTGTACATTACACCAGAAACAACCGTAACACAAGGTGCCAAAACAGTGGTCACCAATGGCAACCAAAGGTAATGTTAAACCAAGGAGATTTAAAGATAGAAAGCAACCAACTTGATAGCAATTTAATCTAAGTTTTAATTAACATTTGATTTATTTTGGACTGTTACAGAGTTGAATTTAATTATTATTACTCCAGTAGTTTTTATTTCATGATCACTTAAAATATAATACCATAAATATTATCATGTTCCTCATTCATATCCAATTGCATTTGGTAATTTGAGTCCCTACCTCTTGTTGATGTTGGGACAGTTGTGAGTATAACAGGGAAAGTCTGATGTGAGTGAAGCTGGTTGTGTTTACCGTCCAGCCATGTTGGATGGTGAGAGATTTATTTATAGAGAGACTGTATGCCTGCTTATATCCACAGCCCAAAATGACAAGAATATGCTCTATATCAAGAATCCAGGGTTACATTTCTAATAGTAAAATTGTTTTGCAGAGGGGAAACAGTGGGATCCCTACGAAACATCTCATAGAAGAGAATTCATCCATTGGCCAAACCCAGCTGCAGAGATTCTGCTGTAAGTTCTGTTTATGGACTTCTAGGCTTGTGGTGAAGTTACATAGGTATGCAGCATTTTTTTGTTTTTGTGTGTGTGTGTGTGTGTGTGTGTGTAACTGTGTGTCTGTCTGTTGATGTAGGTCACCAATGTCAACATCATTTATAGACTCCCATTCACAATCTGGACCCTTTGGTTCAACTGTGTACAATGAGGATTTTTGCCGGAAGCCAGCCTGTAGACCTGAATGCATTCGCACAGGAACAGCCTCGGGTCAGAGGAGAAACAACCCACATCCAAGTCAGGTTGGTATTTAGGCTGTGTTAGCCTCAACTGGAGATTTTACATTTAATGTTGAATGCCATGCCTGACCTCTCACAGTGTATTGTAACCTTTAAATCAAGCTATTTTCCCCAAGTCTTTCATGATGTGGAGGCTGCCTAGGGACACCACACGAAGCTCTGAGTATGCCAGGTTCCCTTGGAAATATCCCCCATCTCAGGGGGAGATCTGTAAGGCCTTGACAGCACAGTACCGGTCCACCTACAGATGTGACTTCATGGGCTTGCCTCAAGGTAGGAGAAGTCTGCTGGTTAGGTCTGTGGTATATGCAAGCTTGTCAGAACAGCTGAAATAATAACATTGAAGCAGCCAGGCATGTGCAAATAAAACCGTGACTATACTTCATTTTGTCGTGGAACTTGTTTGACAGGATATGATCACATTAATAAAGCAGAACAAGGAGTTGCACCTCTGCACAGCAAGCATCAGGTGCTGTTCTCTACTGACACAGAGATGAGGGACAATTACCGCCAGCCAATGCAAAGACCTGAACTGCTGGGGAATCAATCCCACCATAACTGCAACAGAGATTATAGTGTGGCCTGCCGTGGTATAGGTACATGTAAACTCAAACATACTGACAGTGCAAGTAAACAATGTAAAACAACAAAATTCATTGAACCCAATCCTCTGTATGTTGCAGTTCCAACTGCTGTGCAAACACACATCCACACTCCACACTTGACAACCTACAACAGGTTTTGTGGAAAGAGAGTCACTAATGTCACATCTGTGATGAAGTCTCTACAGCCCCAGGAGCTGCAGCAGATACACAGAGTTGTACCCGAGGAAGGTTAGCATCACCTTATTAATTTAAATGCATTTTGACATATTGCTGACTGATTTTGACAGACAAGAAACTGATGTTGAATATCTGTCTCTGGGTTTCCAGGAACGGATGCTGTAAAAACAGTTTTGAGTAAAGGTGCTCATCCAATCAATGGGGAGAAAGTGAGTAAACTTCCAGCTGTGGTGCTCAATTCCTGCTCACCAGAGTGGATATCAAGTTGGCCAGGACCTCTCTAAACCTAACTGCTTATGTTTATGTGTACACATTTCATTTGTTAATTTGTGCACTGTAACACTGTTGTGATAATTAAACATGTTTGCCTGATGGAAATTGTCTGTCTTCATATTTCATTGCCCCCATATTCTGCTATTTGACATTATGCAGTCTGTCTGCAGCTTGATAACAACAAGAAAGAGAATAAACGCAATGATTCAATTGATTCTATCTGCACAGAAAATCGCCAGCAGTAACAGCTTTTTGTCAGGTATTAATCATTCCTCTGTTACGAAATATGAAATATTTGCAAGGAATATTATTGATCTTTACTCATAATTATCTTTTTGTTCAATTTATTCATTCCCTCAGTGGTTGCAATTAAAAAAACAGACAACATAAAAGTTGTCTGCAAATTGCGACAATATTAAACTGATTAAATTGCAATCTATTGAAACAATATATGTTATTAGTTTAAAGATTTAATAAGATTATTAAGCTGTTTTTCCCTCTATGCAGTGTCTTTTTTTGTCGTCTCAGTTGTCACTCTGGGTTTCTTAGTTACCAAGGCCACCTGCTCTGCTCAGGTGTAATGTTAGAGTGAGTGTCAGATAGACTAATGTGAGTCTGCCTGATTAAGGTCTGTTTGAAGGTGTAACTGAGGAAATGTGCTGCACTTTGCTTTTTACAACACGTCAGCCTTTAAAAGACAGAAACTCACAAGGATGCCGTTGGGGAAAAAGGTTCGCTCTTCCTCTGCTTCAGGAAGATTAGAAACCCTGCATGTGCCCAGGTAATTGCTGTTTATTTTTGCTGGTCTTCTAGCATAACAAATCACACCTTTGTTGTTAAATGTCATTCCAATTTAATTCACATTTTTTTACACCAGAGTTTTAATGGCTTGGGAAGGGATGTTAAGATGATCGGATGAGATATTGCCTTGTTTATCTGTCATGTATTCCTCTTTGTCCTGTTCAGAAAATGTTTACGGTTGTCATGGTGCTGGAGTTGCCATCTGTGGCAGCACTGAGTAGTTACCATGGAAGTCACCTGGGATTCATAGTCACGTTCTTAAAATTAAGTAGATGAAATTGGTTGCAATGTTGGCTACATCAAATCAAGTAATAATAATAAGAAACATGCTTGCACTTAATCAAAATAACAGACACAGTGCTTAAATTCTCCCAGCATCCTTTCTGAATTGAGGAGTACAGGAGAATGGACGAGAAAGACTTCTGTCACAGATGACTCCTCAGCATCAAGACGAGTGGGTGTCAGCGAGGACAGGAAAGAGCAGCCTGAATGGTTGGTGCGAGAGCTGCTGAAACAGAACAGACGAAGACACTCTGTCACACTCGGAGACAAGGCTCAAATCATGAGGCAACAACACCGGCACTCTATTGATTCAACCCACAGCCTCAAGGTACATTTTTCAAAACACCCCTGTGAATGTGGGCTCAGAGAAGTGAACGTGAGCCATTTAAATGTCATCCGATCTGCCCTAAAAGTCTAGATTATTTAGTGCCATCATAGATTTTTTCACCTTTCCCCAATGAGTCGACTTTTCTCAAATTTCTAGTTGTAGCCTCAAGGTGTCACTAGAGTGTCACATTGCTATGCTTGCCAGTTTACATGCACTTTCCAAAGTACTTAAACTCAACTCCAGCAGAAGCATGTCTCACCAGCAGAATGAATGGGAGGTAATGCCAAAAATGCCATTTTAAATCAAGTTGATGATCAATTTACTTGCAGGCTGACAGCGCATCGGGCAGGACAATCTATCCCAGTCCCTGGGATGCCATGTTTCGGGCCAAATTAAAACAAACACAGTTGCTGAGCCAACTACTTAAAAGGACCCCAGCAGATTCAAATTCAAGCTTTCAAGCTGACAGGAATGATGGAATGACATAGGAGGCTGGTGCAAATGCACCGGCTGAAGTTTGTGGGTTTTGTTTGCAGATGTCAGTCACATTCTCCTGCTTAATGTAATGAGCAATGTGCCATAACAGATTAGGCGGAGAAGACTTAAGAGTTCAAAGCTATGCAGCTCTAATAAAGGGATTTGGAAAGCAGTAGAGGTTATATGAACACTTTCACTACTTCCATCACTCTGCCTGATTAAACAATTATCTCCTCAATTCAGGAGATACCGTTGGGAACCCACGACTCTAGTTACATCCTTGAGGAATTAGGCTGTTTATCCCTGTTATTTATTAATGATAGATCAAAGAGTGTCATGGATCACGGACCCGTTGCTAGGAAACCAGGGCAAAGTGAAGAGAGGCCATTAATACAGAGAGCATGGCTTGTCATCTGAGATGTCATACTGTAGCTGGTGGCTGCTTGTGGTGGCCATGACAGACGGTCATTAATAGTCAGAGGTGGAGCCCTAATCATGTGTGCTGATAATTATATGTAACATCTCCTCTCCAACTCCATTGACATCTCCTCTCTGACCTTGTTTGTATTTTTAGCACTCAGACTGTCTGGTGAGTGGATTTGAGTGGACTGAAAAAATAAAAGGAGCATTTTTGCCATAACTTGAATACTGGTTTTCTCGAGCTACTCAAGCATATCAATCTTTTTTTTTTCTCCAGTTCTTGTCTAATAAGAATGCCTGCATGATAGTAATTGACTCATACTGGGCTGTGCCAACATGTAATTACACAATTTTTTCCCTCTCTGCAATAAGATTGATGAGAAGATATCACTCGATAACCTCCAGAAACTGAAACTAGCATTTGAGGTACTGTATGAACTGCATCTTAAAATACAGACAGTCTGGTTTTTCATTTCTGGGAGATTTGACTGTATTTTTCTTTATAAAGGAATTTGAAACAGGCGGCTTGAGATCCATTGACGCGAAGAATTTTGGACATATAGTGAAGAAGTGTTTGGGCTTTCCTTACACAGTAAGACCGCGTGACATTTCTCTTCATATCACTCTTTCTTAGACTCTCTCATCTCTCTCTGTCTCAAATCTTTGCAATTAAGGATGAGACTTTGCAATTACCTGATTTATTATGCCATTTTTTCCACATTAACTATCATCTGTGGATCATTGTTCTTTATTCTTTTGTTCTTTGAATTTCACAGAGCAATGCACAAATTCAAGGGTTATTTAAGAAGATTGATTATTCAGGCCAGGGAAGGATTTCATGGGTGAGTTGAAATTCATATTTGTTTCTTATGGAGCCTACAGTCATTTTATTAAGTGCAAGTGAAATTGCTATAGTTATAACACTTTTCCATGCATGCTAACACCAGGAATATCTATAAAAAGTTAGACCACCATGAAATGGGACACAATGATTTGGGCTAAATCAGCTTTTCTAGTGCCAACTTGACTATACACTAACACATTTGTCTTATGCTGACGTCCAGTTGATACTTTTCCAAGTTATAGTCTTGACTGTAATGCTTGACTTTTAAAAAAGTTTTGTTTCTGTCGTTTCTTTTCTTTCTGTTTCTTTCCTGTATTGTACACTTGTAATGAAGAGATTAAAATAAATTTCTAGATTTCTGCGTTTCTGGTGTTACACTGGAGTATGATTTTTTTTTTAACACACTCTAATGTGATGCAGGGTGAGTTCTGCACACACATGCTGCAGGAGTACAAAGAGAAGGAGGAAACAGCAAGACGCAGTAAACAGGTGGCTTTTACTCTGCCAGCCACCATGAAGGCATTGTGTCACAGCATTCCCATTGTCAACATCCGCTCCACCCCTGATGGCACCGTCGTAACTGTGCGAGAAGATGGAGCTGTTTGCTACTGGAGTCCTGAACTTAAACCTCAGAGGACCAAACACATATTTGTATGTTTTGTACCTTTACCTGAATTCTTAGAGGATAAGTTTGTATTATTCTACATTTTTTCTATAGTTTGTAGCAATAATTACACAAACAAGAGTACATTTTGTCGAGCACTATTTTCAGTGGCACATTAATACAGATTTGGTGTTCTGGTGAGTATTCAGGGTTGACTCAAAATAAACTATAGTGCCTGTGTTCATGGTAACAAGGGGACATGTCACTCAGTGCAAATGTATGGCTCAGTGATGTGTTTTTAATGCTTTTTGAACAAAAATGGAGGTCTATGACAGAGAAATAAGCTGGCTACACAGGAAACACATGTCGGTAGGATTGATTTATTGCTGGTTTGGATTTTTATTTTTTATTTATTAACAACAAAAAAATACAGAATATCACCAGGCTTAGCCTTTAATATTGTCCATATGTACAAGAGGCATTGTAAGGTGTTCAGTTTATTTGTCAGTCTGTATGTATAGTAGGGACAAAATATCATGAACACCTTACGCAAAAATTTAATAAGATATGACATCATCAACGCAAGCTCAGAAATTAGAGTTAAATCAGAGCTTTTATAACAAACACAAGTATTTATTGCAAGCATATCGTCATGGATTGCATTGTAATATACAGTACCAGTCAAAAGTTTAGACACACCTTCCCATTCACTTGAATGAGAGAATGAGAAAGTGTGTCCAAACGTTTGACTGGTGCTATAAATGTGTTCATGGTCTTGTTTCCACCTACATGAAATTGTGAGAAACTTAACAAATGGATTTGCTCATTAATCACAGAATGAAGGACCTGCAAACAGGAAGTCAAAGTGGGCAAGTGATTTTACTCTGATGGCAGAGTACAACAAGCTGATGATCGGAACAGGGTAATATGAGAAAAGGTGTAATAAAATGGCAAAAGACTAGATTATTGATTAAGCACTGATTCCTCTTGTTACCAGTTTGTTTATTGTACCGTATGTAACCGTATCGTTATCTTGCAGGGACAGAGAGATCCAACTGTATGAGCTTTCCACTCTGGAGCCTTATTGCCAAATCAATACACTAGACACAGTCCCTTTGACATTAGACTACGGGTGAGCAACAAAAACAACATGTTATCAAATGTCCTACCAAATGTCCCACTAAGTCCCAACACGTGATGGTTTGTGTCTTTGCCCACAGCTACACAGGCCCTGATAAATGTTGTATTCTGTATGGAGACACTGAGGTAAGTCCTTTGGTTGAAACCACATCCAATTATCAGACAAAAATCAGTCGTTATATCCCACTTGATTAATACTGTGAGAGGTTATTTTTTTCTATTTATGATGCAGGGATGTGTGAATATCATTTTAGTATCCTCTGTTGGAGATACCCTCAGGTAATATAATTTTTCTAATCATCTAATGGACATATTGACTTTCATTCCAGTTCAATTAATCCTCCTACACATTGTACTTTCGTAACATTTGAACAGGAATGAGAGGATGTAAGGTATTATAGTTAATTTAATGTATATTTATTGTTTATTCAATTGATTTTTTACTTTTCCTCAATCAACTATAAATGTATCTGATTTTATGAATTTCTCTCTGTATGTGTCTGTATGTAAGTGTCTATTCCAGAGAGGCAGTACTTATTGATTCATTCGTTCTTTTTTCAGTTAAAAAGCACATTTCAGTGTATTCAGGATGACACTACATGTACTGTATGTGAGCTGGATTCGTGGCATTTCTAATGCAGTTATTACGTTTACGTTATACTGGAACAGAGTGTATGGACTGTGAACATTGAGAGTCGTATTAGCACAGCCACTTCAAAGATATGGTGGAAAATGATTGCTTCCTATAGGTTCCCTGCCTTTCAGAGAAATTATATGCGGTGTACGGATGTGAGGATGTCTTAGAAAATGTGAGCAGGTCTGACTGTGCATTTCAACTTTCATTTTTTTTTATAGATTATGGAATAAATTACCAAAGATTGAAAATATGCCCAACATAGCAATTGACAATGCAGTGCTCTCTCCGAATGTGACATTTGTGCGATGGAAGGTTCATCAGGACTGGGTGACACAGGTGACATTTTAACCTTCCACTCTATGTGTACACTTCACTTCTGTTTATTGTTTGAAGAAATATACTCAGGTTTAGCCAAACGACAACTTATAATATCTTCCAAAGCAGTATAATAATCAATATTGATGAATACTGTGGCATTTTACTTGTACGATGAGCAGATAATTCTGAAACACTGAGCAACTAACTCTCCTCTCTGACTTTAGGTAAAATATTTTCCAAGTTTCCAGGCGGTTATCTCATCATCAAATGAAGAGGCTTCATCTCTTGTTATAGGTAATTTCTGTTAAGCTATTTTCTTTGGCTTTTTTGTTTGTTTTTTGGCATATGCCCATGATTTAAACACATACTTACCTCTCTATTCTTACACATGCAGAGTCTCTCATGATGAACGACCAAAATAGAAAATTAGGCATGCTGAAGATGATGATAAAAAGTATCAAGTATCATATCACTCTATATGAGCAGCAATTAAAATCTGTGCTGAACATGAGACAGCCTTGTAGAAGAGCTGTGAGGGATGAGTCATCTATCACAGATTCACCCATCAGGGCCAGCGTGTGTGATCGCCCGTGTACGTGGGCATGTCCACTTGCCAGCTTAGTCATTTATTCTGATAATGACTCACCCTTGCTCAAAAAAGGATGTTTTGATCGATATTTGTACACAAGGCCTTGTAATAAAATGCTTTTTTTCCCTTCTTAAGGTCGTGTGCTCCCTTTAACGGACGCTGAGCAGCAGTTGAGTGAGATCAGAGAGGCTTGCTATGAAGGTAAGGCCAAGAAGGTCCAACTGAGCTGGACTCCACAGCTCCGAGCATCATGTGACCAAACAGTCTTCACCATCTACAAAGGTGTGAAGACCTTTGATCTTTGTCAGAAGCACAGCCTGCTGGTTACTGGAGGCATGGACAGACTCATACGCATGTGGAACCCGCATTTTTCTGGGTGAGGATTCACGTTTTATGTGGCTCTCTTGCTAATAAATTAAAAAGACAAATAAATGTATGTTTCTGTTTTTGTTTTTAGGAAACCAACTGGGATTTTGAAAGACCATTCTGCTCCCGTCATCTACCTCTGCATCTCCTCAGAAGACAGTCAGATCTTCTCAGTCTCCATAGACAGCACTGTGAAAGTGGGGCATGACTCAGTTTTTATGTTTCACTTGTGATATTGTCTGTCCTAAATGATACAAAATTAATACAATATTCATAGGACTGTACATGCATGACCTACTGAGGACATTTCACCGGCTCCCATTTCAGATCTGGGATATTCAAGATCAGTGTTGCCTGTTTACAGCAGACCCCAAAGCCACTGGGATCCATGGTGACATATCTGCGTGCTCATATTCCCCAGCTATGAAATCTCTTTACACTGCAGCAGACTGCATGGCGGTGCTGTCCCTTAAGATAAGGTTGGTTGTCATGCCTTTGTGCGTTATTCATCATAGACTCCAAAGTGCTCTGAAGATATTTTGAAAATGCTGTAATGAGCTAATTTGAGGATATGTCGGGTGTCGTACTTCTAAAATAAGACAGCTGATGATTTAGAAGATTTCCCATTAAGGGATTGAATATCCCAGTTTTACCCAAAAGATACGGATTTGAGGTTTTTCTCTCTTCAGAGATGAATGCAGTGCTTTAATGTTCATCTCACTGTTTATTATCGTCTCCGTCTGTCAGGCCACAACTTCGCAGCCGCCTGACTGTTTCACATAATGAGCCTATAATGTGCTGTGGCTACAGTGAGGAGTTTCGTCAAGTTGTCAGCTGCACTGAGGGATCTGTGAGTAAATTAGTACTTTACAACATCACCGGACCCAGATGACCAGCTTCACATTTCCAATGAAAAATGAGTTCAGTCTGTGGAACGTGGCCATATTTTTTTAATCAGATGCATATCAACTGTAAAATTCACTTGAAATCTTGCTGGCTTTAGGTGGTGAAAGTTTGGGATTTCGACACTGGACGTCAGGTTTTTGAGTTTGGTGGCACACATGACCTGTCTGCCATCACTTGCATGGCTTTTGACCCCAAAGGGAGGAGGTACAGTACAAGAGTCACCCTGTCGTGAAATATGTTTACCCATCGCTTCATCACAGCACAGTATGTTTTTGTGTTTGCAGACTCATCACAGGGGGAAGAGACGGCTGTCTAAAGATCTGGAACTTTAACAATGGGCAGTGCCTAAAAACCCTAAAGAAGGGTACGAACTGTAAATTTTCATTAGGGTTAGGTTTGGTTACTTCCTCACAACAAAATGCTTTTAAAAGAAAAGATTTTAGTCTCCAATAATTATGAAACAACGTTTTCAATCTTGCCTGTATAGATGGTGAATGTCACGAGGTGTGCGACTGCATCTTTCTGAAAGTTCACAGGAATTCGTAAGTAATGATTTGGTATTTAGTAAGTGTTCCAGGCTCTGTATAAATATTAATCCATGTTGAGCTTGTGCAATTTATGTTTGAAGCTATGTGATGTCTGTCGGCCGGGACCGGAAGATTGACATTTACTCAGTGAGTACAAAAGAAAAGAAAAGACATATCTTCTATCTTTTTTGTCAGTTGTATTTCAGGAATCCCAGTCCAATTATTTCTCCAATTCCTCCATCTCTTCAACATATCACATCCCATTTGCATTTGTTTACATTGTCATTACCAGCTGAACTCCATTCTGCAACAGCAAAAGAATACTGATAGTTCATGCCCACATACTGTATAACCTGTTTTGAATTTCATTATAAAACCATACACTAGCAAAAGAACTGATTGTCACTGTCTGATTTATAAGGATGTTCTACCACCTACTATTTTTCTGATCCAAACCTGACAAAATGCATTAAATTTTGAGATAGAAAATGTCTCCTGTGTGCTGACTGTGCTGCTGTATTTTGTCAGGACATACCTGAGGACCCTCATCATATCCAGAGGCCGCGGCCTTCATGGCAGGATGATCTGGTGATTAATGAGCAGAAAATTCTTTTGACAATAACTAGATGTTCAGGCAGCCCAAAATAATAAGTAGTTTGATGGGCTCTGACTGAGAGTTTGTTTCCCCCACAGTGACATTTATTTCAGGCAGTAACATTTATTTATGCAATAAATTTTATTGCATAATAATCAAATAATATAATACATATAACAATATAAGAATCTATTAAGGAGCCATTCTACATAATAAGTACAATTGATAGATTTTTCAGATAATACTTGTGTACTTTAAATTGAGTACATTTTTGAATGTAGGACCTTGTAATGGACTATTTTTGTAGTGTGGTATTGCCACTTTTACTAAAGAAAAGGATGTGAATACTTTCACCAATGGTATTTTTAGATAAATTCACATTTCAAATGCATTATAACCTGCACTTGGTCATGTGTATATGCATCTAAATCGTGTTTGTCTGTGTATGCAGAATGCTTTTTACCACTGCATTTGCTTTCCTAGCTGTCTCATCATTGTGCATTATACAGTCGGGGTGCTCGGTCAGTTCTGTTCATGCTCTGACTCAGTCATTGGTGCACCTGCAGGGCTGTGAAGATAAAGCTTTCCTGCTGGTTCTGTGTTCATATTACACAGACACATAGAGGACACTGTAGCCTTTGGTCCTACGAATTGTTTTTTTTTTTGCTGACTGGCTGGAAAGCTCAGAGAGAGATGGATAACAAAGCCTCCCTGATCTCTGCCCTACTGTGCAGCATCGCCTGCAGAAACATTTTCAACTTGAGCAGCAGGTTACCCCATCCCCCGGTCTTCCTTTTTTCTTCTTCTTTGCTTTGTTCCATTTTTTTTCAGTTTTGAGATTTTCAGTTACATATTTAGAAAAAGTTTTTAGTTTCTTTTTCTATGTCTGCTTATACCTACATGTACTATACTATATATATATATTCTTGGTCATATTTAGTACAATTTTCTCCTACATGCTGTTCATATTTGTTGATGTCATCACATCACATAACTTTCCTTTGAGTCAAAGTCCCAGTGCAGCCATGTTTTGACCTGTCAGTATACCTGTAGTTCATGACTGCTTCAGAGGGTCTGAACACCAAATGTACCTTTGCACCCCCACCACAATGTCTCACAGGGTTATCTCAGTTTTTTTGCACATTTTGCACATGAAATGATATCGGAGTTGAGTCAGATCAAAGGTTTAGACCTATTTCAGAAAAAATCTGCATTAGAAATGCAGATGATTCCACCCTCCAAAATGTCACTGTTTTGTTAACAAAGGCACGTCAAACAGATGCTAATACCAGTGCTAGTCTTTGAAGATTTCTTTTTCTCACTATTGATCATTTTGTCTGACTATTTTTTGCATTGGATATCTCATTGTTAATGAAACTAGTCAGTTTAAATGATTACCCAACCTTTAGACCATAATATATCCTACAGCTAAATTCATTGGGTCACAGCAAGTGACATTTAGAACTTTAAAATGGAAAATATTCATTTTGGTTTCCTGGCTTTCGTCATTTACTGCAAAAAGGGGCTATCAGGCAAAATGTAACATTTTATAGCCATGCTTGTGGAGTGGCTCCAGGGATGGCAATGTCAGTCTATAAGTCGATCCAACATTTTGGTCCACACTGAAATATCTCAACTATGGGATGGATTGTCAGGGACGTTTGTACAGACATTCATGAGCTCTAGAGGATGAAGTTTAGACATGAGGTTTATGTCCAAATATGTCCTTCAGCCTCAACTGTATTTTGTATTTAGTGCAAATTTGCAAATGTTATTACATTTACCGGCTAAGAATTAGCATTTAGCTCAAAGCAAAGCTGTGTCTAAGTACAGCACAGCGTGACTAGGGTGGCTGTAGTCTCTTAGTTTAAACAGCTACTACACTATCTTAATTAAAATACATTCTGTACTTCTAATCCACATAAAGCTTTAAAACAGGACTGTAAACTTTATTAGCTCACTGCAGAAAGACATAAATTCACTTTTTACTATATATTTTTGCTATAAATGAAGCTCTTTGATACAATGACACAGTATACTGTAACACACCCTGCAGTGCTATAAAAATTCCAAACATTTAATATAAATAAAAATCAGCTTCACTTCACTTCACTATCAGGTAAAATCACCAACTGCAGTGTTTAATTCAGCGTTTTTCTCTCAAGGTCTCTCACAGTCCCTAATAAAATCACACAATAGTTTGCTGTTCTTTTTATCTAATTTGACCTGTATAATTTGGTCATCTTACCTGTGACAGTAGGGCACTGTCCTCTCTACATGTGGTATAGGAGAGAAAATTGATTTCTCACTCACTCGTGTCATATGATCCATTGGAGGAGGTGACACTCAGTCCCTTGTCATGTCTTTCATTATGGCTGGCAGTTACACTCACCCCACAGAGGCCCATTAATAGAGTAGGAAGATTGCATTATAGTGGCCAGTAAGAAAAGTGACCCCTCTGATTATCTACAGAGCCCTCTCTTTAAATTGTTTTCATTAATGGCCTGCAGGAGGAAGATCAATGGGTTGATATATATGTATATATATATATATATATATATATATATATATATATATATATATATATATATATATATATATATATATATATATATATATGTATATTGGTCAGTGGCTCTCAGGTTCACTGTGATGGTCCACAGACCACAGATGGTCAGTGATGTGTTACATCTCATGAAAGCTTAGGTTTTTCACTTCAGCTTGCATACAATAGCACTCACTAATCTGTGTCCAAGTCAAAAAAGCCATCTGCTTTTCCTGATTTGGTTCGTGTTGTGTACAGTTTCTTTTTGGGAGCGTCGCTCCAACACAATATTCCTGTGGAGTTCAGTGAGAAATAAGCACATGAAGTTAAGATGACTCATTTTGTATCACTGTGAAGTACAGCGGCAGCAGTAATGTTTGGCTTGTCTGCTTGCTCGGGGGTTTGACATCAAGTCAGTTACTGCTCCAAACCTTGTGACACACTTGGCCAGAATACTGTAAGCAAAATCTGGTCTTTCATGGAAAGTCATTGACATTCATTTATGGCTTGAAACAAGCCATTATGAAACATTTTATTTTTTTATTAAGGATTCCTCTCAGCTGTTTAATGAGACTCTCTAGGTCTTCAGAGAAACATTTCCTTCATGTTTTTGGTTCACAGTTGTGTGACCTTTTAGTTGTTCAGTTATTCTGTGAGGTTTGCAAACTCCTTTTAAACATGTTGAAATTGGTAAGTTTAAAGGAATTGTTTTAATATTTTGGGAAAATATTCTTATTAATGCTCCCGAAGGCTGTGCCATCGGTGTGTAAATGTGTGAGTGAATAAGTATTAGAAACTCCTCTTGATGAGCAGGCTGGCACCTTGCATTGCACCCTCTGTCATCAGTGTATGAATGTGTGTGTGAATGGGTGAATGTTGGCATGTTGTGTAAAGTGCTTTGAGTGGTCGGGAGACTAGAAAGGCACTATGTAAATGTAGTCTATTTACCATTCATTGTCTTACCGTTAGTTCAATGAGAAGATTAATACCACCATCATAATTGAACACTAAATATGAAGCTACAGTCGGCAGCCACTTAGCTTAGCTTAGCATAAAGGCAGGGCAAACAGCTAGCCTGGCTCTGTCTGAAAGTAACCATAGTTTTTATACTTTTTTGTTATTTGTTTTTGGTATTTGTTGTTTGTTTGTTTTTTCACTGACTGATATGAGATATGATGTGTTCATTAGTGTGCTGGTGGGCCGATTTTGTTCCCTTTGAACACAGTCAGGCTAGCTGTTCCCCTTCTTTTTGCTGAGCTGCTGGCTGTAGTTTCATTTTTATTGTACAAACAGGAGAGTGATATTCTCATCAGACTCCTGGCAAGAAAGCAAATAAGCCTATTTCTCAGAATGCCCCCGAAAAACCTAATGGCCTGTACCATTAGTAATACCACATCAGGCTTTATCTGTTTGAAAATATGATTTGGTTTTAAAAGAAGAGACGGCAGAAATGTTGCCTATCTTCCCCGCCAGTATAAGAGATAAACAGTGAAGCTTTAATAACTTTCCATAGTTGGTTAAACACATGCTGAAATGATGGAACAGGAGATATTATATCTTTTCATGTTCAAACAAGGACAGGAATACTTCAAAATAATTCACTCATGACGAAATGAAAATAGAATCATGCTTGCCTTTTGCACTTAAAAGGCAATTAAATTTTCACCCTGCCATAAACTTCTTATCCCTCAGTTGTTTAGAGACACTCAGACTTTCTCCTTTCCTCAGAAAAACGGCCATAAGGGAGACATCCTTTGTGTGACACATTGTCCCCCGTCTCTCCTGGCCACCAGCAGCTATAATGGAGAGATTATAGTGTGGAATGTGGTTTCTGGACGTGTACAGACTCGGTTTGTCAGCCCTCTTCCAGCTGAACACCAAAATGTTAAAGGTGATTTTGGAGCTTCAATGTGAATGACGAATATAATCGATCAAATCTCCTTTGATTGTAAAACCTGCTATGTTCAGAACATTTCTTTTGTCTCATATTTTGCTCTCCCGCAGGCCTGGATACTAGTGTTCCAAGCATGATTTTCCTGAAGAACTCCAAGTTACAGCAATTTGCTTCAGCTACAGCTCTCCTGTCATCTGGGGCCATGGGTCAGTGTTATGAACAACACTAATTACAGCGCGTGATTGCACTTTATAATCCATCACATGGAGTCTTGCAATAGAGTGCCAATTATGTGCTTTTTTTTTTTTTAAGGTTTTATAAATATCTGGAACGTGCTCAGTGGAGGAAAGTTTGTGAGCAGCTTCAAAGCTGTAAGATATTTCACTCTACAATATTCCTCTGTTACACCTTTAGATATCAAGGGATACAACTCCAGGTTTTACTTTTCTTTCTCTTCTTTCTACTACCAGAATTGCTGATTAAAGAATAAGACAATTCATACTGCACTGTTTCTTTGCTTTGCTCTAGTTTTTGAACAGCTAGCAGGTACAGTACCTTCCTTGACACTACTCAAAGCAAAACAGAGCACTTTAATATTCGGGTGAACACGGGGGCACCTGGAGCAGCTGTGTGAAATAAAACATGTATGACATCCTCCAATTGAAAAAGAAACTGCTTATATTTAAAAAAAAAAAAAAAAAAAAACCCTAAAAAACATCTCTTTTTTTGGCTTTGCAATCATTCCACTTATATTCAGTTACCTAGCAACATCGGCTCTTCCCAATTTTCAGGCGCTCTTATTTTCATGCACTTTAATTTCTTCGTGATTAGTTTCTACAGTTTGTTGCCTGGCACATTTTGTAATTTTTTTTATATCAGATTATTTGAAGAAGGCTATTATCTTTGGGAATGTATTGTCTGTGCACGAAATGTAATGTTTAGTCACCACAGGCGAGGTAACTGTTAGGTGTTACTAATTGATTCTGCCTCTTTTATTCAGTTTGTGTGAGTGGAAGAGAGACATTGCAAAATAATGAATATGAAGAGTTGGTGATATGTCGGTGTAATGGTTGAAAAGTATTCATGAGAATTTCTTTTTCACTTGTGTTTTGCAGTCTAGATTCCAACAAAAGATTACAAAACTGGCTAAAACAGACAAGGACACGTTGTACGCTGCTGACAGAATCGGTTACATCTACGTTTACAACATGGAGACATTTGCTATTGACGCTGAGCAAAAACCACCAAGAGGTTAGCTTCCCTTTTTCTTGCCATTGCCTCTGATAGACACTGAAAAAACCAATGAATAAATATGTGCAAATTCACAATTTGAATGTTTTTCTAATTATTTTTTTACATTCATTCAGCTGAAAACTTCTGGCGTGCCCACACCAGCAGAGTTACTGGGTATGTGAAGTAAATTTGTGACTTGTTATAGTCACAAATTCTTCTTTTTATATATATATATATAAGGTAACTGCAGTTAAATGGCAGTTAGATTTGTTGTTTCCTTAACTTTTAGCTTGCTGTATGGCTCCTTAGTGGAGCCAATCATTCTCAGTCTACTACTGCAGCAGACAAACAAAGTGTAGAAGAAACTGTGTGTGGGAAGGTCTTAAACAGACGATCAGTATAGGTGAGATGCTGCCCGGGGTGCATCTGCCATCAGACACACCAACACACTGGAAGATTTAGAGTGTTCTGCCAGAGATGCCTTCTCCGATTTCATCGCATCTCATTCATTTCTTTATTCTGGTCCAGCCTGCAGATTGTTGACAATGATCAAGTGGTGCTCACCTCATCCATGGACTTCACTGTGCGCCTTTGGGGTGCACATGGAGAATTCATAGGTGGGTTTCATTATGCATCAATCCTCTCATCCTAGATATTATTAATGTTCATGCAAACAGCATTAATCTTGAGCATGGCACAGTGCTTAATGTGGAAATGCTTTTATATACAGTATGTTCATTTTAGTGTGACTATACACATGGCTACAAGGGGGCAAAAAATGAGCTGCTGGGCCCACAACCTCCCACACTGTGTGCATCGTGTATGTGTCATATCACCTTCATGTACCTATCAAGTACAGAGCACATTGCAAACTACATGGCAGCTTAATTATGTTTTGCCTAGAGAGCCAGTGAACAACTAGTACTCCTACACTAGAGTATGACTCTAGTGCTGTGTGTCAATTACTTTTTGTTAATAACACAAATTAATGAACCATGTAAACACAATATTACCAAAATATAAACTCTTTTGATTCATAAGATATGGTACCAATAAAAAGTTATAAAAAGAGTTTAATTAAATCTTACAGAAGGCAAATGAAACACCAAAGTGTGGTTTACATTTTCTATTACGCTGCCATTTGTAAGTGTCTTCATCATTTCAAGTGTTAATTGTAAAAAAAATTTTTTTCAAAAATTACCACTTCATTTCATATTATTTTGTGCATTTTTCTGAACAACAAAAAAATGACATTTAATTAAATGACCACAAGCCATTGTTGCCCACCTTGGTAGTCCAAACTTCACTCTCACTCTCACTGAGTCTTTGCAGTGTTTCTCTAAATCTTTCTAAGCAGCGAAGGAAAGAGTGTAATCCCTCTTTGGGCCAACCACTTACTGAAAATTGCATACATAGCTTTTACAAGATAACTGGGCAGAGAGCTTATTATTTTAATTTATATGTAACGTCATACTGTGGGAAGTTAATATTTTTCAGATTTACAGAAAGTAGACAGAAAAAATGACAGGAAAATTCACATCTATCTTAACATCTTTGCACGCCTTTTTGAAAAATTGTTGGCATGTGAAGAAATGTCATTAAAATACTGAAGTATGTAAACAGTAAACAGTGATTTGGACTTTTCAAACTGGTTTATAATATTTTGGAAATAAAGATACTCTCTAGTGTTATAGGCGGTGTGCTGCACAGTAGGGAACCGCTCCAGAGAATTCAAGTGGATTCAGACATTGTGACATTTTGAGAAGCCAGTTTTGACCGTGTCATATTCCTTCAGCACCATGCTGTGCAATTTGCCAAAACATTAAAATAGAAAATTTGGGTCTCTTTCTGCAGGGACATTTGGGCAATCTGAGAGCTGGAGCGTCCACATCTCCTCTTCCTGGATGCATCCTGCCGTCCCCTATGAGGTTTTGATTGATCCTCTGAGTATGCCAGATCATGAAATTCTGAAAGTAAAGACATGTCTTTCTGATGCCATCAATCCTGACAAGAATGAAGCTGATATGGGGGAACTGAAGGTGAGCTGCATTAGTTCCCAAATGATTATCTGAGCAGTGCGAGGTATATTTCTCTGTCTCTTCCTTACTCCAAATGCTGAACTGAACTGAAATTTGCCTGCTCCTCTTCTGGCATAATTGCAGTCAGAGACACAAACTAAGCTGAGACTTCCTCCAACATCCATCAGTGACACAGACATCTAGGGAGATCAAAAGCATGTTTCACCCACACAAACACAGGACTGGGTGAGTTATAACCATTACAACAGCAAAGACTACTATACATAATGCAATGCAAGTCTTAAACCAAACTTAGCTGAAAATGTTACTGATTTATATTTAAGTGGGTCTTTTTTTGCATTTCAGGCTCTGTCATGCAATTGTCAGGCACACTATCGAACCAGTGAGCTCTGAAAGGCTTTGATACTGTGGAGCCACCAAGCACCAGTGTAAGACCTGACCTTTCCCGTGCTGGTATTGATCCTTTCATATGCAGCGCTGAGGGACTGGAGTCAAATGAATAAGATGAAACTGTATTGATTACAGATGGGAAACTGGGTCATTGCAGCATCCAATACCATAGAGAGAGAGCGACAAAAAAATAAAATAGGATTAAATAATAGTGAAAATTAGGACTGGGTATAATCATACTCAACTGGCTTTTTCAACAACAGACCATGTAAAATAAAGCCAAAGATGAATGAAAGTATGGAACCATGTGAAAACAATAACAATAAATGTTATAAACAAACTGTTTCCATTGATTCAACAAAGCCTGCACAAACGCTCCCTCCCTCAAAGTTCAGGCTGCTCTCATTTACATTTTGAAACAGTTCAGATCTTGGCATGGGGAGAAGTGAAAAGGGGTTGGGAAATCATTACCATTAGACCGAAGCAGCAGTGATAACTGTGACATTTATGGATTCAGACTGTGAGGAAGTGCACATTTTCATCTGTATTTCTGAGACTTAAGTGAACGAATGTGTGGAGGGATTTCCTACAAAAATACATAACTGATCATTAAAGCAGTAGCAAGAGTTTGCTCAATGATATTCTTTCTTATAGCATGGCTAACATTTAAAACAGACAGCAGTCAAATGTAATTATTTTTATAGATACTGAACCTTGGCCCTTCATCCTTAAAGTGGCAATAATCTATGTTTTTATATTAACTTCACATGACTACTTGTATGTGAAAGGGGTCACCTCAATTATCACCTGACTCTGTAGTTCCCCACAGCTCTAAGGAGCCTTTCAGCAGCTTTCAACTCATTGTTTTGGTTGGACAGCTGCAAGCAGCTATTTTCTAAAAAAAAAAACTACTACTAGAATTGGTGGGGACCAAAAACAGAGCTAAAATGTGAGTGAATGTTTGACTTAAATTTTCGAGTTGGCCAGAAACATGACTCTAGTAAGCAAGTAAGAAAGTTTGCCTCACAAGGTGGTAATATGTCAGTGTTGAGTGTCCGCTGCCCCTAAGTGGCCAAAGAAATCAGCTATTGCAGGTTCACATATAGGGAAAAACATTCATTCATTCATTTTCTTTCTTTTTTGATAAATTACTGTTGGGGATACAGAGAACTTAATGTTACTGAGCTGAATGGCCAGACCTAATTCTGAAAATATGATAAAATTAGAAGAAAAAGAAAAAAAACTCATCATTCAGGTATTAATGATTCTAGTTTGCATAATACATTTATTTAACTTCAAGATATGACGTCTTATGTTCTAATAAATGTATTATCCACAAATTAGTGAACTGGCTCTGGCATAAATTACATTATTAATAAAGGCCAGTATACAAATGTATATTTTACAAATAAATCATATTAAACATTAATGCAATACCAAATGCATTGTTCTCTGCCTGCTTTATAACTTTCATGGATTTAATACTGGTGTTTGCCACATTAAACACCACCTCTCTGGGGTACAATAAAGAGGGACAGAGACTCTCCATAAGTATATAGTAGGCACAGTAATAGTTAGAGCATGTGGCACTGGAGAAGACAGGCTTTTTTGGCTGTACATTTTAAAGGTCCAACAAGTACGGGGAAGTGAGCCATGTTGTATGAGTGCATACACAATCATGTTTGTGTAAGCAAAATAAACCATGACAGAAAATAATAAAATAAGGGAATATGGTGTATCACAGCATGTGGATACAATTGCATTTTGTGCAATCCATCTAGTAAATTGTCACTGTGGTTTTTATTTTTTTGTTGGGCCTCTGTTCATAAAAATTATACCCATAGAGATCCTGAAAACTAGCCATTTATCATCCTTTGTACACACACTCACCTTAACATTGCCTCTCCTCCTTTTACCGCGAAAGTATGAGGGCGTGCAATTCAATGTTAACAAACAATAATTACACGAGTAACCCAGGGGAGGTTATACACAGCAAATTTATTTTTTGATTACAGCAGCTATTAGTACTTGGCCCTACCCTGTAAGCTAATTACCCCCATGCATTTGAAGCAGTGGGAGCTCTGAATTATTCAGAAAAGCTCAGTAAATATAAGCACCTTTATAGCAAAGTATACAACAGTGATTTTGAATGTGGAAGCTGGAAATATTCACGTGGGGAACATCTTAATTATAAGTCACAGCTTTCCACAGATATGTGTTTGTATCACACCCAGTCTGGCTAAAAACAGTCTGAAGTTAAAGACATTGAAATCTGTTGTATATTAGAATGTCATTCTTACAGTTTTAGGCAGATTATCAATATTTATGGACATGAGCAATTCTCCAAAAACACTACATTGGCAAGGCTTTCATCAGACAAAACATGTAGCTGCTTCAGAGACAGTGAACTGCAGACACTTTTCTTCTGTTGCCAGCAGTCATAATCAGAAATTCTGACTGGGACTCTGTAAAAGCAAGTAACCGTCACTGTCCACAAATTTGTTCTTTCATTAAGTGTCACTGGAGAAGAAATCCAAAGTGACACTGTCTTGGTTTTCTTGTTTCTAGCTTTGGGAGAGACTTGTTCATGTAGTCACAAATCTGGACTGATCTGTCAAAGTGTATCTTAATGAATGCTGCCTTCATGTGATGTTGGGATACACGTGATATGGCTGCTACAACTGAACATGAGACAAACTAATGTAACAGCTGAGAAAGATGCACTTGTTCAGGTTGCTAAAATTAGACAGAGAATTAGAAATGATATATTTGGGAATATAGAGGCCTGACAACAACTAAAAGGTCACTCTTATCTATATTTTTTTTCAATAAATTACTGTGAGTAAAGCACATTTGGACATTTATTGTACACAAAATACAATGAGTACTGGTCATTTAAAGGCAAAATCATGCCAGTGTTGGTCAGGGCTTAGATATTTCTCTCATTTCTACATGATCACTAAGCTCTCAACTTAGTGGTATATGCCTTAACTGAGAAAATCTGTAAAAGGAATGTATCCTGAATGTTTATGCCTGAGCAGATTTTTTTCTGTAGCAGGAAAGGCACAGGTGTAAATAATAATATCCTGCCTAAAAAATGTCATGCATTTCATGATACAGTGGCACGTGGCAATATAAAGCTGTTGTTTTGGGATCACATGACACAAGAAGTCAAACGTTACCATACTCTCAGTCTCCAGAGAACAAAGTATTGCATTTACACAGCTAGAAACTAATCCAATAACTTGAATAGATATATATATATAAAAGCCCCATACGCCCCTACACGTTTTCAATTATTGTAGGAGCTATGCTGACAGTTGCATCACCAATCCATATGCACTGATATGAACGATAAAGGTGTAAAAGTTCAACAAAACCGACAGGAAAGTGAGAAAAATGTCAGTCAACCCTAGTCGGTACACACCCACACAATCCTGAGAGGCTGTTTAAAACGTGTGGGTGAATCATGAGTGTAGGAGCATTCATAAATTATAGAAGTGAATAATGGAAACATTCATAAAAACTGGTCACATTTCTTTCACAATATCTGAGACTGCTGGTCTTTAAATCAACAGAATATATGTGTTGATGGGAAAGTTGTTGATAAATCATTCCCTCCTTGTTATGCTGGCTCACTGGCATGGCTGACTGGGACCATTAATTAATGTTCTCTATCATGTCTCTCCACCCTACATATTCCCCATGTACAGGGACTGACCCCCACAGGGGCAGCTGATGTAGATTACTCTTTAAGACACATCACCTGTGGTGGCTACACACTGATTTGCAACCCGTGGTTATATAAGGACCACGCATGCGTGACCTCTCCAATTCCTTGATTTTCACGGTCAAGCAGTCAGGCGCGTGTGTATCTTGAGAGCATTTCAGTTTAGTTATTCCGCTTACCCAGTGAGGAGGAGAGCTGGTCTATGGGCCCCTCTCTGGATCACTGCATTGTCTTTCCTACACAGGCTGGTGAAAGCATGGCAGCTTGCAGCATCAGCTTTGCCGGTCTGCATGCATAGCCATTGTCTCCTGTGAAATCCGACCTCGTTGGAGGAAGTGGCGGGTGTGTTTCCCAGTTGATTGCTACACCACCGTGGCCAAGTGTGGGTTGTGTGTTTTGGTGGCAGCGCCAATTGATGCACATAGTCATAGTTCCTTGTGAAATCCAACCTAGTCAGAGGACACGAATGGGCATACTTTAGCCATGGATAATTCCAGGGTTATCATTTGCAGTTTCTGTGCCCACCCCCACTGACAAGGCCAGCCACCTGACAGTGGTGACTCTCAGCACAGGGGGGTTCTGACTGCGGAGATCTCTCCTGGCAAAGAAGGCCATCAGGGAGGTGAAGCAGAACGATCATCAGTCTGGGTTTTATTCACATTACTTCCTCACTCCAAAAAGATGGGAGACTCAGTCTGATTTTGGATTTGAGAGAGCTCAACAAGTTTTGAGACCCCTATGATGCAAGATGTTGACTGTGACAAGGGTTCAACAAGCCATCCTCCAAGGCAACTGGTTTGCCACAATTGACCCATTCAGCATATCACTAGCACGTTCACAAGGTGCATGGATACAGTCCTGGGACCCTTGTGTTGGAAAGGTCTTCACATCCTCAATTACCTGGATGACTGGCTGGTGTCTGCTCATTCGGAGGAGCAGTGCCATGACGATGTGACCCGACTCCTGCAGCACCTAGGCCTGCGCCTCAACAGGAGAAAGAGCAGGCTCCAGCCCTCACAGTTCAGAGTTCCTAGGCATGTGTTTGGATGCCAGGGCAGGAATTTTTTCCCTAACTCCCAGAAGACAGGGTGCCCTCAGGGCTTGCTTGTCCTTGCTCCTTTTGGGGGCCAGGGTAACCTGGAGGTTGTGCCTCCGCCTCTTGGGGTTGATGGCAGCCACAGTGCAAATTGTGCCCCTGACTCTTCTGTGCCCAGTGCAGCATTGCCTCTTGAGCCTTGGACCTTGCCCACAGAAAAATCTGCAAACCAGAGTGTTGGTGACACACAGACTGTGTGTAGCTCTCCGTTGGTGGGAGCAGCCAACCAGTTTAATACAGGGCAATGCAATGGGGCTGGTGTTGCTCCCCTCACCTTTGCAGACTGGCTCAGACAATATGGAAGTGGGCTCATCTACAGTCCCTGAGGGCAATGCAGGTGCCGGGTCAGGCGAACCTTTGCAGTAGATCCCATGGGAGGACCCCTCACGGGAGAATGGACGCTACATCCTGATCTGGGACCTTTGGTACAGCTGCAGCTGCCTCCAGAGAGACAACTCACTGTCCCCTCTTTTTCTCCATAGGGAGAGACAATCCTCCCTTGGGCACAGATGCGATGGCACATCAGTGGCCACAGGGCCTCCTGCCTTACCTCCTTTCATCCTCCTGCAACCACTCCCACGGAGGGTCCAGGTGGAAGAGGTGAGCCTCATCCTGGTGGCCCCCAATTGGCCCCAGATGAAGAATGGGTGAGCTCCATGCCCTTTTGGTGCATGAGGAATGCTGCTGCTTCTTGCCAGGGGATGCTGGGGTGGTGCTGTGCACGAACCCTGCATTCCACTCTAAAGTCTGGTCCGAGTCCCACGCCAGTCAGTCTATTGAGCTGCGCCCTTTCCGCCCTCCTCAGGACAGTGTGGGCAGTCTCTGTTGTTGCCCCATTAAGGGCTTTAATGGTGTATCTTCATCGGACACATGACCACAGGACGATAGACCAGCTCTTTGTCTGTTACAAACCTAACTGCCTTGGGCAACCAGTCTCCAAGACTTGGCTCTCTCATTGGATTGTGGAAGCAATCCAACAGGCATATAAGACTGGCCCCAGCAGGGGCGTGTGCACATTTCATGTTACTCACTACCTTGTGGGCCTTATGGAGCGGTGCCCTTCTATCTGAGATTTCTACAGTGGCCTCTTGATCGACCCCGCCCACCTTTATTAGATTCTACTGCATGAACATGGCAGCCAGTACCCCATTCACTGAGTGTGTGCTGGGCTCAGTGCAGTAGGACATGGCCTGACATACCATGCCTCTGGGACCATGGCTCTTACAAGAACAGACCTTGGCTCGGACTCAACTGCCATTTCAGGCTCCCACAGGAGCAGTTGAGTCTGCTTGGTTTCCTTGCGGTGTGTCTTACAGAGTCCCCATACATATGGGATATGTAGGCTGGAGAGATAGTCTTGACACCATAGAGGACGGAAGATTACATTGTAACCCAGGTTCTCTGAGTGGAGAGACTATCTCTCCAGCTAAGAGTCACTACAAAATGCACTCCAATCAAGGTTAATCAGAGAGGTCACGCATGTGTGGTGCTTATATAACCACAGGTTGTTAATCAGTGCGTGGCCACCGCAGGTAATGTGTCTTAAAGAGTAATCCACTTCAGCTGCCCCCATGGGGGTCAGTCCCCGTACATGGAATATGTAGGGTGGAGAGATAGTCTCCTGGGTTACACTGTAACCTTCCGTTATTTGATACACTTGTGCATTTCCTGCAAACACAAGTCAAAATGTCAGCTATGAAAAATGTTTATTAACATTCAGTGCCTTAAGTCATGTCCTCTTGTTCTTGAGAATTTGGGGTTGTTGTTTTTTTTTTAAAACAAATTACATGCAGAGCTTGTCAGGCAGATTCTGCTGATATATTAACTCAGTGTCTTTAAATTTTGCTTATTTTAGCAGTGTTGCAATGTGGAGAAACACCCATCAGATCATCATGTACTGTGATCATATTTACAGGATATTAAACAATTGGCTAAATGAGTAAATGGTATGTAAAAAATTGAAAATACTGTGTGTTTTTTGGGGGGAATTTGGACTCCTGGCCTCAGTAGGGTATTTCTGAAATCCTTGCTATGGCCTTGTTATTTATTTATTTTTTGTTCTGCATTAGGCGCTGCCCTGAACAAACTCTAGAAGGCTTGATTTCTATAATGATGCTTTTGTTACATTCAAAAATGAAAGCAAAAACAAGACCACATTTCCAGCTGTAGTCATAAGCAGGGGCTTGTGCTCTTGAAGGCAGCAGCAGTAAGCTTGTCAAAAGTGTTGTTTTTTTTTCTATCCGGTCCGGCTTGCTGTCAGCTGAGCTCAGTGAACTCATCCCGCCAGCAGAGTGCGTCCCTGCGCCATTTACAGAAAGTGGGGATGCCTCCTACCGGAGCAGAACCCACTCCCCGTTTTCTGTGAAACTGTGAAAAGGAAAAGCCCTGTTGTGTTTTTTTTTTCTAACACTGTCAGAAAGCCCATGCACTGCGAGCTTTCTCCACCACCTACACTGCATACAGGATTCTCTCGAGATGCTGTCGAACAATCCTCACGTCGGGCACAAAGTGGCAGGCTGTTTGGTTTTCCTCTCCTTCTGTAAGTACTCACTTTACTTTCTAATCCCCATGTCAGGAGGCTCGGACCAGACAGACAGCTGTGAGAGACATAATGACACCCTGAACAGTAAACAGGTTGTCTCTGTTTTGAAAGAGGAAGCTTGTGTTTGGAAAGAGGCGCCAGTGTAGCGCTGGGTTCAGTGTTTCCAGCGACAAGAAGAGACGAGCTGTGAGTGTATTTCCATAACTGTTTCAGAAGTGCGGAGCCATGATTCGCCACAACTTCCTGAGGAGTTGAAAGGCGATTTACACGTATCGGTTGCCATGTGGGTTCGTGCAAACCAAGGACTGTAAGTTTACATTAGAGTTAACCACAGGGAAATGTTTCTTATTTGGAGTCATGTTCTTAAAACACATTTTCTGCTGAAATCAGTTCCCGACAAGCGTCAGGCATTAAGTAGCTTCCCACTGACACATCGACGTTGCACTAGTGGGAGTCAAGCCTGAGGATGAATACACCTCGGGCTACAGCTACTGTAAGCTTTACTTAGTCAGGGGTTTCTGTCATTCTGCCTGTGCACCGAGAATATTGCAACAAAAGTATAAGAATAAATGACAGCCGCAGTTATGTGATCCATACAGTGATTTATTTCTCTTTCTGTTGCTGAAGGGGGAATAAAATGAAAGTGGCATTGTACTTTTAATTTTTTTAAAAAGTTAAATTTGTTGCAGAAGCATGTTAAAGTGTTGAAAAATTATATTTTGCTTCCCTCTATTGATTTAATTGCTTAATTGGACAAATATCTTTCTGCACTGCAGGAGTCTTTAGCCAATAAGGTCTCTATAAATACAACATGTCCTTGCATATGTTCTGTACATGCAGAATATATTTAGTGATGTGTCCATCGGGTGGGGTGCAGCACATAATGTGTGGCTGCAGCTGTGGAGAGAATTGCAGTGGGTGACCAATATTGCAGCCCGGTGTATCATGTTGATGTTCTCCTGAACAGAATGAGATAAACACTGAGCACAGGAGAGTCTGCCTGTCTTGCAAGGACAGAGAATTGTAATAATGAAATGAAAAAGCCCAGAATACTGAAGGATCTGCAAATATTTTAGTAGGGCAAGAAAGGGCAACATCTTGTCTGGGTAAATAACACAGGAAATAATGACATTTCTGTGATGTTTAAGATAATGAGAAGACCACAGATAGGTACAAGTTCAATACAGGCTGACAGTCTCAATATCTATAAATCTAAATGCAGCAAGAAAATGCTACTGATCACACTGATTTATTATTAATTGGATACAAACTTGGATTATCAGTTTGTAACCTACACTTTGTCACACTCTTCTCATTTCCTTCGCCTGAAGATATTGTGCATTGAGCAAAAACATACTGTAAAACAACTATTCAAGCTCGTGGCTATAGCAAAAATACAGATACAGTCTGGGCAGTATGGGATGCCAGGGTCACTGCTCCAAGCTGCTGTTGCCCTGTGCACGAGCGAGAGCTGTGTTTGTGTATTTGGCATTGAGTCAAGCACGTTTAGCTGGGTATCAGACTCTGAGAAGGCTGCTGGTCTGCTCCCTCTGTATGTAATATTCATAGACCTAACATTAAGAAGTAGCCAAGGTCTGGAGAGAGTCCATTTTGGTGACATTAGAGTGCCACCTCTGCTGTTTTTCAATGATGTCGTCCATGAGGCTTCAACAGACTGTCATTTTTGATGTGCACTGGAGCGGTTTGCGGCTGAGTGTGACGCAGTCAGGATGAGGAGCAGCACCTCCAAGTTTGAGGCTGCAACACTCTTTCTGAGTCCACATGGGACACATTCCAACTGTAGCACATGTTGTGGCATCCACAAAGTCTGCATTTGAATGTGGATGTGTGGATACTAACATGACGTACAATGATTTTTGGCAAAAGGGAGCTTTACTGAATTGTGGATTTGAGCTGAAATCTGTAAAAAAAATAAAAAGCTATATCACTATTTGGTGCTGCAATTAACAATTATTTTCATTATTGATTAATCAGCCAATTCTTTTGTCCATTTAATAGTCTGTTCCTTAAAATATCAATAAAATGCTGTAAGAGACTAGAACCCAACAGTATTCAGTTTACAATCACATGAGACAAAGAAAAGCAGCAAATCATCACAATTGAGAGGCTGAAACTAGGAAAGTTTTGGCATTTATGCTAGGAAAAAAAATACTTAAAGGATTAATTAATTATCAAATAGTTGCTGATTAATTCTTGGTCAGTTGACTAATTGTTTAAACTATACTGTCAATGCAACTAACTAACTGAGCTGATCAATGAAATTTTCATCGCATACCAACGAGCAACTTCTCAAAGCTTCTAACTGCTTTGTCATCTTAATTCTAGTTTGAACATGCAGAAAGTAACTGTCAGTTTTAACTCTTGGGAAAAAAAAGTTAAGTTTTCTGCATTGAAGTGACTGAATTCAGAGTTGTCTTGGAGGTTTTATTCAGAAATGACAGTAAAAAGGATTGTGAGAGTGATACCGGTGATGGTGGTGAGGAGAGAACGGAGCCACAGAGAAAAGCTCTTAAACGACTGGGCTCAGCTGTCTTTGTTCTGACTGTCACCTGTGGTCAAAAGTTTTGGATAGCGGTTGAAGGAATAAGATTGTGGACACGAGCAGCCACGTTGAGTTTTCTCCGCAGGCTGGACGGCTCCTCTGTTGTGTGACAGGGTGAGGAGATTTGGGATTTAAGCGGACCTCGGGGGTTTATCTGTTGCTGTGGCTCAACGATGCCCTCTAAAGACGTCCCACCGTCTCAGATCCAGGATATGCTGTATATTGTATGTCTAACTGGTCTGGGAGTGCTTGAGGAAGAGCTGAAAGAAGCTGCTGAAGTCTCCTCTGTGTACTTGTCTGTGCGACACTCCTGAATGAGCAGATGTTGGCTAAGGGATGGATGGAGGTCTTAGTCGTATAAACAAAATGAATAGTTTGAAAATCATTTTTAAAGATTAATTTCACCTTAGTTGCCTAAAAATGTAGGGATACTAGGAGAGGACCATATAATGATACATCATGAGATGATATGAATTGTTGTACTGTCAAACATTGCGGTATCTCTCCCTTTGATATCTCTGGTTGCATTAGGCCAATGTGGACATAGTTGCAAATCAATGAGCCAGGGCTGAAACTAACATTTGATTTAATTATCGATTAATATGCAGGTTGTGTTCTTGATTAATCAATCAGTAGTTTAGTCCATGAAATGTCAGAAAATAGTGAAAAATGCCTTTATAGTCTTTACAGTAGATTGTTTAATTTGTCTGACCAACAGTCCCAAACCCAAAGAGATTCAGTTAACCATCATATTAGAAAAAAGCAGCAAATCTGCACATTAGAGAAAGTGGAGCCAGATATCTTTTGGTCAGAATTGCTGCTTGTTTGTAGTGTGGCCACTTTAGAGAATATTTTTTTGAATCTGGGAGTAAGCCAGTTTGCCAGCATATTTGAGATATATTCTAGATCAGTAAACTAATGTCTTATGGTATTTAAAACACCATACACCTTGTCTTTTTGTTTTAAGTTCTGTTATTTTGTTGATGGCCATATAAAGTATCAATGGTAGTGAGGGTGCTGCACACTAAGCAGTAGTTAGGTTTAAAAAAAAAACACTAAAAATAATCTAATTAAAGTTAAAAGACATTAAATCAAGAGAGAGCTCCAGCTAGCAACTCTTAACTGGGTTAGGAGTTGCCTGTATGGGTCCTTGATGGCTGCTAGTGTTTGAATAAAAAGTTTAAATTTAATATGACACAACACCAGATGAAGCCTGTGCCTTCTGCATGCTAACAGTTTGCCGAGCAGTTTTCAAAAATACAAATCAGATGCAATATTACAACTGTATGAGCAGCGCAAACAGCGTACCATCTGTGCCAGTCCTTTGAGGAGCTGCTTTTATTATAATAGCGTTTCCTGCCTGTGTCCCCACAAGGAGTCATAATTATTCCATGAAAGAATCATAGAAAGAAACAGACATCTTTTAATTAACTTGACAGATTTTTCAGCAACATTAAAAAAAACCAGGTTAAAGCTGGATTAAGTCTTTTTTGATCTCTAGGAGTCCAAATCTCACAGTAACAAACTTTGATATACTAAATCAATTTATTATCTTCTTAAATGTTTTCAAACTGAACAGAAAGTAGATTTTCTGTGTGACTGCATTCCTCGAATGTACAGATAATAGAATAAGACTGAGAGGGTTCATAATAGAAACAACTGATCAGTTTTGAGATCAGTCCTGGTCTGGGCTGTCACACATTCACAGGCACCAACCGCAACACCTGAGCCAGCATAGAAGGATTCTGCAAAACCCCAACTAGGTATGGTTAAGGTTAGTGAAAGATTGTGGTTATGGTTAAAATAAAAAGGCAAACATCTGTGCTGTGACATGAACGCCAATCTCCTGAGTACACGCCTGTTCACCACCCCAACCTCCACACTCTTAGTTTCTGCTTCGCTACATAAAGGCCACAATACTTTCAGTGCAGAATCATCCATTATGGACGATACTGGGCTTGAGTGCTGGTTAGCTAACTTTTTTACAGCCGGTACCTCGGGCTGATTAATACAGACTGACTCTAATTTGTATGAACAACGCAAGGTGAAAATTCCCCTTGTGTTCAATTTGAACGCATCTTAATGGCAGACAGACATGAGAATCCTGTTTGAGTCCCCTTTTTCACCACCTTTGGAATGAAATCCCAATATTCACATTTATTTCTGTTTTAATCTTCCAACTCCTGAGGAAAGTATCTGAGTCTCTTTTATTGGAAAATGTTTAACTTACTTTACCAGTCACATTCCACCATTTTGTGTTTGTGTGGTAGCGTCATTGTTTGAGCTCGAGTGCTGGGAGCTGCTGTCTGTAGTTTCAAAAATGTGGTTGGGGAGAGCTGAATCCAGCTTTAATGGCCCTCAGCTTGGGCTTGTTTGTGCACTGGTCTCAGAAGTGGTTTCTGGACGGCAACCATAAATATCAGCATTGTGATATGAAACTCACATTTTTTTTAGATATTATTCTCTTTGCCAGATAAAACAACTCTTTTGGGGCCAGTGTACCTGCAGTTTGGACTCGTCACAATTCAGCCTCTTTGGAAATCTTTAGTGGTCCTATGTTGCTTTGAACACTCACACATCGATGTGGCGATTATTGGAGGTCGCTTTAAAGCCGAAACTGACTGCTAATTAGCATTCAAGTTAATACAATACACCTGCATAGCTGCCTTTGATAATGTGATTTAGTTACTTCAAAGTACTTTCATGTGGTGTCTGCATTTTTTTCCGCTCCCTCTGTTACCATTAAATCCTGGATGAAGTGGAAAGTTAAGTCAGACACCAACCGGCAAACAAGCAAATCATTACTTCATTGCTATATGAATCTGGCTCTGAGTAAAACCTTTCATTTCAAATACAGAGGAATTGGAATTTTGCAAAGTACATACCTAATGTTACACATACTTTCCGTATTTTCTTTATCAAATCTTTAAAAATTCTGCTAGATATATCAACCTGATTCCCTCCCATTGTTATGAGAATAGTGTCTCGGGCTAATTGCATCGGACGTCTGCTTTTATTACAATGACAATGTAAGTTGAGTAGCTTGTTTAAAAGCATTCAGCTAAACCATTCAGAGCTTTCATCATGTAGAGTGATTTCCAGAGTTTCTAAAATCAAAGCAAGCAAGTTACCCCCGGTGCGGCTCAATTGAAAACATGGTTGAAACAAAAGACTTGATTGTGCAGGTTGAGGCGAGGAGATGGAGGTGTTCCCACCAGCACTCCTGACATTATGTAGGGAGTTGCTTCCCCCCTCGCTCTGCCTCCTCCTCTCCAGGGTGAGCCATGAAAAGATGGGAAGTTTGAGCAGATGTAGCAGAATGTATTGTGAACTCGAATGTATTCCTTTAGGAAGCTTCGTTTCACGCCAAATGTTGCATTTTTAATACTGACAGAAGCTGGGATGCCAGATGACAATGTAGTCATTCTGCTTGCTCCACAGAGCTCATGATTTGCTGGATCAGATTTTATGTTTCTGAACTTCATGTGGTAATAGTATTAAAGGACATGAGGTAATAATGTGTTTATTTGGCTGTTTATTGCTAATTTAAAAAAGGAAGCAGCATAATTGCACATTGTTATTATATTTCTCACATTCAACAATTTAGCTGCCTCTTTTTTCAGCAAGCTGGCGCTTACTTTTTCTTTAGGAGCTGTATGTTCTGAGAGATAGAGCATGAAAAATGAATGAGTTAATATTTATTTTGAGCTTGACAAATCATTCTTGGCCTTGGAGACAGCAGTTGACATAACAATCTCTGTTCAAGGTACACTTATTTGCCTGTTCTGGAGCTTTGAGCCATAAAACATGGTCTTCATCAGGAGTTAAAATTTGCTCAGCTCACTTTCCATTATTCTGAGCACCTCTCATCAAAGTTAGTTTAAAAGTGGCTTAAAACACATCGCACTTAGTCACCAAACATTTTTGACTATCAGGGTGGTGTCTGCGGATGTTTCCATTTTCCTTATTTGCAATTCACTGATCAATCACTTTGATTAGATACCAAGCTTAAAAAACATTATCATCATCTTTTTCTTAAAAAAAACAAAAACAAAAATAATATACAAAGTAGTACACATCGATGATTTGCAACAAGACTGGACTTGTAAAAATATGATTGTAAACGTTCTCAAAATGGGCCGTTCACATTAAAGCAGCGCACGCAGACACAGATTACCGTTTCCATAGCAATGACGCACTGGCATACCCCACTGCGTTGATACATTGTATTAAATTGTTGTTGAACTGGTCTTCCCTCTCGTCTGGCTGAAGAAATCCGCCAAGTTTTTTGTACTGCCCTGTGCTGTTTCCCGATTGGCTGAAGAGAAATGGCTACATCCTTACGTTCTAAAACTGCCAGTTTGGCAATTTGTCAAGGTAGGCCTTTTGAGAGCCCAGGCAACAGCTTCAGACGCTTTGCAACTAACCAGTTCACACCGCTACAATTTTCTCTGCAACATTGTAAAACGTCTCATTGCATATCATTGATCTGAACTAGGCTTTAGTGACGAGAATTCATCAATCCTAAGATGAATTGTACATCTGCACCTTGCTGTTTGTGTGTTTTCAAAGTTAGAAATTAAAAGTTGAGCCCAACAGTTAATTCAATAGTCAATAATATGAACAATATTTATTTTGAACATTAAAACAGCTGAAAATTTACAGGATTTATAGGATTTACAGGATAAGGAGCTCTTTGGTGTTTTCTCTCCATTTGTCTAATTACTTTCTTTTATTGGAAGCACATCCTGAGCTGTTCTCAAACTACAGTGTCCTGTTGGAGCAGCAAATAAGTCATCTTTGTTGTGGGGAAACATAATATTGTGTGTGAAAATCAGATCTGCTCCTTTTAAAAATTCTGTGGTAAAGACCTTAGATGTGATCACCACCTTAATGGGTATTATCTGCTCTTTTTAAACATGTCTTTTTGAAAGAAACATGAAAAAACATATTGTTATGGCTTGGCTGCAAATTTTGGACTATGGGGAAGCTTGCTTGCATCCATTGTTGTTTTTTTGGTGTATTCATGACTAAAATAATTAGGTTCATTATGTTCGTTTGTTCTGAACTGGTGGCCTCACTCCAGGGTTTACAGATAAAAGTGTTTTGAAGTTAACTCAGCTCTTTGAATAATTTAAAAGGGTTTCCTTGCAATGGATGGAATTAATATCTGACCAAATTACTGCATATTGGGTCATAAAAGTCAGCCACAGAGATTGTATCTATGTTATGAAATATGTACATTTATAATGGACTTTTTTATTGCACCACTGTGTGTATTTGTGTAGGGTATTCAACTATACAAGAAACATCAGCTGGCTTGTTCCTAGAAAACATATCTGCTGCTTTCAGGCTTTAATCAACACTCTCAGATGCCCATTGCAGCGACTCAGGAGCGGGAGTTTAACTCTTTTTCAGCTGTATCACCTAATTGAAGACAGATTTGAAGCTGACGGATGGTGGAGTGCAGACAGCCTGTTTTAATATAAACTGGTGTATAAATTCATTCTCAGCGACACTGGTGTTTTTTGATGTATTGATTCCTGGGAATCTTCTGCAAAGATTTTCTTGTCTCAGAATCAATGGCAGTGCAATTGCATAGAAGCTCTTTGGGGTCTAATTACAAACTTGGATAGATGAATGGTGCACTGCACTCTCAGAGTTCCAACACAGACTCAGAATGAAGAAATTAGTCTCCGAGTTACCTTTTTAATTTTTCAGGTTGTTTTCTCTCAAACTTGCCTTTGTAAGGTAGTTTCTACTCAGAAAAGTGAACTATCTGGAAGACAAACTCAGACAATTTATGGTTCAGTTCAAAAGGATTCATTGCTCTTTGTGTCTGTTGCTAAAATTATATAATTTTTCTCTTTCCTTTCTTATAGTTCACATCGACTTTGCTGCTAGCAGCTCAGGAAAAGGCTCACAGGTAAGAACTGCCTTGGACACTGTGCTGTTTCTTTATCCTATGTACAAACTGGTCTGGAAACTTGTGCTTGATAATTACTGTTAATCATGAATTTTCTTGTTTCCTTGACTTTATTAAAACCTTAATTAGCTGACCAACTGAAATAAACGACCAGGCTTTTATTCTTTTTAATGAATTAATTATCGCCCCCCCCGGATTAGAAGTGTGATTTGCTCTGCAATACAAATCCATTCACTCCCTCTTCACGTGCAAGATGATTTTCATGCTGTTGCATTTTCTTAGTCTGCAGTTGCTGCTCGATAAATAATTAACATGTTCAGTTGCTCTACTTCTTATTGGTGTGAGAAGATGTTGACAGTAAGCCTCCTGGCAGAGGTGCTTACCATCGCAGAAATGGGAAATTACTGTCTTGCTTCCTTATTGATGTCAACCATTTCTTTCCACGCTAAGAAAGTTTTGCCCTTTTGCTTGTCACTATTTCATTTATCTCACATTGCTGTATGTTAGGCAGAAATAGTGAACTAAATGTTCAGTGCAACTGTGGAAAAAAAAACCCTCATGAAACAGTTGGTTCTCTTGTTAATATGCATTTATGAAAAGCACACATCTTTGCTTAAATCAGTTTAAATCAGTAAGTAGTAGTTGCTTTAATTGAACCACATGTTCAGTGTACCTTTTAAAAGATTAAACATATTCAATCAAAGCACAATCTCAGGTAAAAAACAGAAGTATAAAAGAATGATTAGGGACAGCTGTCTGTCAAAGTGATAAAAGCAAAGATTTAAATGATATCCTTTCAGGAGAAGAAACCCATTAAAGGAATGAAAAAAGCAGTGTTTTTTGCAATAATGGAAACAATCAGGAATAAAAGTCATGTCTAGCATGTCTAATATGCTGGAAAAAATAAATGATAAAAGTTGAGAAACGTTTATGGTGCACTTGTCCATCGCCCTGCCACTCACAGACTCAGCTCTGTGGCCCTCTCTCCATCTGGCTGGACAGGACTCTGTGGAGGGGCTACACATTGCAATTCTGCCACCAACCCACTGCATTCAGCGCAATACTTCAGACCTCTCTCTCCATCCCCGCCAAGAGGGGGGCCTTGGAGAAGGAAATAGCTGCACCCCTTTTCGAAAAGGAGCCATGTCTGCGGTTCCACTCGGAGGCGTGGACAGGCTTCTTCTGTGAGACACACGCTTCTGTGAGGCATGAGACATACTGGACCTGTGTGTCCTGAACAGCCACATTGTGCAGTGATCTGCATCTGGCCAGGCAACTGGATGACATCCATAGACCTGACTGTTGCGCACTTTCATGTCCCCATTCTGCTGCGCCACAGGAAGTACCTGTGCTTTGCGGTGGAAGGATGGAGCTACAAATACTCCACCGCCCATTCAGATACTCTCTGGCCCCACCCATATTCTCCAAATGTGTGGAGATGGCGTTGGCACTGCTCGGGGAGAAAGGCCTGAGAATCTTGACCTACAAGACGACTGGGTGATTCTCGCTGCGTCCAGGCAGGAGGTGGAAGGTTGAGGTTCCGCGGCCTTGGTGCCGGTGGGAAGCATTATGTCACTCCTCGGGAAGATGTCAGCAGCCCACCTGGTCATGCTCCTGGGGCTGCTGCACATGAGAAATCTCCAGAGCTGGTTTGCATGGCTCCAGCTGCACCTGAGCCAGGACAAGAGGTGTGGTGTTCTGGGACTCATCTGGCTGCCTCCGCGAGGGGGGTGCAATGCAATGATGTAATTGGGTGTGTCCCTCATTACATCCAGGTCTTCATGGATGCCTCCCTGGCTGGTTGGGGCAGGACCCTCAGCCAGGCCAGTGTGGGGGGACCCCCCCCCCACACTGGCCTGACCCCCCCCCCCCCCCAAAGGCACATCACCTCCGCCTTTTGAACCTCTGGGTCAGGCTGACCTGGAGGTACTGTCAATCAAGACGGCGCTCCTCTTAGTCCTGGCATCAGCCAAGAAGGCGGGTGACCTGTGCGCCTTGTCTGTGCATCCCTCTTGTATGTCTGTCAGTGATGATAGGGGGTCGGTGGAACTACGTCCAAATCCGTCCTTCTGGCCCAAGGTCTTCACCTCCCCATTCAGGTCGAGGGTCATTTGTCTGAGGACTGAAGACTCTACTTGACCGCTGGACTGCTGTTGTTTCTTGGTTGTGGCTGGGTCTGAACCCAGTATTGGTTTGGGTCCAGCTGGGAATACATCTAATTCCTAACGGCCTTTGCCTTAGGTTTTAGCTAATAGGGACAATACGACATAGAAATAGTAGTTACCTGAAGTAACTCCAGTTCTATGAGTACATGCATAGCCCTCTAACCACAAGCCCAGCTGGCCCCAGTTGTTTGTTGCTGAGTTTCAAAGGGAAACGAGCAGCGGGTGCACTGGGGCTTTATTGGGGAAGGGTGCTGCATGGTAGCTACCTCCTGATTGGGTAAACCAATAGCAAAGCTATATATAGAGGGCTATGCATGTACTCATCGAACTGGAGTTACATCCAGGTAACAACTATTATCTGTCCTCTCCTCTGTTCTTGAACCTGACTGGTAGTGAGGTTTGATTTGACAGCTCGCCAGGGGGATGTTGTCTAGTTACCACAAGACCATGGCAGTAGCTAGCTTCCTTCACTCTTTCAACATAATGTGTTTTTTTTGTTTTTGTTTTTGTTTTTGCTGCATTGGTCTTCTCCAATCTCACTACATTTTGACAGGTGTATCCCAGCTAGTAGAGGCCAAAATTAGTTATACACCTTTTATCGTATCAATAGTTTGTTGCATTCAGTAATGTTTGTGCTGTTTTTCTCCACACAAAGCCCAACTGCAAAGTGGGAAACCAGGTTGTTGCCCCCTTTTTAGGTCTCCTGAGCTGAAGAACATTAATTAGAAAGGAATACAGATTTGTAGGTCATGGAAGCATTCCAGTTTAGTTATGGAAAGTCATGGAATTTACATCAGGGCCATGGTGTGAGGCCATGCAGTCATTTACATACACAACATTTTTGCAACACATGCTTATAAACTAGTGGACTACGAAGTAAACACACTTGATTTATTATTTCAAAAGTAAACCAGTCCCTGAATAACGCAGTTTATTATTGCTCATTACATAGAAGATTTATTGACTTCCTAGCAAAGCTGCTATATATTGTATGAGGGACCTTTTTATTAGTGTAGCTTAAAACAGTCTATTACCAACTAATCCTAAAGAAAGGTCTTATACAATAGAATACAATATAGATCTAAGTTTCTGGATCAAAAGAACAGCCATAACTCACTTCTTTAACACATCAGACATGATTAATATTTCTCTTAACTATATAATTTTAACTATATAACTATATATAACAGAAGGATTGCTGCGAGGAAAAGATCTGCATGTGTTTCTGCCTAATTTAAAAGATCATACTGGTGTTTTTGCATTCTTCATATTACAGTACCCATTTTCCAGTCACTAATTTTGGTATGAAAATCAACTTGACAGTCTCACCACAAAGAGCTCAAAGAGCTTTTTTTTTTATTCTTACAGGCTAAGATTATTGACTTGGCAGTGATTTTTCTTTTTGAAAAACTACATTGGAATTTGCAATATTTTTGTGTTATGCAGTAAATGGCAGTAATGTCACAAGTCAATGAGAAAAATGTGATGTGATGTTTAAAGGACCCATTTATTATCATAATTGTAATATGTAATTGATCAACCAGTTGGCTCCCTAGTAAGGTAAGAAAAATGTGTTAATGACATTAGTGTAGTAATTTATGGTGTCTGTTTTTTTGCATTAAATTGACTCAAACCGACATCGTGGTTTTTGAAACCACTGTTTGATTTCAGCTGATTTTAGGGCCAAATGGTCAGCAGAGATGATCTGGCATTGCATAAGAGAGGATTCCCCATCTGACTTCAAACAGCTGGGCTCATCCCATCATGATTAAAATCTGCCTAAATCTGCAGAGGCTCCTGTAGTGTGTGATATGAGTGTGTGATCTCAGAATGCAAAGAAGCAACAGAAACACAATGTTAAACTCACAACAATTTTACACAAGTTTAGAAAACTGATAAGTAAAATGTCAGTGTGATTCCACAACACATGCACTCTTCCAATTGCAGAAAATGAAACTATAAAAAGATAATCAGTTTCAGTTTTCTGGCAGGAGTTGTTAAGTTACATATTTTGCTTTGATCAGTATTGTTGCATGTAACATGGCTACGGATGTAATGATCTAACAGTGATGTTGCAGTAAACATCATAGTGTAATTTTCAGTAGTTGTCTGTGAACACAGTGTGTGGCTTGCACATGGAACAAGTTTTTTTTCTTTAGCGTCTCCCCCTCCTTTGAAGACGACCTCAAGCCTCTGATGACTGGCATCAGTTTGAACATAGAATGGCTTGGAGAAATTGGCAAAGGCAAGCACAGGTACCATGATTATCTCCTGCTCCAGGGTTTCGTGAACCGCCTAAACAAGTGTATAACATTTTGCTAATGTAAGCAGAAGTGCCTTGATCTCCTGTATTCAGAGGACTCAGAACAGTGAGAGAATGCATGAGGACTACAGTGTGTGAAATTATTTACAAACAAGTCAATTAATGAATCCATAAATAAATAGACTAAATTACAAAGTAATTAATTATTTGATATTTTAATGGGCAATAAAAAGAGGAATTATAAAAAAAAATTACAAATGAAATAATTATCCACCAGTAAATTGTTTAAATTAAAAACAAATTTAAAATTGTCAATAAGTACACCATTTAAAAATACGCTAATAAT
This sequence comes from Scomberomorus guttatus, assembly GCA_038419695.1. Taxonomy (NCBI): domain Eukaryota; kingdom Metazoa; phylum Chordata; class Actinopteri; order Scombriformes; family Scombridae; genus Scomberomorus; species Scomberomorus guttatus. Next base: position 8,819,830 of record CM076451.1, on the reverse strand, counting down.
AATACATTTGAACATTTTAGCACATTTTAACAATACCGCAATAATACTGATAACCGTGATCGTTTTGCTCACTATAATCATGATATGAAATTTTCATACGATTTCATCTCTAGGCCCAAACAGGAAGCTTCACTCTTTACCTTCAGACTTACGACAGACACAAGAACACAACCAGTACAGAAGAAGTAATTGAAAATGCTGATCTTTGTGAGTCATTTCATATGTTTAAGAGGCTAAATGGTGGCTTTACAGAGCTACATAATCCAAACACTTTTTGTGTTAATCTTCACACTGTGTACTACAAGACATTTTACTTCCCAGTTACTCCAAGTAGTGTCGTTATAAACTTATTTGCCACCATCATCAGGATAAGCATTGTTGAGTTCTTTTGTCCTTTTGAATTATCATCTCTTCGTAGACTGCATTCAGTCTTAAGTACCATTCTGTTGTTGACATAATGACCAGTCTTGAAGAAAAGGGGCTGTAGCATTTCTTAATGACACACTCAATTCAACTCATCTTGTCTGATTGGACAATGACATATTCTCTGTCATTTCGCAGGTTGCTGTGCTTTCTTACAAACATCTTTTTGCAGTGGTTTGTGTTTAAACTCATCTGGACAGCCTGCGTGTATGTAATGACAGAGTGTCATTACATGTAAAAAGAGCTTCCTTATTCTGCAGAATCTTCTTACCTTTGGCAGTTGTTGTAAAGAAATCCAAATCAAGAGAAGATGTGTGGGTCTGATGTCTGAATCATTGCTTCAGCTCCCCTGCAATGACCTTATCTCAGCAGAAAAGTCGGACTCTTTTTCTGAGATTGTACACATTTATGAACACTGCCAATGTTCACCCGATGGTCCTGCTGAAAATGGACAAAAGCTGTTAAGACTAACAGTTTCCCGGTACACAATCATCTCAAACCAATCTTTTCCTGGAACCTGTACCTAAAGTAAAGAAACACAATTTATTTTAAACTGTCTTTTAATTTACCTTAATGAGTTTGTGCCATGGGCATCGCCTGGCCTCGGCATTTGGGGATGTAGCCCTGAAGATTTTTAATTTAGCCCTGAATAATTCTCCACTTTGAGCAGTTTGTCACTAAAGAAGAAGGAAGTGTTATAATTTTGTATCTTCAGTGAACAAAACAGAGCTAAGACCAATTAGAGAGAGTTTACAGGAAAATACGTGGAAATACTTGTGTTATTGGCTGACAGGTCTGTCATTTCTTCAATTGATGGGGTTACTATGCCAAACGCTAGCTCACATGGTCAGTCAGTGTGAGGAAATAATGGCTTTACAAAGATTTTTTAGGGGTTGAAGCTGAAGCAGTGGCACAAACATCCTCTCATGCTGAGCCAGGAAAACAAGATGTGTAAATGTCTGTATGAATTCCACGTTACATAAACATGATATGAGCAGAGCATAAGTCATATACAGCTAACAAACTTTGCATTGCACTGTAGCCAGCTAAACCGTTAGCAGTGATAGCTTAGTTGTGCCTCCCCTTGGCTAGCAACACTAACTTAGTCTTGTGTTAGATCTTAACTGTCTGTTTCCCTTCTGATATTGCAGCCTGGACAAGTTGGATCCTAACAGTACTGAAGTAGGCAAAATTTAACCAGATAAGATAATTTTAAAAGGACAGAATTTAGTCATTGTTTTCATTTTTCCACAGGTAACAATATTTTCTCATGTACCTGTACCATTGAGGTGGGATTTGTGGTTTATATCAAGTAGTGGTCCATCAACTCATTCGTGAAATTGCCATTGTGTTATGGGTTTTTTAAGGCTTTTCCATCCTATAGACCTAGTAATAATGGTAGTAGGTATCTGATATGATGCTCATTTTGGTTTGAGACGTTCGAGTGGCTGGAATATTCATGTGCAGAATATATGCTAAATCAAATCCAAACACTTCCTTCTCCAATTTTCACATTTTTTAGGCAATGTCTAGCCCTCATGTGCAAGAAAAAAATGCATGTAAACAGTAAACAGTCTATTTAGAAGTACGTTTTTTTAAGTTTTTTGATGGAGAAGAACCTGTGCTCAGCCCCTAATGGTTAACAGTCCAGCCAACGCCCCTGGTGTGTGCTAATTTGTTTCACTCGAGTTAGGCTCATGTAACCCACATTTACAGCAAAGAGTCCCGTTCATGAAAAATTCAGATAAGGAATCCTCAGTACTGAGATATTATCCAGAACAATACAGCATTAGAGCTTGAATGATGCTTTTCTGTGTGACCAACCTCTTCCGTGTTACGGTTAAAATCTGGTCAAAACTACCTATCAGCCACCTCATGTAGAGGCCAGAGAGCATACTGTGACCCTAAATAACTTACACAGCAGGGCTTGACAGTAACGGTTGCCCTGTTGCCCCAGGCAACCAGATTTGGACCACTGTCAACAATTTTGTGCGGTCTGGTCGCCTCTGTTGGCATCTGTTCTGTGCTTAGAAAAACCAAGCTGAATCCCACAGTGTACAGTCTAAGTGAGAGAGTTCCCCTGTTGAGCTGTTTTAGTCTGTGAAGAATTATTGAATAAAAATGTTAAATGATAACTCATCAACTTCAAGGAACTCACACAACATAATTGTATTGATACTGAAACAGTGCAAGTAGAAACTCCGTCAAAACCTGGAAGGCAAAGTATCACTTCATTTTTATGAAGAGATGGAAAGCCACAAGTCCTGTACAACATATACTCTCATCACAAAAAAAAAAAAAAACAAGTTTCCGCATTCAGGGAACCACATGAGCCACAGGGCTGATGAACAAGAGAGAACAGCTAAAAAATGAGGAGGAAGAAAGCAGTTCAGCCGGTGCACCTTCAGAGGATTAACCAAAACTGCACTTACAAATATGAGCTCAGAAAACCAGCCTCTGGGCAAAACTAATTACTATATTCTGGACGAAAAATAACCTTTTTTGAGACTCACCTTGCGTCTCCAGATCAAAAACTGCTCTGATACAACAGAACTGTCAAGCTTCAGATTCGACCAGGCTGGCAGGAGTTAAATATTCAACCCATTGTAATTTATCATGCTAATTATGTTACCTTGCAAATGTGAAATTTAAATGCAGTGACATTAGTGTTTCATTCTCTCTTTTATTTTGGATTATTAATGAAGCTGAGCCAGTTGTTGTTGTTGTTGTGGTGTGTGCGCATGTGTGTGCGTGTGTGTGTGCGCGCGTGTGTGTGTGTGTGTGTGTTAAAGTTCAAAAGAGAACATTTTGTCATTTAAAATTGTTTAACAGCTTGATAATAAAATAATTTCAGATAGGTCATAGTTCCCTACTTCAGTGTTCACTGCCACCTACTGTACTTTACTGTGGACAGGATGATGCTTGTTGCTATGGATACCGTCCAATGCTGTAACCGCCACATCTTATGCCAGTTAATTACATATCGAAGTTACCTTGACTGGATACATATAATTACTCAGTGTAATTTGTTTTTATTATCTGCCTAGTGAAATGAGTTTCAGCAGTATACGGTGATGCATGTCGCCGCACATTAGCCTGCTGTGTATCTCAATATGCTCTTTACTGTACATGCAATGGTTTCTCAGGAGGCACGGGGACCTTGATGTGCAGAATGAATCCATATCAAGTGAATGTGTCACTTAGATCTCCATTGTTTGAGGAGTTCTTCCTCTGTGTTTTCACACAGAGGAAGAGTGTTGCTATGAATGAGGATGGCCTCAAGCCTCAAATTCAACATGTTATGTTAATTATTCAAATGGGATTTGTAATTGACCATTTGACAAACCCCTCCCCCGATCATCAATTGTCCAATCATAGCTTAGCAACCATAACTAGGCACAGCGGGCCTGTCATGCTTTATATTTCTCCATGTGCAGAAGTGGTGTGCATGTGGCTGTTTATAAGAGCAATACTCAGCATTTAGATGGTTTGGAGGAGGGTGTCTTTTTTTTTTTTGCCTTTCCGAAACCAATCATCAGCATGTCCAGTGAAGTAACTTACTAGCCACAGTAGTAAGCGAGCGTTACCTCCAAGGCCAAGAAGTATTAATTAACTAACTGCATTAGTTTGTAGGGTTACAGGTTGCCACTATTATCACTGTAAAATGCATATGTGACCCAGGAGAATGGAAAGCTTGACAGGCATGCCAACAGTCACAAAAGAGGGGTGGGGGCTTAACAAACTGTCAGTTACGGAGGCTGATTATCACTCTAAATGTAAACTAAATCCAAAAGATTGATAGCCAGGTTGGAGATCACTGAGAAATCAAAGCAAAAGTTTAAGTTGTCTGTTTTGGTGCTTTATGCGTTTGCTACAGACTGTTATCAACAGTTTTTTTTTTTCAATTTTCAGTCGAAGTCAACAAAATGCAGAAAAAGGCTATAGACAGAACCTGACAAGAATAGTCTGCTGATGTTCACAGGCAGCAGACGTTTCAAGTCAATAAGTCATTACACATGAAAAGCTTTTCCTTGTGTATGAAAAGTTGCTATTGAATGAGATTTGAATCTGTCAGTTCTTTTGGCACGGAAAAAAAAGAACTGCGGCGGGGGGGAGAGGGCTTTTTTATTCTTAAAGTTTAAGAACTTTCGATAGATCTGAAAGCATCCTCAAAACGAAGCTGACAGTTTGCACTTAAACAGCGCTGTCATTTTGTTCCTTCGTTAATATAAATATAGAGTGAAAACATCAGTAGTAGTGTTCCAACTCCTCAGGTGCTTAAGGTGTTTAAGTCCATCTCGACAGCCTGCTTCTGTAAATATCACACATTTTCCACTCACTTGTCAAACTTCAGAAAATCCTGCAACCTTGAATCTTTCTTGCCATCACTGAACAGAAAGCTAATGAGACCTGACAGGTCAGTCACATCAGTGGAGCGTCTGTGCCCTCAGGGACTGAGAGATGTGGCAGGAGTTTTGACATGTATGTATGTGAAGAGCTTCCAAATCAAAGGCGGGGATCAAAGGGTTGTCTTTGCGGGTGTCTTTGATTACATAACAATCATATTAAGCAGGGTGAGCATCGTTCTCGAGGAATTTACACATGTACACCTCAGCTGGTAAAATTTCACCGTGGTGCTGGCGCTGTTCTGAGGTTAAAGTACATGAGGCACAATCTTTCTGTCTGTCTGCATCAGTGCTGTGGTGCCTCAGATCAAACGCACTGAAAGCCTGCTGTCAGATGGGATTAAGGAGAGCGTCACCTGTGCGCAGAACCATAGTAGGCAGAAAGAGCCAAGTTCTGTGAGCTGAGAATAATTCATCTCTCAGTAATGGTGAAAATTATGTTAGACCTGATCTGAGTTCACTCTTCCGTAGAATATTAGATCATTTACCAGAGAAAGATTTGTAGCCTGCATGTCACTCAACTGTGGGGACTTTCTGAAGTGCGACCAAGAATTTTTTTAAAAAAGGTATTTTGTTAAAGCCAGATGAGTATTTTTTTTCTGACCATAGAATTTAAAGTACGCATTCACCTTGTTGATACCATGTTGTTTAAATTTTGAACAGAGATTTTCCTTTGTAGGAAAAATCCATCTGTTAAAACATATCTATTAACACTGTAATAAAGCAACTATTGGTCATATTTTTCATTTCTAAACCAATTTTGTTGTTCAGTATTGTTGTTTTGAGCCAAATGTGGCATCATTTTAGGATATTTCAATTGGATCTACAGCACGACAGAGATGAATAATACATTTTTCATGTAAAACAACACTGATTAAAGGAAAGAAAACAGTACAGCATTCAGTTAAGTATGTTAGACATTTCAGAGAGTCTAATCAGTTTTTTAGACTGAAAATTGCACAAACAGTATACGATGGTACGGGTGTGATGATGATACAGATACAAGTAAGAAGAGGAAATATGATCCAGGAGGGAATGCATCCATGAATTTGAAGGCTTATCAGAAGCCAAAACACTGCACAGCGATTTGTAATACTGCAAGGCAGGATTTTATCCTCCGTAGCAGTGAATAACTTACCTGGAATGTGCACTTGCATGTAATTGGTTGGTCAGCACTGCGTTTCTGGATAATATGAAAAACAGGTTGAGCCAGGTTAAAATTTTAGCTGGACAAGCTGCTGGTGTTTGTGCTGGAGTCTGACTGAAATGAATATGGTGGCATTGTTTTCTAACACTTATGCTGGTCTAAACATGACATAAATTACAGCAGCTCATTACAAATTAATACACAGAACATTACAAATTGATATATAACAGTATAGCAGTATGTACAGTTCAGCTAGATATCCAGATTTCTCATTAAAACCTGCTATAAGACATTAGGTTTAAGTCAGGGTCACATAAAATTATGTAGCCGACTCATGCAAACATTACAAACACAGTACACATAATTGCACAGGCACAATCAATTTAATTGGTAACATTTCACAGAGCAGTTAATTCATCACACTGGAGGTCTTGATTTGTTTTGTGTGGCAGTGGCAGTGCAGTGATTTACTGTTTCCTCTCTGAGAGTTGAGTTGTGCTGGAAGAGACGGAGTGAAAAAAATTGCACCTGTCATTCTTCCATCACCACTACCATCTTCATCCGCACAAACTCCTGCGCTTATTTTGTTTTCTCATTGTTTGCCTCCTCTTTTTTTTTCACAATATCACTCCCTCCATATTAACATGTTGCTCTATTTTTTTTTTCAAGTTAGAAAGATTTCATATGAGTAATTATCTGATAACGAGTCACATTCTCCTGGCTTATGAGATGCATTTTTTCCTTGAGGTGCCCTCTCTCTTCAGCTAAGGAAATTATTTCAGAGGAGTAGTATGTGATAAGATGAGACAGAAACCTTGTGGGCATGACTAATGCTACTGAGGCCAATTAAGCTGATGTCTTGTACCCACTGAATTAAATCACTCTGATATGATCTTGTCTGCCTGTGCATATATTTGCCTCTAACTCTGATCACCTGAAAAAATAAGAGCAGACAGAGAGCTTCACTCATGCACTTCACTCATCGTCGCTGTGCATATATTTGTAGTTCTTCTTCTATTATTTTTACATCTGATGCTTGTCTAAATGCTCGATTCAAGTATTATGAATATAATAGGAGAGATAGGAAACAGGCCACATGCAGGAAACAAAAAAAAAGAAGCTGTTTGTGGGCAGGAAATTGCCTAAATTGATAGGTTGTTCTCTATTATGAAAATTGGTAGCCATCTAAATGTGCTGAGATAGCGGGTTACATATAGGCTCGCTCACACAACGGCCACCAAACTACTGTGATTCCCTGTAACCACTACACCACACCTGCTGAGAGTGAATTTATGACTTAGTTAAGCTCTCGGAAGGCTGCAACAGCTTGCCAGAGAATGATTGTTAGTCTAGAGGAAGTCATAAATCAAAACAGGCCTCAGTTTGTCATTATCTATTAATACTCTGCCACTCTCGCTCTAGAGCTCTGGAAACAGCCAGAACTCGCATGATCTCGCCTTCTCCCAAGACTGAAAGATTTCCTCTGAAAGATGGAGTCAAAAGACAGCCCTTCAAAGTTTGCTCGGCTTGTGATTGATTTACTCATCCCTTCATGGTCTGCCGGGTGCGCTGACAGCTCTGGAGGTGGAACAGTGTTGAATGCTTTAATTGAGCCGAATGCTCACAGCTTAAATGCTGCAGGCACAAAACCCACAGAATTAAGAAGGACTAATGACGTGGGGTATTGCCCATTATTTCTCCAAATAACCCATAGGGCTTTCTATGTTTAGTGTCCTAAGTCTTAATTAGTGATTAGGAAGAGGAAATTTAGTATTTAGCCAAAATCCTCTCACAGACCATTTTTGACAGTTTCTAACTCATTAGTTGAAACAAAAAAGTAGATGTATGTAGGTCGGTATTTGAAGATGTGTTTGAACATCTTTTTTTGAGGGTTGCTGTAATTATTAAAAAGTCTCTCTGTCTTTTCAGAGCCAAGATGATATGCATGTCATCCACAACAGTCAACTGGGTAAGTCAGTTTTTTTTCCTAATTTGTAGCAAAAGAAAGGAAGTAAGATAACAAAAAGAAGCAAAGAAGAATACAACAACAACAAAAAAGAAATGCTTCAAATTACAGCCTAAAAATTATGACATACGACGACATACTAACTAGTACAAACCAATAGGTACAAGAAAAGACAAGGTTTTGGCTATATCATATTATGGTCTGTTTTTTTTTTTTTTTCTCCAAGTCATGGCCAGTATCTGTGTTTCTCTGCATAGTTGTAGAACTAGAAAAATCCCTTGCACTTTGACTTTAAAGGAGACATATTATGCATATTTCCTATCTTTTAAATCTGGGGCTCTACTGGAATATCTTTGCATGATTTACAGTTTAAAACTATTTATTTATCTTACACTGGCCCTTTACACAGCCCTTCAGCTCACCTTCTGTCTGAAACAGGCCGTTTTAGCTCCTGTCACTTTAAGGCCCCTCTCTGTTCTGATTGGTTGGCTTCTGGAAGCGGCGTCACAGCCAACTTCTGGTTGCTCTGGAGTCTACATCAACAAACCAAAAAACAAACTATAGTAGTAGGATTTCACTATTTTTTCTCATTCTTTACTCAAAATGTCAACTTCTCAAATACATCTATACATGTTCAAGCCGAAATCCGCTCCAAATATGAGAGCAACCTTAGCAACCAAGGCCACAGAACGGACGGCCGTTTGTGGAGATGTACAACAAAAAAATGTTGCAAATGAAGTATTCAGAGCTGGGTAAAGCCCTGGGTTTTGACTTGCAGGGAACATTTCCATATACGTTAACCTCAAGTTTTGGAACTTTTACCATGTTTAACATAGATATCTGACATCATAACAGTATAAATAGTAGAAAACTACAAAGAGCATATGTCCCCTTTAAACGAAATATGTCCCCTTTAAACGCAAACAAAAGCAGAGAAAAGAAGGGAGTAACAAATTTACGGTATCTAGAAATAAATTACATTGTTGGTACTTTTTAAATTACCTGGTACATATTTTAAAAAATCCTAGAGTACAACAAACTTAGCCTGTGTCCTTTTCCAATATGGCATGAAAACTACGTGTGGCTCTTTGTAAACAATAAATAAATAAATAAATAGGTAAATTAATCTAAATATAAGATTTGATATTGTCATTCAACGAATGCTACTAAATAATTACATTGTAATTTGCAGGCTGTAATCTAAAGCATGACCAGAAACTGTTTTACATTGTATTATTTGTGTATTCATTTATATCAATCACATTGTTGCTGTCTTTGTTTCCTGTGTTCAAAGCTGCTGTTAATAGAATGGGTCATATTTTGGAGTCTTGTTGTGTTTGATATTTGTTTTATTATATTATATCGGCCTGCATGAGTGGAACTCATTTGTAATCTTGGATGACATTCAAAGTGAAGAACTATTATGAGTATTTTTCAGTTATAGAGAGCGGTGTCCTCACAGGATTTAAGTACATTATCACTTGATATGATCATAAATAGTAAATATTGACATGAAAAATGTTGGAATGTGTGAAATTTAAATAGCAAATGCTATTTTTTGTCTGATGCCTGCCTTGAAAATTGAATCTTCAGAGCTCAGACTTTTTCATAAATATAGGACCATCTCTTTATCGATTTGACAGCAACCAGGAATTTCATAAGTAGAGCAAATAAAAAGATCTCATGCATGCCTTTCATGCTTCAGGGGGCTCATACAATCACCATCTGAGAGTGATTTTCGGGAGCCTGTAGAGGAGTTTAGAGCCAGTTTTCTGGACCTCTGCCTGTTCTTCATTCAACTGGGTCACCACAGACGCAAAAGCACACAAAAGCAAGTTCATAATGCTCTCATTTGGCACCTCAGCACAGAGAGGAAATACAAGCAGACAGCTATCTGAAAAATGGAGCTACACTATGTGGCACTGCCAAAGTAATTCCCTTTGTCACACCAGAAAAGCTACGTTCGCCTGCAGAGAATATTGTTTGTGGGCAAGAATTCAAAAGATGAAGAAAGGAAAGCCGGACTTTTTATTGTTTTAAAAGTACGGGAAACATCAAACGGTTTAACTGACTTGTTTATTTTAAAGTAGCTGGTGACCTTTCTCGAAGGTATTGGAAGTAATCACTCAAACAATGTTTCTGTAGAGGGGATACAGAATGTCAAATCTAAACAGAGGGATGTCTCATTCAAGTATGAAGTGAAATGAGGCATTATATACAGTATGAGCACACTGATGTGTCTACTTCATTACACACCTTTAAAGCAAACAAAAAAGCAATGTAATTCCTCTGGCTGTATCGTGCTGCAGGAAGTGTTTTTAAAAATGCAACATGCTACATCACAAAGATAGCTGAAGCCCCTGAGATCATCACCTACCCAAAAGCCTGAGGAGAAGAACCCGTTCAAACCAGCCACAACTTAGAGATAACTGTTGTTAAAACATGAGGGCAATTCATACTGAAAACAGACATGCATGTGTACACTTTACAACAGTGCCCAGGGCTTCAAGTCCCCACTGAACGTAATACAACCCTACCCTACAACACACTAAACACATGGAATCCACATATTGAATGAGCTTTCATTGTAGCTTCACATTAGCAGCATGTTAGTAGACAAGAGTGCTCCTCTTCAATTGCCCATCAAATTTAGTTGATGAATGCAAAACCGCATCTCTCTTCTTCTTTTTCTCGAAATCAGTTTATAATAAATTATATCAAGGCAACATCATATTCTCCAGCCTCTCAAAGAAAAATAATAATAATATCATCTGAGGCCTTTGGCTGTCTAGCCAAATCAATTCAATCAATTCACTTCATTTCCAGACTTGTAGTCCACAAAAGAAAAAGATTAAATAGATAAAATTATGTTTTATATGCACAGAAGAAGAACCACAGTAATATATAACTAAGTATATATATAACTTTCAATTAAACCAACTTTTCAAGTATAAATGGCAGTTTCGGATCATGCCCAGTGCTCTAACTTGGTCCAGGTGTAGGGCATATATATACAGTACCAGTCAAAAGTTTGGACACACCTTTCCATTGTCTTGAATATGAAAGTGTGTCCAAATTTTTGACTGGTACTGTACATATGAGTACAGTATATGCAGTTAATGCTTTTAGAAAACTAGATAACTGTTAATGAATTGAGAAAAGTTTTAACCTGAAAGATTTAGATTTCTCGCTTGCCAAGCTCAGCTCTTTTAAGTAAGTCAATCCAAGGCAATAATGTTCTTATCTCTTATGTAATGCTTAAATAAGGCAATTTTGACTAAAATCCAGTTGGCTATTCACTGGGACCAGAGAGTCAGTAATGTATTACTTGCTTTACTATTAGACATGTTTCATATTCGGTATGTCTTTAAATTGAGGCAGGTGATTTATTTCAGATTTCAGTGCAGATATATGAGTTTTGATCTGATATATTACAGTTGGCTGTCTCTTTACACATTTGGAGTTCTTTTATGTCAAGATCCGATATTGCAACATAATCCTCTAGGGTTTTTACACTTGAGTCCACTGAGGCCTAGTAATGAAATCACATCCCACTACATCAAAAACTAAAAGTCATGATACACTTCCAACTACTTGGTGACTGCATTTCCCAGAATATACAGTACAGTGCAAAAGTTTTAGGCACTTTAGATATTTAGATTCTTATCCATCACGCAGTACCACCAGGGAGGTGACTGATCGGTCCCAAATTTATTTTGCAGCACGACAATGACCCCAAACATACAGCCTGAGTTATAAAGAACTACCTTCAGTGACAAGAAGAACAAGGAGTCCTGCAACAGGTAGTACGGCCCCCACAGAGCCCTGATCTCAACATCATCGAGACAGAAACAACTGAGACGCCTAAATCCAAAGAAGAACTGTAGCAAGTTCTCCAAGATGTTTGGAATAATCTGCCTGCCAAGTACCTTGAAAAGCTGCGCAAGTGTACTGAAAAAAACAACTATTCAAGGCATTATTTTTGAAAGTATCCTCACTTTACTTTTAGTGCCTAAAACCTTTGCACAGTAGTCTACCGTATTTCATCATCCCCAAGAGGATGGACGTGAACTCCTTATTTTCAGCTGTTGTGTACTGTATGTCTATTTAAATAATCCATTGGCATGAGAGAGATATGTGAAGAAAGATTTTGTTTATAGTCAGTAATTAAGTGACTTGATCAAATTTAACAAGACTCTGAGTCTACAGCCATGCTAACACGCTGATGTTCATGATGTATGATGTTTACAATGTTCATCTTCAGTTTAGCGTATTTGCATGCTAACATTTACTTATTAGCACTAAACATCATTAGTGTTGCGTCATTAGTGCTGCAGGTTTTTAGTCATAAACCAAAATATTGGACAAATTAAAATTTTGACCTGGTAATGGTGCTCCACAGTCACCAGGATGCGTCATCTGGACACCATGAATGCCTGTACAAATTCATGGGAATCCATCCAAATGTTGTCGAGAAATTTCACTGAAAACCAAAAATGTAAAACTCATGGTGGCACTATAAAGTCATTAGGAATGCATCATGAGGACCATTTAATGTTTGTACATTGTGTAGACTGATCAACATTGCTATCCCTAGATCCACACCGCTAGCATGGCTAAAAACACACAAAATTGGTATTTCTCCCTCTAGCCCTCTCTTTTCTTCTCAGTTTTCTGGGTCATGGCCAGTACCCTCGTAGAACATTGAAAAAATGTAACCGTAGAAAGAATCCCTTGCTCTATGACTAGAAAGGAAATGCCACCAAAAGCAGAATGTTTGCCGTCGATGTTATAGAAAAATAAATGACCTACAGGTTTTATTCTTTATCTGTGGGAGAAAGAAAAATGTTCCAGCAAACAGCAGATGCAAAGTACACCGCCAATATTTATTTTTTATTTATTTTTATTTATTTATTTTTTGATAGTTGAGGGGATAGGGCAACGCTGCTCTAACAGTGTATGGAACTGCTTCAGTGCAAAGAAGGTGTACCAGAATTTAAATCAGATTATCACTATAACGATAATTAAGCCTAGGAAAGCAGCGCTACTGTCCCCTCTGCAGTTATATTATATTCATGCAGTGGCTCCGAGCCAGCTTCTTGAGGCTAGGGGGATACGCATTGTATCTTCAAGAATGTACAAGGTTCACAAGATGTTGACTGAACTCTTCCTGCGTACCAACTAGCATTCCCTGAGTATTTATTTTTCCTTATTCTCTTTTTCTCTTTCCCTCTCACAATGTCTAAGACTGCTTGGCTGATTGTCACAAAACTCCATTGTCCTTGCTGTCCTTTATTATTCTGAACACAGCTGATAATTTTACCTTCCAAATTAAAACAACAACCACACGTTCTTAGTGAAAAAGGTCACAAACAGTACCAGTATATATGGCAATTTGGGGTATGAAAACCATACATCTTCCAAAATAATAATATTCCCTTATTTTCAAGTGTGTCCCATCCATTTTCAAAATACTATTATGGGTAATGAATGGGTTTCATAAGCAAAACCTGGAATCTGTTAAGTGTTAATTGCCTGAGGTTCCTGAATTATTGATGCTAACTGAGGTTTAAGAGTTGAGTTCAACACTCATTAGTCTTCAGCAGAGTTGTCCATGGAGTCATGAACTCTAGAGAACCTCTAATGAGTGTGATTATCACAGGTGGGAGACCCTTTTTTTCCAACGTTTACATGTTGCTGTGTGATTGTTTTGTATGCATGTTTTTGCGTTACTACTCGGAGAGAATTGTAATGAGCTAATTTTTACAGGAGAGTGAGTTTTGTCTCTGATGGCTTTCCCCTCGTGCATACACACAGACACACATACGCACACACACACACTAGCTCTCTTTTTTTGCAGTCCCGTTGCATCTCCCTAGCTCTCTTGGTTTGCTTCCTCATTTGCCTCCCTTTCTGTCTGCCCCCTCGCTGCTATTTTCCTCTCTCTGTTTTACTGAGAGATATTTATGACACTGACCTTTTCAGCGGTAAGCTGAAAGTTAAATACACCATGCTCTCTATTGATCTTTTGCAAAGCAATTAAAAGTCTGTATTAATATGAGAAGAAGGCTGAGAGGAAATCGTTTCACTTGCTGCATGACACATAGCCCTATGCCACACTAGATGATTGCGTATAGGGAAGGTAAATTATTTTTATATTGCTAAATCAAACTCTCAATAGCCTAAAGGTTGGCTATATTGAATCTGGGCTTCCAGATTGAATATCACCAGATGTCTGTGGATTGGCTATTAAATCCTGGTGCTGTCTGGTGTGACGGTCATGGTTAGTTTGGTCAGGCAACTGCAACCAATTCTCTTCGGTGCTTTCTGTCTCTCAGATGCACCGTTTTGGGCGTGAGGAAGGGAGAGATGGATGGGGAATTTTCAGGAGAAAGATGATTCTGGGCCATCTTGTCTCAGGGAGTCCAATGATGTGAGTCATTGGAGTGTAGCAGGTTTTACACCAGCACAATCAGCCGCTGGATGAGGAGTCAGGCCTGCCAACTATGGAAATGAGCTATTGACATCTTCTGTCATCTCTGAATATGTGCTGGCAATGAAGAGCTCTGGATCTGCCATGACAGTTTCATTGTTCTCACAACAGCCTAATGGCCCCACTTGCAGAATCTTATCCCTTTAGACTTGCACAGATGTTTGTCATTGAAATTGCACTATTGATGTGCTCTCCATCCCTTTGCCTTCTCCTTTTTCTTTTAGAATCTTTGCCTGTAATTTTTTTTTTTTTTTTGTAATCCTGCTCTCCCCCACTTATCCACACATTCATTTGTGCATGTTCACTGTCGGTTACCTTGCAATGGACGTGTGTTTATTTAACTGTAGGGATGTACATACTCTAAGCTGAAATGAAACGTTTCTGTGACAGTTCTGGTGACCACACACACCTGCTCTGTGACACTGATGGAAATGACAGAGCTGCAGGAGTGCCTAGAGGTCAGTGCGCTCTCAGCTTCTCTGCCACTTGGCAACGTCTGCCATCCTGCTCTAAGGAAGTGTCACCATTGATTTGTGTCAATGAGGTGACAACACTGCAGGGCCAGCCGCTACGAGAGCACACAATCTACTTTCAAGTACAGATATTTACACCCTCCTGCATGCGTACACACACACACACACACACACACACACACATCAGGAAATCCAAACACATTTTAGTTTATCAGCCATGATTCTTTAATCAGTCTGATCCTCTCCCCACTTATATGCAGAGATGACGAGGTGGTGAGTACACACAACTCTCAAAGCCTTCACACAGAGTTTGCCATAGACCAGATGGACATGGCCTTTAAAGAGTGGCCTCGTGCATTGAGAAAAGCATCAGATCAGAGAGAGAAGGAGGCAGAATTCTCCTGTGTCTCATTTCATCCAATATATTTCAAGGCTGATACAGTCTTTTTTCTTTGGACTAGCCTCTGTGGAATACTGAACAAGTGCAGGGAGATAAACGAACACTAGACTCAGGCATTCTAGTTCCATTGGCCTGGCAAAATAAAATCATCTGTACCGAGTTGACCGGGGCTTTGGTTTCATCTCCCCAGAAACCTTCAGTCTCTTTCATTCGAGGTGTATTGTGTTCAGCCAAGAGGCCTCCTTGGATAATTCAATTTAACCACTCAAAAAAGCTTTGTAACATGTAACATGTCCTTAATATTTAATAGATAAATTGATGGCAAACTGTCACCTCTGAGTATACTGTTATTAATACAACTAGTGCCATTACTGCTAGTGGGAGTAGCAATATAGTAATATCTGTGAAAACAGAACACCCCAGCAAACACCTGGCGACATCCAAGAAACATCCTACCTGAATACTTGAGCAGGGGCTAGCTATGCAGAAATGGTTACAAAGTGATTTACAGGAGGTGACAATATATTAAAACAAGTTAGCAAACCACGAAATATAAAGTTAAAAAAGCCAAAGAAAGCAAGTTGGTTTTAAGATGCTTTTTAAAGATGATCACTGACTTGGCTCCTCTTAGACTTTGCAGGCCACTATTTCAGAGTCAAAGAGGAAGCACGATAACAGCATAATGACCTTTTTGTTTGTTTGTTTTCAGCTCTGACCTTGGAACAA
Organism: Scomberomorus guttatus; assembly: GCA_038419695.1. NCBI lineage: Eukaryota > Metazoa > Chordata > Actinopteri > Scombriformes > Scombridae > Scomberomorus > Scomberomorus guttatus. The sequence goes on along the minus strand of CM076451.1, from coordinate 8,803,796 downwards.
GTCCCTGTTTTGAAGACTAAAGGTGTTTGCAAACCTATAATGTATTTGCTCTGGTCTGAATTAGTGGATGAGTTGGTCAACTTGGTGCGTTCCCTTGGTTTGGTTTCTTTTCACACAGAGAAAACTCAAAGTGAACTGCATCACTACAGGCCACTTGAAAACCTTTACTCCACTCCACACCTGAGTAAGATTGCTGCGTTCAGACCAGCTCAAATGCACAGAGGGGGAAAATGAGTCTGATTCAACCAGACTAAACAACACAGATCTGAAAAAAATAACCTTAAATTTCCTCTCATTGGTCAGAGGGCACAACAACAAAGACTTAGCAACCACCTACAGTTGCTACACACCAGCACAACTCAGACTTTCCTAGCAACTATGTAGCAGTCACCTAACAACCACTCACAACATCCAAGCAACCATCTACCAGCACCTATAGCCACCTTTTTATAACACCATAGCAATGAAACTGCATGTAAGTTTTCTTCAGACAATGTCACTTTTTCTGGTTGTTGCAAATTATTCTCAGCTCGTTGTTTTAAATCTTTGTCCTATTTTGATTGCACATTTACAGTCTGGGATGGCCTGGCATGAGTGGCAAGAGAGTGCATAGTGGTGATTTTTTTTTTTTTTTTACCAGAAGGGAGAAGGACACAGAAATGAAGGAAATGAAGGAAGAAGGGCACTACAACAGGATTTTTCCTTTTCCCCTTTTCTCCCCGTTGTTTGATGATTAATCGAAACCCATTAGTGTGGAGCCGAGGCCAGTGAATTCAGTCTTAATTAGTTTCTTTTTTTACCCCTCGTTCTCCTTTGCTTTGACATCGGGTACGTATTATCTACACAATGAAGGATTGGCAAACTGCTTATCTGATTTTGCTGTTAGTCTCATGCAGCTGGTATTATTGCTGTACTATGCAGTATCAGGAGGTTGGTATCTCACCTGGGGCTTTAAAATGCACTGCTTTATGTGAAACCAAATGCACACACACGTACACACACACATCGTCATTCATTTAGCAAACTCAGCAGAAGGACATTTAGAGGTGGTGTAGTGGTATTCGCTCCCTAAGCTCAGCTCTCGGCGGAGGTTAGATCTGTTGGGAGATGGACATGCTGAGATTTAGCAAGTAAATCCCCCCCACCACCCCCCTTGCCAGAGCTCAAGGATCAATGGGACCTTTGTTATGAGTGGCGCCAAGGAGCGACACACCCACCAACACTTAATTAAAAAGATCTGACACAGATACTGTACTGTGACATAGTGTCTTCCCCTGACCCCGGTGCTAATATCTGAACCCAGGGTGGGAATAGGTTCAGGTAGTGTAATTGAGGAGGAGGCAATCAATCTAATCCTGCCATTGTCAGCACTTGCACTTTCCCTTTTTCTTGTATTGCTTTTGCAAACTGTTCCAAAAGGAAGATTATAGACCTGTCAGCAGTGGCTGTTACTTAGTTATGTTTTGAAACACCAAAATACACAGATTCAGCAAATTTTGAAAAGCTTCACAGGAAAAGCTCCTTCTGGTACTGTAATCATAATTTATGACATAGTATACTTTTTATGACTATATTCTGTGCAAATACTTAAGTAGCTAATTAAAATGTCTAAAGTGAGAATTATTTGGCACAGAGCCTGTTATGTTTGTTTGAGCTCAGATTAAGTGGCACAAATCACACCGGACTCAGGATGAACATATTTTAAGAAAAGGGAAAAATAAACGAAAACTAACGGTGATTTGGCCGGTGTTCAGTGGCTTTATTGATATTCTCTGGGTGTAACTGCCAACTGATCTGGCTTAGAACAATCTATATATGGCAACAATCATAGTATTCTATCAAAATCACAGTAGGCCTATCCCAAAATAATAATACATTCTCTAAACTCTAAATAATTCCATTTAAAATCAATAAACTATCAGAATTCTGATAAACAAAAAAATGCTTATATAATAAAGTATTAGGAATTATTCATTGTAATATATCAAAAGGTATTAAAACTCATTCTCTTATAGAAAACAATAAATGAAACCAAAGATTACAATAAATCCAATGGTCAGTATTTCTTTTCTAGGTTTACTATCTACTAAAGTCATTCATTCTGTGCTAAATACAGTGTATCTTATCTGTATTTACAATGTAGCCTGATTCTGCACCTTAGCTCATGTGTCGTTACATGTTAAATTGTCAAAATTAGAAAAATAACAGCTTCAATCCCTGAGGAGCGACGTTAGCATTAGTGACGGTTGCATCCAATAATATGCAGCTACTTAACGTTATAGTTCCCTCAAATAATGTAACAAAGCACAATATAAACAAATCAACTATTAAGGGTACACTACTAATAAAATATGAAGGTGCTTAGGTGACATTTACCCACCTGAGAGAATAAATCAAAATGAACAGTGATTTGGCTGGTCGTCAGTAGCTTTACTGATATTATCTGGCTGTAACTGCCAACTGAAGAACGCATTGCAGGCCCACAGCTTATATACCCACAGTAGCTCAAATGCCTTTTACTCAAATCAGAAATGCATTAAATTGAATGGGGGGTATCTGTAAAGTGCATATACTGTATATAAAATAACTGTAAAATAACACAGAGCTGCAAGGGAGTGTGCAAATACACATAAATACCCTATATGCCACTGTAAACACAAAACGTCCTGCACATCTCATTACTGGGAAGTTTCTGAGCTGCCTGTCATAGCAAGAAAACTCTGACACCTCTTCTGCTTTTTTCTTACTTCACACATGGATATTGGCTCTCACCTCTCAGCTCTAAATCCTCGAAAAGCCTCTTTGTTGTCACAGTCATTCCAGCCAGGTGCCGCAGACTTCATTTTGATGTGAGGGACAGCTTACAGGATCTAGGAGTTGTCAAATGTAATTGTACAGAGCCAAAGACAAAATGACAGATTTTTTTTTTTTTTATTATTATTCCCTCCCCCCTCTCCTTTGGTCTAGTTGTGATTGTACTGGCCGTGAGAGCCACAGGGTTTATGTGGACTTGTTTGTGCAGCCAATGTCATTCTTCACTGAGCTGTGTCACTATTAGTGCCCTGTAAATGGATTTCACATGAAGAGGAACGGCAGCGAGCTGGGTCAATGACAAAGATGGTATCTAAACATGTCGTAAGCATTGAAGGAGCCTGTGTTAGCAGTTTTTAAACTGATGTTATTGAGCTAGTGGCTCCTTGTTAACCTTGGCCTTAAAATGCAGTAACAATACTTTTTACTGACAATGCGATTGTGTCGCTCAGCCAGAAGTGGACAGCTGGACTGTGCCAACCTTTTGGGTGTTACGGCACCTCAGAGAAAGACTCTTCTGACTGCTAATCTTTTATTAAGTAACACAGTCTGGGCTGTGACATTTACATACTCTCTCCCCAAGCCAATTAAGCTCTTGATGTGCTGGTTATTATCACCAGGCCAATAATGGTGATTAGCAAAAGTCACCTCAGTTATTCAGGCTGTGACTCTTATCTTGTCTTGCTCTCAGAAGGTCATCGATCCTTTTTCACGGTATGTGAGCAGTCTCACATCTGTCCTTTTGTGTTCCTCCAGACCTGCGGGAGATAGTGTTCGTCATCCAGAGTCAAAGCAACTCCTTCCATGTGAGGCAGGCAGAGAGACGGAGAGCAGATTTACTGAAGCAAGCGCACAGTCTTACAGAGGTAAGATTCAAGCCACCTTTCACTCACGTGCACACATGTTCCAGTTTTGGCATATGAAGAACACATTAAGGCTCACATACAAGAAATGTTCGGCGAAATATGTCCCTAGCAGCCAAAGTCACATCTGAATATGAGTTGTTGTAAGTTGTATATGTTGCCACATGGTGTCTGCACTAATTTTTAAAGTTCATTAAAATACTTTATTTTGTTTTAATTAAAAGTACACATGACATGATTTCCACTGCACAGAAATAAAAACCAAGTGTTTGCCATTTGTTATTATTTGCTATTATATAATAGTCATAATTTTAAATATTGAATGATGTTATGAATAATTATTAATTAGCTTCCAGATTAAACATCGAAAGTGCATCAGAGTCCAAAATATTCAAGTGTAGTTTGAAATATGCAACATTCTTGGCTCCTTGCGACATCAAATCATGTTGCTTGTTTATAATTTTATGTATTTAGGAAATCCAGACATTTGTGCAGCTTTGATGTTCAGATATGTATCACTCTGTTTGTAGCGGCCATTTTTATGTAACTTTTTAATGAGAAGTGATGATCATCCAGTGGCTAGGAGAAGACATACTATGTTATGTATGTAATTCCTGTTAAAATGTTTTTTAAAAATTGTGGAGGAAAGAAAAACTATATTTTCTACAGGGACATCAGCTTACTATTTCATGTAATTTGCAAAATTTCAGCGAGCACGTCAGCATCATGTCATTCGAAGACAGAGAACACATTTGCAGGTCAAAATGTCCTCCATTTCTGTTCATTAAATTCCCTTCAGAGCCAGATGAAATGTAGCGTAATACATGAGTTATATTCTGTTTGGTTAAATAGTGAATGCACCATCACTAACGATAATATTACATTAAATGAGATAAGGAACTGCTCGCTGTGTTTCCTGTATCAAGAGACCAATTTAGATCTCTGATTTGGGTTCATATTCCTGCAGTCTTGAAATTGTTTCTGACTCTGAAATGTTATGAGTTGTTGTTGTTATTGTCTCGGTCTCCTCCACTGCTGGATGTCACGCACCTTTTGTCTACAGGACTGACTGTACAAAACTGCCACAGAAAAAATATCAGTCACAATAAGTCATTATTTCTCTGTTTAATACTGTTATTATGGCTTGAAAGTAATCACAAAATATCTAGTGTATCACACCATTTAAATACGATGCCCTGCAAGCCTATACTCCCTTGCAAACAATACAAAGTCCAAAATGAGAATTGATGCAGCAGCTGACTTCCTTATTTCATTATCATTGAAATCTGACTCTCATTCCTGGTTGCCCACAATTTGTAAATATAGTTTCATGTCTCCTGTAATGAATAGTGGCATCAATTTCTGCAATGTAGATACGATTTGTCATGAAAAGATTCAGTTACACTGATGGACGTCAAATTTTATAAGACGACTTTATGAATACCGCATCATGTTGGGTTTGCATTTATGATCTCAGAGATGTCTGGCGTTTAAGTATCTGTTGCATGCAATTACACAAACTGAGTCCATGGAGAATTTTAAATCAGCAACTTCTCAAAGAGGCGGCAATGCAGACTTGACAGCTTTTCAAAGTCATATAAAACCCAAGACTCAAATCATGAATCACTGAATCATAGTGAAAATACCTTCAGTCTCATGTATTCTTCAGTTTCAAGCATTCAAAAGTGCATACTGTACATTCACCAAGGCTAAAGACTCGTCTAAATTAGTTATTTGTTAACCAAAAATGAAAAAAAAAAAAATCCATCTCCATCAAAATACAGTGCATAGTGATAAAAAAAATCTTGCCAGTAAGAGCAGTAGTTGGTAAGAAAATAGCAAAAATGTTGAAAAATATTGAAATCCTTTTAAAAAAAATCATGCACACTGAAAAATACATAAACCTCATAGTCCATGGCCTAATTGTACACCAAAATTCTTGAAACTGATTTAAAATCCCCTTCAGACATGTTTCAAGATGTATATAAAAGTTTTCCACAAAAAAGTTACATTATCTTGTTAAAATCCTTAAAATTACATCTAAAAAGAATTCTAAATTCTGTAAATACACAAATATTGTTCATTTCAAAGTGGAAAATCTGGACACAAGATGTCTCTTACTTTACTGTAAAGTCTGTTCTCAGTGTTTGTGCACTGGAGGCTTCAAGTTTCCACAAACTATTTGTGATATCGTAAATTATGATCGTAGGTACACCCCTTAAAATTAAATTTTCAATGAGCACAGAGAAACTTTCCACTTTCAGCAGATGAATGTGAAAACATCCTTCTAGTGTCAAACTCTGCATGTACATCATTCTGCACAGCGAAGCTCAAGCATCCAACTGTCGGAACAAGAAGAATAACATACTTTTGACTGGAGGGGAACTATCTAAAGTTCTTCTTCGTGCTAAATAATAAGCAACCAGGACTGAAACTGCAACTTTCTTTTTAGCTGTAACCTGCAACATAGAAACTGAAGGTGAAAGCAAAGAGAATTCCCACTTAATTTGTGCAAATTTGACCGCTGGACTGTTTGTGAAGTCTATGATGGTTCGTCCCAGCCAATGTACCAGCTGTACAGACGTTAGCCGTGTGCTAGCTAGAAACAAATTCACAGACTGTGTGTGTGTGCGTGTGTGTGTGTGTGTCAGCTCTGACTGATCTCAGACTGAATTCACCAGAAACTCCAGGTCTTTGTGTTATTTCCCTCCAGTCTTTCCTCTTTTTGCTCTCGTCTCATTTTCATTTCTCATTCTCATTCGTCTCATTTACATTTTCACTCAAGATGAAACATTTTCAACATTCCATTAACTTTGTATGCAATTGCGCCGCCTCTAAATTTTGCAGAACGTAAAACAAAACCCAAAAAACCTGTTAACATGACTACATTAGAGTGTATATAGATAAAATTTAAATTCTCCCATTTATCTTATTTACCACCGCCCCCACCTTCTTAAGCCAAACGTGAGTTACAACCAGCCATCTATCAATTCACTCCCACCTCCAAGGCACAACACAGAAGACTATAATTCTGCATTTAACAGTGTTAGAGGGAATTGCTGGGATACTGAAGTGAAAAGATCAAAGCCAAATGATATTAGAGATTTGCTTAGTTTGTAGCTGTTAAACATGTTTGATGTACTGTATATATGTAGTGTCTTTAAAATATCTTGAAACCAGTTTTGAGGTATTCAGAAAGACAGTGGAGACATTAAAGAACTGAAATAATATTTTCATTTCCTTTTTTTTTTTTTTTTTAGTCATACTCATGAAAGAAGCTTCATGTTTTGGATGAACTCTTGTTATCCACTTGTAGGGAAAGGAAGAAAAAGAGACCATTACTGTATTCTAGCCAGGTGGTGACAAAAAATATTATAAAATGTACAACATTTGATCCTTAAATGATTTAGACAACAATGCGATGTTTCAGGCCAACGTTTATGATACGTTGAAGATTTATGAACTCATCACTGCACATCAGAGACAGGAAACTCATGTACGATCAAGTATTTCTGTCACTTCTGTGTCTCCTCTGTCTGCCTCTTTCACCCAAAGCAGATATTTCTGTTTTATCCTCATCTGACTGAGGAAGGTTTTTGTGATATCCACAGATTTACTCAGACAGGAACTTGTGTATTCTGCGTGGCAGCTCACAGCCCGTGTTCCCACAGTCTGACATTCTGCCTTCTTGGAGGAATTCACATTACATTTATACAGTATTTTTGTTGTTTAGCCGATGCTCACATCCACAGAGATGTACAACAGAATAAGATCAAACTCCAAAACCTCTTACAGCAGTAGTGGGATGCACCATGTTTTTAAAAGGCTTTCTCATCTGTATCACTTGTGTTATCTTAACAATTTGAGCGTTTATGGAGCCACTGTGATCAAAATCCTTTAAACCTGCAGTGCGGAACTTTTACATATAAGTCTGTAACGTTCAAGCCCTTGCCAAACGAGTTCACACAATGCTGAATAAGCATATCACCGCCAGGTAAATCTCTCTGTATATCACAGTATATAGAGTTTTAAAATCTGGCATCGGTGGCGACATTCCCGTGTGCAACTCTTCTGGACTTTCCAAATGTTATCGGACTGAATGGATTAAATTCTATAAGTCATTTTGTGGGGGTTGTGTGACGCTCAAAACAATTTATCCACCGTTTTACAGCCGCAACAGTAGCGACAGTGGTTTGGCCTTCATTGGCTTGGCTTAATCGGCCATCAAAAAGTGTCATTTGTGACTGCAGCTCATCACTGGAAGTGGTTTTGAGGTGGCTGCTGTATCTTCCTTCCAGCCCCTCCAGCGTAGCTTCCTGTCCCTCCATTTCAAACAGGTCTCAGTGACCCCCATCTTCTCCCAAGTCACCAAGCAATCAGTGTCCTATTCGTTGCAAGCATGTCCACATGAGGAATGACTCTTATCTGTTGATTGGGAGTCTGCAGCTCGCAGACAATCGCCATAAAAGAATCAGCCTCCTCTTCTTGAATGCGTTTATCGCAGGAATGTCAATAACTCTCTGAAGCAAAAGCTCTGTTTTTGAGATTGCATTATTATCTGAACACTACATTTCTCTGTTTAACTCTTCTCCAAGTTTTTCATTTTATATAACACTGATAGTGCGAACGTCAAGTAGAGAGCCGTTTAATAAAACATGTTAGGTGTCATTATGCCATTAGCTTTAAGATAAAGCTCATATTAGATGAGTGCTAACAAACCCCAACTGACTAATAGGCTTTAATAAGTGTAAACAGTGTCAGACTCATTGCCTAAATCAAACAGGCTGCCAGTAGACAGAATGGTTCAGAGGAAAATGTTCCCCCTGCCTTCCTGCATGATGAGTGGACCATGCAGTAATGAACCACAGGGTCTTACGCTCTGCTGCTTTGTTTTCTTCACAGTGTGAAACATCAGCTCTCTCAGACAATCCTCACACACCTTCTCTACACCATCATCACCAAGAAAATTGAGCTGAAACAGATTGCTCTCGTTTTGGTTGTGATTGTGTGCTTGTTTCCTGTGATATTTCTGGCTTATTAAAGATTATTTCTTAGTGTAAGGGCAGTCAGGAGCAGTAACCCTGCAGGGAGAACCAGACAGTGTATTTGCTAGTTTTAGCTCCTTAATAGGATAAAGCTGGTATCATTCTATTTTTGTTATTCAACTATTCCAGTGAGACCAAAACCAACAATGTGTAATACCAAGATCAGACCACACACAGCCCGATAATGTCACAACCCGACAGACATGAGCAACAACTGTTCATTTTATCTCATCTAGTGCGTCATAGTGGAAAACAACTGATGCAACATCTGTGATGCCTCACAATGTCCCAACAAAAAGACAAACATTTTGGTTTCTCTAGTTGGACGACCTCTACAAAGAGTTCTGTGATCTCAAAATGGCAAAATGAAAAATTAATGGTGTTTTATTTAATTTCAGCAAACCTGTAACCATTTGACTATCACCCTCTGGTCAGTAGCATTATACCAAATTAATCACACCTGTGAGTGCGACATTATGTGCTGCGCTGACTGGGAAGAAGAAAAGCCCACATTCACTGCAGATGTATGTTTAAGTAGGTGTTGTTCTTACTGTCAGGTGGAATAATGACGTCGGGTTCTGGCACCTTTACGTTCACCGACAAATGTTGACAAGCTATGATTGGTCTGTGTCCAATGTGTAGTATACTATGTCTTTCAGCCAAATCATGGCAGAGACTTTTTGACTCTGTGGTTACCTTCTCTGACACAGTGGCCACCTGAGAAGACAATGCAGTCTGATCCAGGGATTAGTCTGTCTCCCAGTGCTTTCTGATTTCTCTACAGTGTCTGTGGCAGTTTTTAAAAATGGCTCACAAATATCTTTTTTTTTTAACTTAATAATGTTGTTAAACAGCTGGGGTACTGTAGTTTTTAGGAAATGTTAAAATTGCATGTTAGAGACTATTTTCAGTATCTTACTAGAGAGATTGGGATGCTCATTAGCATTGATCAAACCATTGACCTTCCGCTTACAGGACAGTCCCTCTAAAAACGGGGCCACCCCCGGGTCCTTCACTGCAGAAAAGCTGCTTTAATTGTCTGTAGCTTTGTGTGGCTTGTGTAGCTACAGTTAAGATGATCTATTTTGTTTCTTTCAGAAACCACCAGTGGTTTTGCTCCTTCACAGTTTATCAGATAATGAGGGAGACTGGAGTATCCTTCCTCTGCTGCCTTAGTAAGTATTCCTGAGCTCACAGACTAGATTAACCAAAGATTTGAGGGTTCAAAATGTGGACTAAATGTCAGAAACACACAGGCTTCTGCAGTTGAGATTTTTGAAGTTATGTTTTGATTTTGAGGACATAGTTTGCCACGTTTTAAGGCCACAAATTGCTTTACAAACTAACGCAATAACTGTGGTTGATTGCTTCACATTATGATAAATGCCTTCCTAATGTGTCTATATCTGTGACAATAAGCCTATTTCCGCAGTTATCCAGTGGTCTGAACAGCATGCTAATGACATTGGCTACAGTAGTCTACATTTTTGGGCCTTCTCAAAAATGTATTATGTGTTCAATAATTGTTTTGGGGGGATGTGAAATGACATCTGAATCTGTTTTCTCCCTCCATCATAAAGATTTAGCACACAGATCATCAAAAGCACCCAAATCATTACAGAGTCGCCCTCCCTGAAAGAAGTCTGTGTGCTTGTGATGTTTTTTTTTTTTTTTTCTTTCCACCCTCGGGGAAATCTCTGTGGCTGCCTTGATCTGACTGGGTCAGGAGCCTCAGTCAGAGCTCCTCAGACTGGACTGAAAAGACACATTTTTGTCGAATTTGTCTGTGTTTCATTCATTCGTGTTTTACTATTTAACTTGTTTTGTTTATACTTAATATTTTCCTGTGTTATCAGCTTATCTTACTCCTTTGGGAAAAATTCATCCTGGATTGTGTTTCTTGAGGAGGAAACTAATGTGAAGATGGCTAAGCTTGTTCAAGTCTTAGCAAAGTTTGACAAGAATAAAGTAAGTATACAATACTCTCTCTCCAAACCTGTATCTTCCTGTGTTGCTCTGTCTCTCTGACAAATTCATCAGTGAGACCAGAGCTCTCCATTTTGAGCTCCAGCTTAGTTGATCATCGGTTCAATTAAGAGATACAGTATCAGGTGGGTTCCAGCCCCTCTGCAGCTGCTGAGCTGCACTGAGCTCTGCCAGCTCGCAGTGTAACCTGTCAGACATATCACTCCAGTCTCTGCTGTAGGCTGGATTTAAGCCCTGTCCCTCCACTCATGAAATTATTTTTCTGGTATATGGGTCGGTAGGGTAGGTCAAATATAAATATATATATATGAGAATATTTTATTTTAATCAAGCAGAGCAAAATAGTTTTCTCCATCAATAATTTGTTCGTTTATGAATTTTTAAAGTAATCCAAATGCATACTGGGGATTTTTTGTGGCTTGATCTGTAGATTTAGCAGTGTGTTATTCCTCTTTTTTGTCCTAATTGAACATGTTGACAAGCCTTCATAACACACTCACAAGTTTGAGCTGGCTCTCAAGTGAAACAGAGCTAAAAATGATGTTAATTACACTTTGATGTAAAGCCTGCAGGAAAAAAAATAACTTATTTTTTATCAGTAAGCTCAGAAGTTTGCTTTGGTCTGTCTCAGAAAAACCTTTTTTTATTGTCATCGAGAGCAATTTAAACCCTGCATGGTATTTCAATTCCAAGTCAGGAATGGACTTCATTACTGTTTGACTATTCACGACCTTATCCCTAGGAGGAGGACACAATGGATACAACACCTTATGATTTGATTCATTACAACAAGCCCTAAAGGAAAGACTTCTCTCTCAGGTGTTACAGCTCAGTGTGGTCACCGTCGTATTATGATAAGCAAAACTGAATTAGTTTTCCTCTACAGAATATTTTCAGGAGTGAAGGTTTCTTACAGAACTGAGCTGCCACTTTTAAATTAGCTTTCACAAATTAGAAACTGAGACGCTTTAAGATAACAGTAATATGTATATATGTATATATGGATTTATTAGGAAGTAAATAAGTAAATCTTTTCAAAACCAGGGTTACTAAGTGATTGACAAGGTCTAAATGAAAACATTCAATGTCAAAAGCATATAAATAAATAATTCAATCAAAAACAAGAACAAATATTTCTCTTAAAGGAATAATTTGACATTCTTATAAATATGCTTATTCACTTTCTTTCTGAGAGATATATGAGAAGATGGATACCACACTAAATGTGAAGCTAACAGCAGCAGCCAGGGGGTCGTTTTTTACACTTTATGTGTTAAACAAAGGAGGTATAATGTGATAATTAGTGAGCTTTAGTTGCTCGTACACCAGGGACAGAGCTAGACTCTCAGTACAGAGGGGGCGGAGCATTCTCGAGGGGCCGTTCTGATAAAGTCATTTTAAAATTCACAGCTTTAAAATAGCTGACATATCCTATCCTATCCTATCCTATCCTATCCTATCCTATCCTATCCTATCCATAAACACAAATTGTCACTTAGAAAACATACAGTGAAGTCACTTTGTCAGGCAAGCTTGTTCTGAAGAACAAAAAAAGGACACAGGTTGCCAGTCGCATTCAAATGTTTCAGCACCAAGGACAGCACGCGGCGCTCTATGTGCATCGATGGCAAACGGTTCAGCACCACTGCCAATAGACTGTGACAGGCCAGGTGCACTGTCTCAGTACCATGTCTCTCTTACAGTCTATTTGTGTATTCCACCATCCTTTTTGTACTTTCTCTTCCATTTTTTAGTTAGATAAAACATACACCTACCTTACACCATAACATACACATCACCCTGATCATTAACTTGACACAGGCTACTAGCTTTTAAAATGCCCGGCAGCCAAATAGAGTGGTGGGTAGGGATGGGTGGAGCTACTCATTTTGCATCTAAATTGAGTTTAGGCATTTAAAAAAATATTGATAATAAAGTTATATAAATAAAAAATGTGGGTGGCTGCATCACCTCCAAATGTTTTCAGTAGTTTTGTTTAATGTTTGTGCTGCCAATAAACAGCCCTGACATATTTAGCTGGCCCGTGCCACATGTGGAAACCTATGTGACAGAACCGAGTGTGCAGCGGCGCACAGTCGTACACCTCCGCATCAAGGGAATGGCATGGCAGCAACTAGGAAACATAGCGTAGTGTGGTGCTACTTTTCACCTGTAGATAAAAATACAGCAAGCTGCACTATTTGTGACAATATCGTGCCACACAGCAGCAACACGAGTCACCTCTTCAAACATTTAAAAACAACACACCCTGAAAGTTATAAGGAGCCTGAACAAAAACAAGAAGATACCCATACATCCATGTCTACTGCACCACCCTCTGTCGGACAAAAGACAGAGAGTTGCAGGAGAGTTTTCAGAGAGGCAAAGCATATCAAGGTACCACCGTTATTATCATTATATATTATTATTAACATTGTTTTAATAGAATTTTAGCGTTAAAAGCTGACAAGCCCTGGCTGATATATGTATGATTAAAAGAAGAATAAAATGAAATAAATGTGTTTATTCTGTACCTATGCAGAGCAACACTAAATTCCTATATTAGAATTTCGCTTCCCTTTTGTAACGGGAAACCTTAATACTTTTCAGATGATTCCCAAAGAGCCTGAGACATCACAGGGAGCCTAGCCAAGATGATTGTTACTGACTTGCAACCTGTTTCAATGGTTGAGGAAGCAGGTTTCCGTCATTTTATGAAGGTGGTTGATCCCCGATACAAAATCCCTGTTAGGAAATCTTTGATGTCCAGTAAAATTGAGTAAGTCAAAACAACACTGAAAGACTCCATAGAATCTGCAAGCAGGGTGGTTTTAACAAGTGATATGTGGACAGCAAGAACAAGTGAAGCTTATTTGACTGTGTCAGGACATTTTATTGACCAGAATTGGCAGATCCAGGCTTGCACTCTTGAGACAGTCCGTGTAGCTGTACAGCACACAGCAGACAATATATCTGAACTCCTCACAAAAATATCTGATGACTGGAGCATTACCAGCGAGGTCCATGCTGTTATTGACAATGACAGTGGAGCTAATTTGGTCTCAGCTGTGCAGAAAACCCACAGGAAACACATTCTGTATTTTTCAACTTAGTTGTGAAGGACTCGTTAAAGGCTGACACAAGTTTGGAGTCCATCCTGGAGAAATGTGGTGCTATCATTCGGTTCTCCCACCATAGCACCAAAGCGTCTGACAAGCTAAAAGAAGTACAAATTCAGTTGCAATTGCCAGAGCACAGACTAATCCAAGCAGTACAGACGCAATGGAATTTGGTATTGTACATGCTGGAGAGACTGCATGAACAACGACAAGCAGTTAGAACAGCACTTTGTCTTCTTGGGAGAAACATCTTGTGCTTGAATGAGGGATAATGGTCCCATATCAGCCAAGCCATTGAAGCCCTCAGGCCCTTCAACGAGGCCACTAATGAAGTTTCAGCAGAGCAGTATGTAACCATTTCTAAAGTCATACCTCTGGTCTCTCTTCTCCAAAGAGCAACCACATCTGCTGGGCAGAAGAGTAACACTCTGGCTTCACAGCTTGCAATGCAATGCAAGTGGCGTTTTCAAAACATTGAGCACAACTATACTCTTGCCTCCAGCAGTTTTTTTTGGACACTAGGTTCAAAAACATTGTCTTTTGTGATACTGGAAATGTGTTAGAGAGTGGTATAGATCTTTTTTTAATCTAACTCTCAGCAAGAAAGCCAAAATATTATTTTAACAGGAAAGGAATGGAATAAAAAATATAATTTCTGTCATATCTTTGCAGTTAGGATGAATAGCAGTAAACAATCCAGGACACTAAATAGAAATATATGTGACTTAAATTGTTAAATGATTGACTACATGAGCTCTCATTACCTCACTGCATACGCATTTTAACTTCATGTTAACTGTGGGAGGCTTTCACTAAATATAAGATATTTTTTTATTCCAGATATGTCAAGAATTATGATGAGGGCCTTTGTGGCGACAATATCTGGCATCTTTGAACTTCGTGCCAACAAGAAATCTCATTATTTTCCCAGCCAGTAACAAACTTACTCACTGGAAGTAATTTCAAAGATTTTCTGGCAAGTGCAGTGTGAAAACTCCTAAATTGGGCCAGAAACTCAAATGTGCCATTTTATTAAAGTTCACAGTAATATGATAATGAAAAAAACTCAAAGTGAACTAACCCGCACTGGTGCGGACATACTGTCATTTATTTCTCATTTATCAGGAGTGGTTTCTTGGTAAGCCTCTCTATGATGTGGAGTCAACTATCATCCATCACTACGCCTTTGCAGAGAATCCCTCCGTCTTTAAATATCCAGACTTTGCTGCTGCTTGGGCCTTAAGCATCCCCCTTGTAGTCCGGTGAGTATGTGCAGTAAGCATCCTCATACTGTATGTATATTGTATGTATATTCTTTAGTAGAAAAGGTTAGATTTACTTTACTTATTGCGTATTTCAACCTAAAATCTGTGATTTGCTATTTTAGGCTTGCAAACAAAGTGAGAGATGAGCCACTTAAATCTGACTTCACTATTGACCTGAAACATGAGGTAAGATAACACGAAAGTCACACAGTTGCCTTCAGACCCCTTTTTTTTCTGGAAAGTGATGATGAGGCTCCTGGTTTTCAGCCCTTTTCTAACAATTTTCATGTTTCTCAAGCCAATGCCGACCTACTATAATTTATTTGCACAAGAAGAGCGAGGCATGAAATCCATCTAACCTTGAAGTAAAATCTCATTACTTCAGAGAATTGTCATGGTGCAGCGTTGAGGTTCTTATTTTTATCACTAAAATTCAGTCAGGGAGGCATCTAGGGATTTTGTTGAGTAAACACAGCATCAGACTTATCAACCTCAGTCTGGAAAAGGTGGTTCAGTGAGAGATGGCATGAGTTCAGTCCTTGAGATTCAGTAAAAAATACTTTTTTTTTTTTTTTTTACAAAAAAACAAAAAAAGGGGGCACTGAATGGTGTTTTTTTCTGATGAGAAAATAGAAAATTATAAATAATTTGGAAAAAAAAGTTCAAGTTTAATTAAATACACATACAACCTCATGCATGTAAAAAAAAAGATTATTTATATGGAGAAGTGCAGACAGACGTTGCATGAATCCACAGTGTCAATCCAGCTCACTGTCAGTAGATTAGCTCCAGGCTGTAAATCAGCAAAACGTCACCTCGCCCTCATCATGTATTCTTTTACTGTAACATCTGTATCTTCCCCTATAAAATACTTAAACTAAATCCTAGATTTTATCTTTCTTCAGAAAGAGGTATAGTATCACTCACCAGCTGTTTCTCCTCTCCGTCATCCCTTTTGTCTCTTTTGTTAGTCATCTTAAAAACTAAATATGCTCATCAGAGATTTATGTGAGCACAATTAACTTATTTATAATTAAAGAAGACAAAAAACAACCCACATCTCATATGTTTAGTTTATAATAAAGCACCGATGTCTAAAAGATTATATCTTGTCGTTAGCTGATTACCTTGGAAAGATTAATTTGTGTTATTGCAGGTTGCCTTGTATATCTGGGACAACGGGAAGGGTCCACATCTCATTGCTGTTCCTGAGCTGTGCACTGAGCCGGAGGACTCTCCTCAGGCCCAGCACTGTGCCACCACTCTGAGCAGTGAGCCTCCGCTGTGTGTGAGTATCTGCTCTGTATCCAGATCTGTTTGATTGTCAATTCTCAGGAAATGGAAAGGGAACAAAATTAAACAACATAAAACAGAGGGTGCTTCACTGTGAGAAATTGGCAGTTGTGTGAATGATCTACGGTATTCAGCCATCATGCCCACAGCTGCAACATCAAAGGAGCACCAGTATTTCACCGTGCAGCACAACCTGGAACGTTATTGCTTTTATACACCATTCAGTAGAACATTGTGCATTAACCTAAAAAGACAGAAGTCTTAGGTTTATTTTGCTAAATTTAAATTAGTCATTAGTTTGCTCAGACTTTTCTGACATTCATCTACATTTCTCTAACACTTTCGGGTGTCAACTGATACTAACATTAAAAGTAGTTTTAACAGGTTCATCCTTCCTTCTTACCGCAGCTCATCCTCTTCTCTTAGATTTATCTTTTTGTCATATCTGGACCAAGGAAATCCAGTTCACTAAATCCATGCTGTCCACAGCCAGTGACTTACCAGCTCTCATCTTCTCTCTTTCCTTTATTCTCTTTATCTCTTTTTTTAGACCCTTTATCTTACACACATGATCATCATTATGTTGCAGGAGAATACGTTATCATGAAAACGTAAATCATCCCACGTATTGTGTGATGAATTTAAAATAAAGCATACATGCCTGAAGGATATTTGTACCATGTAAACAAGCTTCCTTGTTTATTTCATTGAAGGAATAGAACATGTTTAGCAAGCACAAATGTTTAAAATTTGGTTAATGAAATGCAAACTAAGCAGAGTAATACCACTGAAGTAAACAGGAACCAGTGCTACACGCAATTATAAGAATTCAGTTAATGTCTCTCTTTGTGTAATGAAGGCTTTATTACAACTTTTGTATCTTTGTACTATGTATCTTTGTGCCTGAGTGGGAGTATCTACACTTCCTGTGAGTGGGTGTGGCTGAGGACAAAACATTATGACTGGGTCGCAAAGTAGCTAACTATTTTCAGAGTCCCCTCAAAAAGAACAATTTTTTCTTTGCTTTCTTCTTTGTTTTCTTTTGCACTTGTGTTTATAATGAGAATAGGTTTTACTGGTACAATATAGTGTTTTTCTGACTATGTCTGTATGTTAGATTGTTGGCATGTTTGCAGCGTGATAATTGATATATTCTTAGTATTATGTTTGCTCTAGTGAGTGTAAAATGAAGAGGAGGGTCAGCCATCCTTTACTTGGTTGATGTTGACCCCACATGCTCCTTAAAATAAACAGTAAAGCTGGGAAGAAGTGATTGTGTTGCATGGATGTGTATGTGACTGTAGCTGTGTTAAAGAGGTGAGTTGAATTTTAGATGCCAGAACTGCAGCTAAAAGCATCCCTATTCTGAATTTTTTCCTCCTCCCCTCCTATTTCTGACAATAAAAAAAATCCAGTCTGATCTTATAATTTGAGATTCAAGTCACATACTGCATGTATGTGGAAATCACGATAGTCATAAATTGCATTAATTTGACCAGAAAACAGGACAGTTCGAGCAGCCAGGGAAGAAACATGAAGGTCGCAGGTTTAATAAGTGTTCAGGGAGAAGTTTCCATTCACACAAAACAAGAAGGGGCATATTGTAATCGGCCAGTGTTCGAAACGGTTGCAAGACAAATTATCAAGTGGGACCACAACAGCATTTGGATGAGCCTCGAGAGGCAGATTCAAGGATGTGAAGGACAACAATCAACAAAGTGGCCGGGACAGCATAACGTCCTTTTTATTTGAGGCAATTGTTCCTCCTTGCATCCCGGACATTTCAGGGTAGAGGCTTTTTCAAAATTATATCAGACATGAGTCATTTTTAAAAATAAGTACAGACAAACAAAGACACAATCGGATCTAAGGAGGAAACTGGAAGTTATGTTATATTGTGAATCTAGACTTATTTTGAGGTTTGGGGGTCGTAGGCCAACAAAGCATCTCTGCTAACACACTCTGCTTGTTTTTCTGACAGTCCTGAAGATGAATGTCAGCACAGCCTGATGGTCTTCATGGTTCATGAAGTTATTTAGAAAGCCAAAAAGCCAAACGTTTGCTGGTTCCAGCTTTTTAACTGAGAGAATAAGCTCTTTTCATTTTTTATATCACTGTAAATTGAATACTTTGTGCTTTTGGACTGTTGGTGGGACAATATGAAGACGTCACCTTGGCATTTGTCACTATTTTCTGGTATTTAATACACCAACTGCACAAACAGATGAATCAAAGAAATAATCAACACAGTGATCGATAATTAAAATAAATAATAATTAAAATAACTGTTTGTTGCCCTAACTTGCAACACACTGGTGACATTTTAATGTATTCTGTCATGGTAATTTTTTTTGTGTGACTGTTCCAGCCTCTTCCATTTTGGACCCTAAGTGGTAACAAGGACACAGAGATGCACGCAGAGATGTTCCATTTTCAATTTCATTCTCTTTCCTTTAATTTATTATCCTTCACAGTCTCACGTGTTGCTAGCCTTTTTAACTTCAAGGCTTTTATATGCCTCAAATATTCATTTAATTCAACATTAAGCCCTGAAATTCCTACATAAGCCGCAGTGTTATCAGCTAGTGCGTGTCTTTAGTTTCAGAAGGAGGACCAAAGACATCTAGGGCCAAACTAACTTCAGATCATTTACAGAAATTTCACTTTGAACTCCCACTGATCACTTTGACACGTAATATATCCAGAAAAACTGAATTCCGACCATTTTGTTGCATGTAACATAGATTTACTTTTAATTACATTTGATTTATGTTTTATGTTCATGTGAGCATTTCTTTAAATTTATGTCTCTAATTTCCATCAAAGGGGGAGCCTGTGCATAAAGAAGATATATTTGTTGCTGTGAAAACATGTCAGAAATTTCACAATGAAAGAGGTGAGTCACGCTCCCACTCAGAGCATCCACCACAGATGCACAATATTCCTTTTAAATGGTACGCATTTGTGCGCTTTGTTTTCTTGTAATGGGTTTGTTTTACCTTTGACATGTGTGACTGTATGAGCTTTTTCTCATTATCATGATAAAGTCTTTCACTAAATTATTCCACTGTCAGTCCGGACAGGATTTAATAGAAAATTGTGTTGAGGTTAAACAAAAAAAAACAAAACCTAGAAGTACATAATTGCGTGCCCCTTATTATGGTGGAAATATGTGGTCATCCAACAATCCTGCAGATGTTAAGAAATCACTCACTGACGTTTAGCCATTTATTGGCAGGCTCTGTTTGACATTAAGCTATCTACTGTAAATCTGATTCTCTTTTAACCTGATAAAAATGTAGCAGGTTCAGTCACTACATCACATTGCTGATTAATTTTAAAGGGATCAGACAAATTGTGCACTAATTTCAAAGAGTGTTTCTCAAAGGTAATTGCACTAATTAACTTAATTACCATATCCTCTGCCAAGCTGCCATTATCAGTTTTAAATGTGGACAGGATGAAAATGAATATTAGATTTATGTATCAAAGGTTAGTTTAGATTGATAAGCAGTAGACATGAAAGAGCCTCAAACTAATTCAATATGTCACTAAGTGTTAGTATCTGTCGTGATAGGTAACCACAAAAAACAATGAAGTAAACTTCGAAATTAATCTATTTAGAACTTAAAAGAGAGAAAGCTTTAACCACAAATAAGGTGAACAGTCACATGTGGTTGCAGTGTTTTTTCTCTCCTGTTTAATTTGCACATTTGAATACACAAAAGAAAATGTTACCTTGTAGTTCCCATTTAAAAAAGGCCTCGTAATATTTTGTTTGCTTTACACAAGGCTAAATATTTTTACAGTTTCCATGGTATTTGGTTGATAAAACCCTCTTTTGTATACACTAAAGCCATAGCTGTCCTCGCACGTGTAGGTCGTGTTTTGTGCAGTAACTGAACGTCTGAACTGCATGATGAATTTTTTTATGTTTAGCTTCGTTTATTCTGATCATTTGAATATGGTGATATAAAACAGCAGTGTGATAGCTAGAATTTAATTTTCACTTTTATTGATTTATGAGAGTTGAACACAGCCTTGAGCTGCTGCAGATCTCTGGGTATTCTGTGTTTTTCAGCACTCATACACTTGCTTAGAAAACTGAAAGTCATCACAAAACCTACAGATCAGCCCAGTAAGATCCCAATCTGATCCATCTATGATTCATATGATGCCAGGATTTAGGTCAGTGACCGATGAGTGTTTTGTGTGCAAAAGGTTTAGCTGACTAGAGGGAGGAAACATATCCAGATATACACATACAGTTAGACCGAGGGCAAAAAGTCAAAAGGCCACAAAAATGTTTACACCATGTTTATATTTTCTGACATGACATGTTGAACATTCAACAAGTTTTATTTAATCTATTTCCACTCTTGTCTCTGCTGATAAATCATTGCCTTAAAAACCTCTTCAACTGTCTTTACTAGAATATTTAAGCAAAAACAGACAGAAACATCAGAGAAGCCATGTATTGCAATAAATATGAAATAATCATTTGCTCAGGGAACAAGTCTACACTGCATAGCACCAGGGGTCTGCTTGTTGTTAAACTACTCATCACTGTATTGTTTTTCCCCCCTTTGCTCTAGTTCCAGTGATAAAGAAGACTTGGGAGAAAGATGCCTTATTTTTAGAGTACTACAGCGACCATGCTGATCCTTCAATACCAACCATTAATTTAGGAGTACCAAATACTGAAAGAGGTAAGTGCTCCTTTTGCTTTAACCTCTAGCCTCAGTGGCACCAAACAAAATACTGTTAGACCTTTGGTGATGTTGCAGGGTCAGCTGCATACACAGAGATAGATGAAAAAAGTTGAAATTTCCACACCAGGCTAATAACTTGTGAAGGGGATTGTGGCAGTGATTCAAACCTAATATTGCAAAAGAATTTTAAAATAAAGCCTGTAGGAGAAGCTCTGTCAGCAGAAAATGTTTGTATCTAGACTTCTCCATGTAAATTATAGATTTTAAACAAACTTGTTGGGATTTTTTACTTAATAATGTTGGTTTTTTACTATCACATGCTTTCTTTTATGTTTTTCCTTAAAATAATTTTGGGGTGATAAATGCCCTTTTTATCATCTCTTTGTTTTTGTGTTTGAAGAGCTTTTGTCTAACTGAAAGCTATAAACGGCACATTTGCTCACCAGAAGCTGTGCCAATATTCCCCACTGATTTCCACAGAGGATGGTTGGTATTTAATAACTGAATTGTTTTTCTCCATTTATTGATTCAAGAGCTGGTGATAATGTTATTAGTTCGTTTCACCTCTTTTGGTAGTTTATTTTTAACCTGGAAGGAAAACACATCCCTCCACTGCCCTGAGAGGCTGGTGATCCCTCAGGAGAAGCTTTTTAACCCAACAACATCCTCCAGCTTTTCCCTCAGGAGAGGCTGGAGGATGTTGTTGGGTTACAGGAGCTTTAGCTGGCCTTCCATTGATGCTGTGAACCAGATAAGGAACAGAAGGACAGATGGATATGCATATTTTTGCTCTACCATTACTCCTAGCTGAAATGTAATTTATTGTGCCCAGGAGTGATTGTAATATTTCAATATGGTGCTAATACATACAGTTTCCTATAGCTCCTGTCATTTAGGAATGAACTCATCACAAAGGTTCATTTTTCAGGGTTCATTCAAAGTCTTGAAAGGTTGGAAAATGCTTAATTTTAACCATTATGTTTTGAAGGTTAGGAATATGCTTGAATTCGAATATACTCCTTAAAAAATGCTTGATTTTCAACATAATTTGGTGTTTCATTTACACAATCACTCATGTAAACCCAAAATCTTTTAATATTTGAAATGAAACAATCCCGCCGTAGTATTTGTTTGTCTCCTGGCATCTCACACCAGACGAGGAGTGGACAGGAGCTAGATTGACTGACATGGGCGCCGAAATGAAAAGGGGGCATCTGATCTCAGAATGTGCGCGCGTCCTCTGACCTCTGACCTTGTGCATGCACGCACATTGAAGGTAGCTAGCTAACTATTGTACCTGCTCATCAACTACTGGAGAACAGGTGGATTTTGTTGTCGCTTTAGCAACATGCCAGGCTGTCGTTTTAATGACAAACGGGCTGGCTAACAAAAAATATAAAAAATGGCTTCAGAGAGGAGCCACAGAAAGAAAGGCGTACTGCACAACCTGCAGAATCGACCTGTATGCGATGGGGTAGTTGGCACTCGCCAGCCATTGAAGAGGTAAGAGTTAAACTTATCTAAAACTTGTTAACAACAGCCAAGTAAAAGTGCGTTGTGTTCATACATGCATAGTGTATGGTATGCCATGTTTTTAGTTAGCCAGCTGCTAAATTTCATCAATGTATACCGTAATTCATACCACATGCCAATAACCTAACCCAACTAACATTGACATAGAAAATCAACATGTTTGAGTTCTAAATATCTGTCATTTAAATTTGATTCAGGATATAATGGAGCATTAAGCCTTCGTTATGGATGCTCACGAGACCATGGCACCGTCCTCCACACTTTACTTACTTACCTAGTCCCCTTCGTCCCATATAGCTAGTGAAAAGTTAAGCAGGTTATGTGACACCGTGCTCTCCCATAAAAGGTTTAGTTTTAGCTGTTTTCTTAATATATAATCACACACTAAAGAAGGCTGTCGTACACTAATATTTCCCTTTGCTGCTATTAAAGAAAAACACATCGTCATGAGTACAGACTCATTTATTTTGTTTCATATAGTGTATTTTCCAGCTTTACACCCCCTGTAATGTTGCTAATGATAATTAGTTAGGTTAGGTAATACTTCAAGTAATGGGGCTTATTCTACTTACCTGTATAAACGAGTGGTCAGTTGAATGCCATATCCTCATTTTCCACAGTTTCATACAGAGTTCAGTGGATGGCCCCAATGTAAAGTGGAAGCTTTTCTCACTCCTGCAAAAAAAAAGCATATAATACAAACTGGCAAGAAGATGGTGGAGGTTTGGAGCTGCAGTCTGCCAAATTCTGCACAATTCCTTCAGGGCTGGTTGTGCAGCCACCAACTGGGAGCTAGCGAGCACCCTCTCAAGCCTGATGTGGCTTTTTAAGGATGTTCCAGCGCACAGGGAGGACTAGTCGGCAGTGACTTAGTCGTCAAGTTTCCCCCTTGATTCCTTGAAATTATCCCTTTGTGAGACGTCTATCAGTGCGGGACCCAAGAGGGCTCATCAGAGAGCAAAGACACAAGTGCGAAGAGACTCACCAGTGTTCTTCAGAATCTGGCCGCATCCATGAGAGATCCTGTGATGAAGTCCTAAAGGAGTTCAGCCAGTTGTATGACCACAACCTCAAGTCTGACTCTTTCAGGAGCTTCAACCCAGACAGCAATAGATTAGATTAATTCTACCACAAGCAGTTGTCCACCAAGGCAGTGGCGCCACCTGTGGGAGATCGTGAAACACCTCCTGATCCTTTCGCATGACCACAACACAAGACAAATGACTTACAAAATTTTAAAAAATACAGTAAAATAAGTACATTGCACAGGGACAAAGCAGCATTATATGAAACATCGTTCAACAGAATGTTAATGTTCTAGGAATAAAAACTTGTCTAATTTAAGGGAGTCCTGAAGCTTATTCCACCTATGAGGAGCATAATAGGTGAATGCAATTTTTCCCAGTTCTGTGTTCATATATGGAATATCCAAGGTAATGTATTCCTGTGAATGAGTGTGGTATCCCATATTTCTAAGTTTTAAGGTGATGGTAAATAAAATGGTAGCTTATTTAGCATGGCTTTATAAATAAAAATGAGACAGTGTTGTTGCCTTTGAGTGATGTCCACGGTACTTTCTCATAGAGGATACAATGATGGGTTCTAAAACTGTCACCTGTAATAAATCTAAGAGAAATGTGATACTCAGCATCAAGGGGTTTGAGGGCAGCGGCATGCATGAATTACATCTGCATAGTCAAGTACTGATAAAAGGCTTTTCGGTCAACAAAGAAGTGATGGTGGAGAATATGCATGAGCACTTGCTGGTGGCACAGTGAGTCATCATTGACCATTTGAAGAGTGTTGGGGGAGTGCTGAACATTGCCTATACCAAAGAGCTTCTGCGAGACAGAAACACCAACAGTACCTGGAAGGCCAGAAAAAGAGACGGACGGATGAGAAAAAGGTGGAAAAAAGAAAAGGAGTGATGGATGAGATAGGAGAGCTGAAAGAGAAGAAAAAAAGGATGGTAGAGGACATTCAGGTTCTCAATAATTCTGCTGATCATAATGCAGAGAAAGCAGAATTTTATTAGGTAATGTACTATACCACTAAAAACAGAATAATAATACAAATCATTGTAATTCGTTATACCATATATACTCTGGCTGTTATGCAAATAGTTTTGTTCAGTAATGATTTTCCTTTAAAACATTTTTTTTTAAAAACACTTCCGTGGTAATCTGATCGTTTTGTTCATTTGATCATTTTTGTTGTTTGAACAGATACAAATATTGCTGTACTCGATAATGTATGATAATCAGAAATGAGTAAAAGAACATGTACATGGATCAGAATCCCTGGAAGTTTGTAAAGACAGCACAAGCTCTCTGCTTCAGCGCCCTCCTGGTTGCCTGAGGCAGGCGCCATTTGGGTGTAAACTATTTTACAGTCTGATGGCTGTTGGCACAAAACGCCACCTAAGACCTCTCATGTTGCACCTTAATGGGATGATGCATTGGCTGTAGCCACTTTCAGCCCACTGTAGTGCGGGCAAGGGTTGTTGTTCAAAAGTGTCTGGTATAGTCTCCCATCAGTTGCTGTCTCCAGGCTGCTCAGTCCTTTAACAAGGATGTTTTTTACAACCCTTTTTTTTTTTTTTCATCCTGCCCGGTCTTGATGCAGTGGAGGCAGACTGCCACCGGCTACTTACTAGAACATGTGGATTAGGCTGCTACAGAGCAGGTTGAGAATAAAAGTCAACCTTTTCTTGTAAAGTTGCTCTGGTATCCGTCCAGTTTGTTGTTGATATGCAACCCCCGTACTTGAAGAGCCACCCTGTTTCCGCCTCCTCGTTGTAGATAGTGACAGCAGAGGTCCCAGCAGCTTTTTGCTCTGTAACAAATCCACAACAAGCTTCTTTGCCTTACTGACACTGAAACACAGATGCAGTAGTAGTAGTGCTCCCAGATTATGGACATATCTACATTGAAATCTTTTTTTTTTTTTTTTTTAGTTTTTCTTGCTTTTGTTTTAGGTGGTTCGATTTCTGGAAATATGCCTCTTGCCTTTTTTCACTTGCACTGGCGAACGAAATAATGACATCACAAGAAGAGTACGTAATCCCTATCATCTAACCATGAACTCAGCAGGAAACATAGAGGTACTCCATACTGTAATTATTGTTGTAAATACTGTAGATATTGTTGGTCTGTGAAAGAATGAGAAGATACATATCTAGTCTTCATCTAACCTGCTGCTTGTTATGTTTCCTCTTGGGGAAAAAAGGCACCAGTAAATGTAAATATGTGAGTAGTTCACATAATTACAACAACCAGTTTATACTTGACCTCACTTAAGCATCAACAGTGGAGTCATTACTGGAGGACTTGGAGATGGCTTAAGTAGAGTTGGAGTCTGATTTACACACAAGTAATGTGTAAATGTTTGGAGTCGGGCCACATTCGACGGGAAGCAGCTTGCTTTAAATTCTTTTAAAAAGCTAAAAACATAGTGATGATTTTATTATTTAAATCCCTGAGAAACAAGTTAACATGTCGCTACCTGATTGTACCAAAATGCTCATATTGTGCAGGAATAGTTTTAAAAGCCTTGTTGAATTTACACCTAATAGCCCCTTTGTGTAAATAAGGAATTAAAGTTATTTACGTAACTGTTTCTCTCGTTATATTTGCTATCAGTAAGTCAATATGATAGTATCAATCATATATTGGATTTATAGTATTATATTGACTTAGTAATTCACTCCATTGGTGGTGTTGTACTGGGTTGGGTATACTGATAAGTGTTTCCTCTTCACCTGCGTTTACATAGATGACAGGCAGAGGATATTATAAAACATAATGCACTGCAGTACAACATCATCACCATCTACAGCCTCAGAAATGGCCATAGAGTAGAATCAACTGTGACGGTGTCAAGAAAACCAAACTTTATAACCGTGATAAAGACTGCAGAGCTGTTCAAGTGGATTGTATTTGATTAGAGGCAATTAGATAAGGTAGCAGGGCTGCCACTAAAGATTGTTTTCATTGTCGATTAATTGATAATTCACTTGTTGCTGGTCTTATTTTTTTTTAATTCCTACTTTCTTAATGGGTTTTAACTCACGTATTATTTATGTGTTTGTCTTAATTGTGTTTAATAATGTTTTATCTTGTACACTATCCACATAGTTTTTGTGGCTGCAACTTCTGTGGTAGCTCACACTCTGTGAAGCACATTGTGCTTCCACCTAGAATGAAATATGCTATATAAATAAAGTTTTTCTTGCCTGCTTGCTTGTTCTATGAAATG
Organism: Scomberomorus guttatus; assembly: GCA_038419695.1. Taxonomy (NCBI): domain Eukaryota; kingdom Metazoa; phylum Chordata; class Actinopteri; order Scombriformes; family Scombridae; genus Scomberomorus; species Scomberomorus guttatus. The sequence continues at coordinate 8,776,912 of CM076451.1, read as the reverse complement.
TCAGAAAATAATGAAAAATGCCTGTTTTTTTCCCCTACAGCACAAGCAGATATTCAAATTGCTTGTTTTACTCGACCAACAGTCCAAAATCCAAAGCTTGAAAAATGACTACAACATTTTACTATCAAAATAGTTGATTAATTGTTGCAGCTCTAGTATGTATGTAAAAACGTAGATTAACTGGTAGCTAATGGTCATGACAATGTGCAGTAAGTGTTGCTTAGTGTAGTGGACCTTTTCTGACCTAATAGGTGTCTCCTAAGGATTTATTAAACAGCTGTCTGTTTGAATCATTGTAACTAAGCAGAACAATCTTGATATTTCAGATTTTTATATGTGGAATATATGTGTGATATGATATTCCCTCCATACAACAGATACTGGGGTTAGGGCAAGCACTGATGCGTACTCCCATTCACAGTTTGCATACTGCTGAGCTGACAGGTTGGCAGCTGGTTATGCCAACACAAAAAATTCAAGTGGAAGATGTCTGACTTCTCAAACCTGCTCATTTACATAACTCGACACATTACCTAACCCGGGGTACCGAGCGTTGGTGGGATTTACCTCTGAGGTTTGACATCTTACTCCAGAAAAAGCCATGACTCTGCTCCTCTCAACCAATCAAATATATATAAATAAATATATATTTTTGAAGGCAGTGTTGCCAACATCTTTCTCATGGATCATCTTAGGATAGAGTAGCTCCATCCCTTTAATTTTGGCTTACACTGCCTGCCAGTTTTGTTTTTTTTTTACTTTTGGGAGACAACAATTGAGTGTTGGAACTTTGGCAGCAATCCACAGTCCATCATCAAGGCAGTGGGATCTTCTCTAGTTTGGCAAGGGACCAGATACTGAAGCTACTGTCAGTTCAGTAACTATGCATGCTGTCAGTCAGGCAGAGCGCATATACCATTTACATCATGAAGTAATATACAGTAGATTGGGTTTCTGCAGTGCTTTCAGTATAATGTCTGACTAAAACTGGCGTCAATTAAACAATACAAAAATAACAGATGGGGTCGTCAGCATTCACAGATCCAGTTCTTTCGCTCAATTAAACAATAACATAACAACAGAAAATTAAATTCTTGTTGCACTGCAATGTAGTCAGTCACATAGAGACATAGAGCCACTGGCCACTGTTAATACGATATCATGAAATGATATATGATTGAGGTCAAATGAAAAATAAGGAGATTATCCATCCCTCAGTGCTGAATACCCACATAATTCTCAGTAATTTGACAAAAGTCGGGACATACATAATTTCTTCCTGTCCATTTCTTTCTGTTCCTTTTCCAAGGTCTCAAAGTTTATGCAAATGATTGCTGCGAGCAGCCTCGCAGTTCATCAACAGTCAACAGGCATCAATATGTCAGGAATCTGTAGTCACCACCACTATTTGTTATTTATTCACCTTCTGTTAACTCTATTGATTCCATTGACTCGCCTATGCTTTTAGAGCCAAGTCTTAAAACTATATCATTAATGTATCTATGAGTGAAGTACAAAAATACATTTGGAAGAGAGAGTTCAGAATTTCAAGGCAACAAAAGCAGCAAAAACATTCAGCAAGTAAGCAGATAAATGGATGGATGGATATAATCCATTAATAAGTAAATAGTTGTGGAAACTGCAAGGGAAATATCAGGAAAACTGGCTTTAAGGTTATTTAAACATGGTTAAATTCACTTGGTTGTCTCCCGAAAACAGCTTTGACCCCATTTAAAACTGTCTGGCTTATCGAACTGCCATCTTTAGACACACAAACCTTACTGTGTATATATTTTGAAAATGGAAAAAATAAACTCAATTCTAAGGTTACATTTTAAGATAGTCTGAGCAAGTGAGGGCACGAGTGATGCATGGCCTTGAAATGGGAACATGGTGAAGGAACTTTATCAAGTAAATACTATATTAAAGTATTCATTGTCAAATGCGTTGTACATGTACTTGCCTCCAGTGTGTCGGATGAACAAAGACCTGAGGATAGAAGCCACTTTTGAGTCCTTACATGATGTCGCTGCTGTATTATGTGGAGGTAAATGTAAGAAGCAGTGATAGTGCACACTTTTGTGCTGACATTTTAATGACAGATACTGCAAGAGACATGAACGTGGAAGCTACTGCATCTTTCTTTCCAGGCCCCTGAATGTCACTCAACAACCTCCTACAACTAGAAATAAGATTACCAGGCTTGTCTGGAGGCCTGCTTCTAAAAGTGCATTTTTGGATTTTATTCCTGTCAGCAGTTCAAGGTGTCCTTTCTTGTTCTATATTCAGATACCAGGGAAAAACACCTTGGGTGCCTTATAAATAAAACAGTAAGGCCTCAGTATTCTTTGTGATGCTTGCCACCAGGGATTTCCATGTCTCAGCTCCCAGCCCCGATGGTGTGCAGATATTTGAATTGTGATGGGTATATTTCTTCAGGTTCCTTGTATTTGTTGTATACTACCACACCACTGTTGTTTTCAGGAGTTGGCAGAACATTTTGTTTCGTCTGGCGGTCATGTCAAACATGTCTTAGTAAAAGTTTGATCTTCGCGGCCCATCACGCCAAACATACCTCATTTCTCTGAGGTGTCAGAAAGTAGACATCTGCTTTCTCTCCATTCACATAGCTTTAGAAGAGAGAAGAAATATCCTCCCATTGAAAATAGGATTTTCTTTAATGCTGTACAGTACAATCCAGCCCCTTTAAACAGAAGGTCAATTGTTTGATTGCTGCAGTAGCTGATATGTCCGCCTACAGCCACATGCACTTTTGAGGTATCCTTGAGCAGAATACAGACCTTTGTAACCTATGATACATGAGACTGTCAAATAAATGGAATATAAATACAAGTAGCAAATGCAAAATGCTTCACCCTTGTTAGGTTTGGGTTTAATTATGTTTTTTAGGGCTTAATTAATTTTTATTGTCTCCTCAAAGGCTCCTATCATGACAATGAAAGTCTAATTAGTAATTTATTTGTTGCAATCATTTTCATATTATTTAGATAAAACACTATTGACCATGTTTAATGATTTTTTTATCTTATCAGTCAGAGCACTAAAGGATATAATCGCTGCTCAGGTTGGATTCCCACAGGAGCCTTTGATGCTGAAAAATAAATTCACTCACGGCATTGAATGGAGCTGAAGCGTTTGACTTATTGCAGTAGTGTCATCTCCTAGGTAATAAGTTGCTGTTTTTGTAGTTACTCAACGTGACTGTCGGTTAGCCTGCCGCCTCTCAAATCCTTTGGCATTAACATAATTTATGACTGCAGTTTTTTTTTTCCCCCTTTTGTGGCAGAGCTGTTGTCCTGTGTAAGTGTTTGTGTGTATGCTGCCGTGTGTGCGCATGTAAATACCTACTTATGCCAAGTGTGTTTTTCTTCCAGTAACAGGGTCGTTCATCTTTGTAAACCAGAATACAGCCCATGGTCAATATGTGATTAAGTTGTACCAGCCAGTGTATTGATAGTATGTCTCTACTTGCAGGCCACTGCGGGAAAACATTTGCAATCCTTAAAAGATTTCTGAGCAGTGCTGTCCCAAAGACCAAGTGGCTCCTCGTCGTGGACGATGACACACTTATCAGGTATCTTTTCATGATCTGGAATTGGTTTCTCACGTATCAAACTGTAACACAGTCTCTCATTCTTTAACTGCCATATTTTCGTTTCTCTCTAACCTTGACTGACATTTATTCATGAATTTTCTAACAGATTCTGTCTCAGAGCCATGAAAAGGGTTTGCACAGCTTGAAATGAAGTCATTTTGGGAAAATGAGTTACAGAGATATTACCATCCTGTGGAACATCTAAAAAGCTCAGTTCATAAATTCAAGTCCAGCTGGCTTCACTTTATATCTGTCAGGATGCCCCTTCATGTGGAAGCCTCTGGATGTGTAATAGCGCCTGAGGGAGAGCAGTTATTTCACCCTCTAAATGGCCAGTTTCATTTGTGCGTGTATATGTGCGTGCACCTGTGTGTGTGTGTGTGTGTGTGTGTGTGTGCGAAGACGTGTGTATGATGATGATGATGATGATGATGAGTGTGTGATGAGTTTGATCTGTGCTTTCTGCAGCCTTCCCAGACTGCAAGTCTTGCTGAGCTGTTACGACCCCTCTGAACCAGTGTGTCTAGGGGAGAGGTACGGCTACGGCCTGAGCCAAGGCGGCTACAGCTACATCACAGGAGGTGGAGGGTGAGTTTCGCAGCTCAGGATGCTCAGGGAATAATGATGAAATATACAGACGCAGCACAGGGACTATAAAACGTGTAATGAAAAAACTGTAATCTGTTATTTACTGATAAACCTTTTCAATTCAGTTTAAAACTGTGTTGCTCCGCTAATGGAAATGTGGTTCTCAGGCTGCATTACAGTATAAATACTAAATAAAAATATGGAATAAATCACCACAACATACAGTAAACAGACACTCATCGGTTGATAAGACAAGACGGGAAGTCAATGCATAGTAATACTCACACTACACCCACAGATGCACAAACACTGCTATTGCAAGAAAGCACAAAAATAACTGCAATTCCATACGATCCACATTTTACGGCGCTCTTTATTGCATGTAAGTAGTTTTTAAACTGGACAATATGCACAAGTTATATGTCAGCCGCCAGTGCTAGAGCAAAACTGTGCTATAAACAATTATATAACAACACCGCAACTGCCAGTTTTCTCAAAAGTGATATCTCCTAAAAAAAAAAAAAAACTGTTTTGAGTGGCAATGAGTAATTTTTCTAGAAAGCTGAAGATTTTTTTTTCTTCATGTTTAATTGCTTCTCTTTTAAAAGAGATGTCACATCATTGTTGCACAGTGCTGATTCACAGAAAACCACACCCCTCCCTCAGCTTGGTTTGCAGTTCCACTCCCTACTTCATCGTCCTCTCACTGAATATAAGCATGATGAAACTTAAGATGGGAGCTGAAATTTACCGGACTTCTGTGTTTAAGACACTTTCAGAGGTCCTCTAAGTGACTATAGACCCCTGCCCTATTATAGCTTTTTGGAGTACCCCCTGATATCTACTCTTTGAACAAGCTCCAGTGTGACTTCTTAGCATTCTGTACGCTGCTTGCTCATCGTCTAATCCTACCGAAATGGAAAGACACAATTTCTCCATCTCATAAGCAGTGGATCAGGAATATCTTATATGAGGTTAGAGAAAAATTAAGCACACACTGCAGGGTTCATCTGGCAAATTCTGTAGGATTGGGGACCTTTTCTGAGATACGTAGAAGAGGAGCTAGAGTTACATGAGAAACCTTAGTGGAAATGTGATTATAGGATAACAGTACTGGTTAAATATCCTGCTCTGATAGACCCTGAGAATTAGGAGAGTCTCTCCTGAATCTAATTTCCTTTTTTTTCTTTCTCTATTTTACATTATGAACTCATGCTAATATTTCAGTGTTCAGTGTTCGAGGGGGTGCACGTGTTTTCTATGTGCTTTTGTATGTTTATCACTTAAAGCAATAAACACATTTTCAAAAAAAAAAAAAGATGGAAGCCGAAAGACACATTATTTTCTGGTCTTTTCCAACATTTGATTCTAAACTGATCATTCGCAGTGCAGCTAAATCAGCTGTGTTTTGTATCTATCTTTACATTTCTGTTGTCTGTCTGTGTCGCTGCAGTATGGTGTTTAGTAGGGAGGCTGTGGTTCAACTTCTTAACAGCGGCTGCAAGTGCTACAGCAATGACGCGCCGGATGACATGGTGCTGGGAATGTGCCTCAACGCCCTCGGACTTCCTGCCACACACAGTCCTCTCTTCCACCAGGTTATATATAAACTGTTCAACACATTGTGTATTTCTGTGTGCATTTTCATGCCAAAATTTGTTGAGAATTTAATTTTTAGCATGGTAAGGAATAATCATTTAAAATACAGTATAATCTCTCCAACACCTGTTCAGTTAAAGTGTGAAATTTTTCTGTGATGCCTTTGAACAAATAAACTGTGCAAAGAAAATTCATTGCAAGGTTTGCAGACTCATTAGTAAGACACAGAAAGGAATCACTTTCTCATTGGTAGTCAACAGCACAACTAGCTGATATCTGATATTTAGGGGCCCTGCACACCCATACACATGTTTTCAGTTGTTCTGGCTGATTAGCTCTCTGTTTATGCCACATTCAGGTTGTATTGTATAGACCGTAATTATGTGGGAAGAAGCATTCACATTAGCCTTTGTACTTATAATTCAGAGTCTTAGATATTGGGAATTTGGAAAAATGACTACCAAACCAATTACATCTTAAATAAATCCAATATTAACTCTCCTGCAGTTGATTCAGTTAATTAAAAATGTTCCGGCTATATAATGTTTAATTTATATCTGGTGTTAACAAACTGTTACAAATATGTAACATGATAAAAAAAAAAATGTTGATTTAGGTTAGAAATGGGGGTAAACCATCTTGAACTAATGTGCAAACACTCCCAAGTCAGAATAACATGAGTTTTTTTCCTGTTCTTCCCATTCTGCCATATACCGTGAATGCAGCAGTTGGTTGTGTAAAGATTAAAAATACTGTGTATCAACAGTATAGTTCTATATCCATTAAAATTGTGTTTAATTACCTTGAAAGACAGATGAGAAATGACTGATGTGTCCATATTTTTTTTGACTTTTCAGGCCTTATTATTAAGTCAGATATATTTTAGCTTTCAGAAAAATCAGAGTCTCTCAGGAGTAAATAAGACTAGAATGTTGATGTGAACAGTAATTACAAATCAGAAACCGGTAATTATTGTAACTCCGATGTAATATGAATGCAACATTAGGTTGAAGGTAGGCGGGGCTTTGCTGGAAATTATGCAAAGGCACCAAACTCCATGTGCCAATAACAGCAGCCTTTTTTTTTCACAGCAGACTATCTGACTCGTCATGGTAGGAAAGGTGTTACAAATAACATTAATGATGGCTCTGTTCTATTGAAGTGTCCCAGTAAGTCATGACAGTGTGACCCTGAAACCGGAGCAGCTAAATTGAATTCAGCCATCATTAATTTTATTATTTACACCTATGCTTTTCCTACTGTGACATGTCAAGATGTCGCCTGTGCCTTTGATAAAGGTGTAATTTGTCCCACCCTAACAAAACAACAGGAGACTGAACGAGGTGTCAAATCAGTCCAAACATGCCCACACAGTCCTGAAAAAAGGGCTAATTAGCAGAGATAAGTGCAATCACCTGTCCGAATGCAACATGAGTGTGCAGGGCCTTAAATAAGACTTCTAATATGTTGATAAAACAATAAATTGTATCTGTTAAATGCAAATTGTAGGTGTGCATGTGTCAAAGAATCGGTCAATAAAATAAAGAAAAAAATGACCACTTACTATTTCAAAAACTGATTTGATGTTTAAAGCAATTTCCATAAACTTATAAGCATCCAGTTGCTCAGTTTTCAGTATGCAGTATCTGTTTGAACATAATTTTACACTTACATGGTTTCACTTTTGCTCTCTGCAGCTCTTGTATGCAGTCTCTTGTGACTGCTTCCAAATATAAATTACTGTACTTAATCTTACCTTTCAGGCACGCCCAGAGGACTATGCCAGAGACTTCTTAGCTCACCAGGTGCCCATCTCTTTCCATAAACACTGGAACATCGACCCCATTGCTGTTTTCAACAAATGGCTTAAGGATGACTTGAGGGCAAAAGCTTCAGATGGACTTAATAAGAGCGCTAAAACGGAGTTATAATAATTTTAAGAGCACAACTAGCCTGTATGAATATGTATGTACAATGTGTGAGTGTGTTTGATGCAGCTAAAAGGCAGCATTAAAGCTCTGAAAAGCACTCAGCATGCCGAAGGTTTGTAATTACTCCTAAAATGTACCTAACATGTAGTGATTATCAGGACCCAACTGGTGCTCAGGCAGGTTAGCGTCTTACCTTTACTCACCTCAACACCATCATTACATTTTTGGCCAAAATCATCTGTTTCACAAGGCTCATTTTGACCTTTAACAGAGTCACAGGTACAAAGAACCTGAGCTCAATTTCATGGACATAGTTACTTGTACAATATTAGCTGATACCCTGAAGTGTGTTGTAGAAATGGATCAAACCGATTTTTCATTTTCACATTTTTTTTTTCTCACAAAATTAACTGTCAGAGATAATTAATTGGCAGACTCAATGATTTGCTGACCATTATTAAAGGTCTTTCAAAGACCTTGAGCCCTGGTTGAAGAATTAAACCTTTCTTCTGGCTGTTTGCCATCTTAAAAAATTAATTTGCAGCTTTAATGCTTCATTCTTAAAAAAAAAAAAAAAAGGAAGCTGGACTGCTGCCTCATAATGGTCACAAAAGCTTTAGAAAACCTAAGGATTATGAAAGACATATTAATTACACGAAACTAATGAGAATTTGAAATGTTAATATGGGAACACAAATTGCTGTCAGTCTGTGAAACACACAGTGTAACACAGAAGATGTTTCTCTACTTTTTGTCAGCATTGTGGTGCTAAATTTACACTGTCCTAATAGTACAGTAGGCTGGCTCGAGTTCATGAAAAGTCTATTAGCCGCAGGCATTTGAAGCAGTGCAATAAGTCAAGTAGACATTTCCTGACACACATATGAATTGTAACCTATTTGCGGGAAACAAGTTAAATTCCTAGTGGGGCTCACCCACACATGGAGTGATGAGTGGTGGTAAGACAGTGCTTTGCAGTGAGGGAAATCCTCTGTGTAATTCAAAGTACAGTAGGTCCACACAACATGCTTGCTCCGCCAATATTTCTAGTGTGTCAGCAGCAACATCCCAGTCGTGTCAGGCTTTAGTGTTGGATTTAATTCTTTAATCCTTGTTCAAAACAGTAAAAGAGGAGGATGAGTGCATCACTGTATTTCCTCCAAAAAATCCACCATGTCCTGTCTAGCTAAGAAGAGTCTGAGTTGTAGCATGGATTTAGATATACAGAGATCATGACTCCTCCCTATGCAACCACTGACCTTCAGAAAATTCGACCATAAATTGGAATAAATATGTACATTTTTGTATTTTTCACATTTTAGTTATTCAGTGAACTGCTGGATTATGTTTTCTAAAGATGTTATTTCCCTACCTGAAGGTCTAAATGCTGTTTCAAAGTCTTCTCAACACTACTAGGTATAAAACTCTGGAGGGGAAATACTGGATAATCTATTTTTATTTTACTTTGTTCACCTAAAAACATGGAGTCATGCTTTAAAAGGCCACCATGTGTAACTTCCAACTATAAACTTCCCTACAGATAAATTCCCTTATTCCCAGAAAATAAAACAAAGGACATGACCACAGTGTCCTCAGTGGTGTGAGTAATTGTCATCTGGATAAAACCTCATTTAAAACATCATCTATGAAGCCATGAAAGTGGCTTTGATGATCATCACTAAAGAGATCATGTGCTTGAAAAAACACAACAGATGCCTACATTAACGCTCCCTGAACTTCATTTTTTTATCTTTTTTTTTTTTTTACCTTTTATCCTCTTGATAACATATACTTAATGCATTTATTTAATTTAATTATTCTTTGCTCATAATAATAAATGATGGAAGGATGTACAAGAAATAGACATTTTGTGAAGAAAAGGCAAAATCTCTTAATGGTCTGCAGGGCTTAATTTGACAATGCTCATTTTTTGAATATTTTTATGTCAATTTGTTAAAAAAAAAAACATTTTCTCACTTATTTCTACTGGTGTCTAGTCATGCAGAGTTTTATTTTTATGGTTTTAGCTTTGAAATACCCACCTCTGAGATTTCTGCCTCCAATGCTATGTTTCTTTTGTGCAAAATCACTGAAAACTTACACTGGAACAATTCAACAGTAGAATATCTTGCCAGTGTTGTTGTCATTGCAGCCACCCTCTACTGAAGCAAGTGTTCATATGAAAACTGTAAAAAAAAATAAAATTTTGTAATTTGGATGAACCAGCTCTGTAAAATTTCACTAGGTTAAGTTGTGAGCAGCAGCGAGAATGTTGCAGGTTTCATGTAAATCGACATCTCAGATCTACTGTAACACTTTGCAGACGCTCCTATTTAGCTTTAATCCTCCATTAGAAGCAGATTACAAATGAACTGTACAGAAAGTTCAGGTTGTCATACTTCAACGTCTGCCTTTACCCTTTTAAGTAAAGATTGGAGCTCACATGTCTGGATTATTATTCAAACTCTATTTGAATAAAAGCATGTCTGAGATGTGGAGAGTCCTGGCTGGAGAACAGTTGGAGGTTTTGAATTTTCATTTGGGGCTGTTTGAATTTCCCTCAGAGGATTCACTGTGATCAGCAGGGCTGGCAAAATGGAGCGGATGAGAAGAGCTACAGCAGTCAGTGCCATCACAAATCTCTGTCACAGTCAGCTCAGCTGAGGATTTTATCATCACTCAGTTTTCTCACTTGTTGCCAATCTGTTTTCCATCCCTTCAGGGGAGCAACAGGGAGTGCAAAGATCTTATTAGCAAAATACTTACAAGACTTCCGCTACAGAAACTTCTCCCCCATTACAGTAAGTGATCTGAAGTTAAAATGCAGCCGGGTGAAACGTACTGTACAATGTGTAATGTTCATATTTCTGCTGTAGCATTTAGCAATGGCAGTGCCAGGCTGTTGGTTGGTTGTGTCCTGGTGACTTTGGAGATCCCCTGACTACTACTACTTCTTTTGGCATTTATGTTTTTCAGTGAAATGTCTCGGCAATGATTGGATGCATTTCCATGTAATTTGGTTCAGATCTTTCTGTCCCCTCCTGAGGATGAATTATAATCACTTTGGTGATCCCTTACCTTTTCATCTAGTGCCTTTTCATCATCAGGTTAAACATATGTATGCTAAAACACTAAGATGGATAACTTGGATGGATGGATTATACCTGCTGTGTTTCACAGAGCTGCTAGTGTGACTCTTACTCTTGTTCTCTGAGTTCCAGTAATTTTAAACTAATCATAAATCATTTGGATATTTTGTGACATTAGGGAAAAAGTACTTTGTAAATTAGAAAGACACAGTTGCTTTCAAACCATATTGTAACATTATGCATCCTATTTCTGTGTATAAAAAACATGGTGTTTCTGTGTACGATTTTATTTTGCTCCTTTCTGATTTGCAGGTCATTCAATGAGTCATGCTAATAGCATAAATGTAGTCATTTGTGCCAGATCTTTAAGTAATGACCACCAGGGAAACAGTGAAGAAGCTTATTTTTACATATTCAGCAGAAGGGGTCAGGTTAAGAGTGCAAAGAAATTCATTCATAACTCATGATTTTTTTAATGATTTCTCATAAATGTGAGACTACTGACAATTACGCTCCAATCCTTCTTTCTCACACATACAGGACCAGAAATTAGCCAATTTGATGAGTCAGATGTGTTACAGGGGTGGTAAGTCAACAGTTTGATATAGATGCAGACACAGACGCTTTAGAGGCATCTAAAATCTTGTTTTGCCCAGGGGAAATTTCAATGATGGCATCCAGGTTGTACTGATTTTGAGCATTATGCATTCAAAAGTCATCTCCTTGCTGGTCTATTTGGAATAAGAAAATCATGATAATGAATGTTGGCAAGACTGGCAAATTAATTATTTTTCATGTACATGTATAATTCAGTGATGCCCTCGAAGGGTAATATGATTGTGCCGGCACAATTTAGCCCCACAGAAAAACACTCAGTCATATTACAATAATGAGCTTTCTTTTACGAAGCAGATAATACAGAAGGTGTTAAACTTCTGCAGATGTGCTGGTACATGGGCGGTTTGAAGTTAAAGCCAGGCCAAGGACAAGTGTTGAAAGTCAAAAGGCTCTTAACCACTGGTTACGCAAGATTGGTTTTATAGCTGGTTCAATAGTAAAGTAAATAGCATGCCATCATAGTGTCAGGCTACTGATAGCAATTAAAATATTTCTGAACACTTACCCTCCACCGGCAGCTTATTCCAAGAGCAGAATCGATTAGATCAAATAAACTCTACTGCCCTTGCGGGGAAATTTGTCTTGGACATGGAAGTCACAGCAGAAAGCACACAAAAACAGTCAAAGAAAACAGAAGCAAACAGCAAGCAGTGCTGGACAAAAGCGCAATATATCCTACACAGACTGCAATTAACGACGTATATTGTTGGGAAAAAAACACATTATTGTACAGAGCCAGCCACCATAAAACAATTAATAGGAAATAAGGAAAGGAAGGGAGGGATAGGAATACGAGGCACTGTGTTTGTGCAGTGGAGACCCAGACTATCATTCTGAGTTAATCAGTTTTATTGGCAGGGGAACAACGGACTCCTTGTATCTGTTCGGGCTACAGCATGGGACACTGTATCATCTGCTTGATAGGGGTAGATGGTATTAGCTGTCCAAGATGTGAGTGGAGTCTGCTGATATATAATCTAGTATACACATATATTTTTGTGATCAACTTTTTATTGATATAACAATAAACTAAAAGCAAGACAGACAGCCAGAGCGAGAGGTAAACATCCAAAAAACTCCAATAATGAACTTTTTATGATCTTGGTTGTAGTTTGACCTGAATGTAGATGGTTTTTACACAGTTTTTTTTTTTACAACGTTCTCATGGCCTAATAAACAGGATTTCTTCACTTCAACAGCTGTACATGGATTAAGCAGTCCAGACCAACTTTGAATGACTCTCCTTCATCCTTCTTAAAAGCTATGAGGACTCAATCAAAGATGTAAAGTGGAGTCCAAAGGTCTGAGACCACTAGTCAAGATATTTTGCATTTGTTTTGAATGTTACACAGTTTTTTTTTCATTGCAAGTGATAATATCAATTTTTTTTAAAAATTCAGTGAAAAGTTGCATGTTTGAGAAATGTACATGAATTTCAGAATATCTTAGTATTTAGTATGTCCCCCTTTTGCTTTAATGACAGCGTGCACTCGAGCTGGCACGGACTCCACAAGTTTGTGCCAAACCTGATGACCCATGTTATCCCAGCATGATTTGACATTGTTCCAAAGAGCTTCTTGTGATGTCTCAGAATGCTTGGCTTTCTCAGTCTTGGCTTTCTCAGTGCCCCCATAAATGTTCAATGGGGTCCAGGCCAGGTGACTGTGGAGGAAAGTCCATGACAGACAGGATTCTTCTTTGGTCTTTAAGTAGTTCTTACAAAGCTTTGAGGTGTGTTTGGGGTCATTATCCTGCTGCAGTGTGAATCCTTCACCACAAAGATGCAAACCAGAGGGTAGAGCATGTCTCTGAAGAATGGAGTGGTACTTCTTCTCTGTCAGAGTGTAGTCAATCAGTGCAGGTGTCCAACTCCAGAGTAGGCAAAACACCCCAGACTTGAATATTCCCACCACCATGTTTCACTGTCAGTTTGATACACTGCGGCATCATTCTCTCTCCTGTTTGTCTCCTTACATACACCCTTCTGTTACTGCCATAAATCTCAAACTTGGATTCATCAGAAAATAGGACTTTTTTCCAGTCATCCACAGGGAAATGCTGGTGTTTCTTAGCCCACCCCAAGCGTTTGACCTTGTTTCCCATCCTGAGAAGTGGTTTAGAAACTGCAACTCGTTCTCTGATACCACTACAAGACAGCTTTCTTTTGACAGCACTTTTGCTGATTGGAGTCTTGTGTTCTTTATTTAGCAAATTCTGTATCTGTAATGAAGTTGCTTTTCTGTCTCTCAGGGAACTAAGCTTGATGTATTGATCTTCTGATGGTGTGGTCACTTTTGGTCTGCCTGATCGTGCTTTGGATACAACTGATCCAGTTTCTGCAAAGCGTTTTGGAGTTCGATGCAGTGCATCCTTAGAAACCTTTAGTCTAGCCATGATTTGGCACAGAGAAAGCCCCTCTTTGCTTAGAATAACAATTTGACTTCTGACACTTTCAATTGGTTCTGATGCCATGTTTCCCATGATCATAATGCTACTCAGTAATCAATAATCTAATGGAAACTTGAGGCACAGCCATATTTATAACAGGTGAACACTGACTGCAAGTTGAGTTACTTGAACAAGCCTCTGATGAGTAGATCAAATCCATCCAGTGTCATCTGAACGCATGCTTCAATGGAAGGGATACAACTCAATGAAATCTGACCTTTTGTTCAAAGGAGTTCAGTTGGTCAGTGCCACAAATTTGCTTAAATTGATTGCCGACCTAGAAATAGTGCAGAATCTTAAATATTTCTTCTTCATTTTACGTCACAGCTTCTTGTGTTTTTAAATGTTTATTTCAGGTTTATATGAAAATATCATTTTCAATGTGGTCTCAGACTTTTGGACCCCACTGTTTTTTTTGTTTTGTTTTGTTTTTTTAAACAGGCATTAGTGTAGTGTAACAGACAATGAGGTGAGGCTGACAGCAGGTCTGTTGATAGTCATGGGCTCAGGGAAAGTGTTATTTTAAACAAGCTTAGTGTATTAAGAGAGAGGGGAGTGGGAGCATTTGAATATGTGAGGTTTCACCTCTAGTCCCAGCGAATGTACTGTATGAGCAGCACGTATGGAGGTGTGACACGGCTGCAGGATTAGGGGAGAGTTTTGTATTGCCGTCATAGAGAAAATCTGAACCTTCTGATTCTGCTCCAGCATTATTACCCGACAAGTAACACCAGGTTATTTCTGCCTACTTTTAATGCAGTCCAAGGACTGTAACATGGGTTTTTCTCATTGCAGCAGTTACACTTAAATCACTGTATGGTGTGGGCACGTTGTGGCTCTGCAAGTTTATTGGTACTTTATGGATAAATGTGGATACATTTGTCCTCTTAATTTGACCCAGCACAACTTTTTTAAGAGCACCAGGCAGCCACAGTGCTGCACCTGGGGAACAACTCCAATTCTGAGGCCACTGTCCTTGACCCAGGCATATTATATTCAGGTTGTGGATGTTACAATAATACTGTTCAACACTGGTCTCTTCTTAAATAGTGCAAGAGGGGATACCACTGTTATGTTGATGGTGAGTATGAAATAACAAGAAAATAAAGGCTGCAAAACAGCACAGTGTGCATGTGCCTTCACACTGTAACTGATCAATGAAACAACATGTTGGGATGAAACTCGTCAGAATTCCTCCCACATGTTAACCCTCATTTATCTTTGAGACACAGATAGCAGAGAAAAATGGCCACCTGTTAACTTTCATCTCCGCATGAAATTTAATTATTTTGAGAGTTGTGGATAAGTCGACGGGGAACAAGCTCCATAAGTCACAGCTATATCTCTGATATCAGAAGAACATGCAGCAGTTAATTTGACTTTTTTTTTAGCTTAAAAAAATGGAAGACAACTGTTTGAACTTTGGATGTGAAGTAAAGCTAGGATTTGGTATTTTTTGATCTGCACCAATAACAGTGGCCAGGTGAAAACAATTATACATTTGCTTGTGAATGAGAGAATAAATCTGTGAGAATATTTAGATGCCGATTGCCTACATATTTTCAAAGATATTGTTGTGTGTGGCAGGGCAGGGGAAACCAAGTGCAGACACTCAAGATGAGGAAACGGGGATAAAATAGCAACAAGGGATTTATTTAGAAGGCTGGGGAGCGGGAATGTAGACCTGGGGAAGCTTGGAATGGTAACTGGAAAACTGGGGCTGGAGCTTAGGCTGGAAGCTAGAATTTGGGAACATGGGACTGAGGCTTGGGCCTGAAACTGGGAAGAGCAGGAGTCCAGGGCAGGGACGCAGGGCTGACGACATGAGACGAGGGGCTGGAGGGGCTGGAACCACAGCAGATGGGACTGCGGGGAAACAGGAGACAGGGTTCAGCCAGGGAAAAAACAGGCAACAACTGGTAATGCATGAAAAATGGCTTGAAGCGTAGACTGACTGGTGCAGAAGCTACGATCTGGTTCTGTTTTTGTTGTTGGAGGTAAAAAATTTAACTTCTGAACAATTTCAGAAAACTTATTATCCTCTTATGGCATGTTGTTTGTGGTGTTTTTTTTATATGCATAGTTAAATCAATCAGCAGGAGGTGTCCAGGTTTATGTGTGATAAAATATTGCTGTCTTTATCTGCTTTGTCCACTCACAAGCTCAAAAACTTCACACAGATGGTATTTTGCAGACATCAGTATTGTTGGTGATGTTATGCCTGAGCAATAAAACAAATATAACTTCTTCATGACATTATCTATGCAGTAAGTGTGCGATTATGGCATCTGATTATTTAGATATTTGATCACTAATGCCCTATTGACATGTATTGTCACAACCAAAATGTAAATTAAAAATGGACAGTAATCTTTCTACTTTTTAAGTAAAAGATGGTAGAACAAAATAAAGCTTTGTGCACATTTGTGAGGTGATGTTTGGAGTGAATGTGTTAGACATGAATAACAATACCTTGAACTTGTGACCTGTAGCCAGAGTAATACGGTGTGGTGGAAGAGGGGAGAGCAGAATTGAAACAAGTTGCAATGTGCATTTTAATGAAGAGCAGCATTAAATATGGGCAACTCGACTACACACAAAAAAATCCAAAGAACAAAAAAAATGCCAGTTGTGTTTGGCTGCAACCAACAATGAGATGGCTGTTGGTTCTTTGTCTTACTTGTGCATGTTGTGTTTTCACAAAGCACATAGGCCAACACTCATTAAGCTGCTGTTAATTTGTGAATCTGCATAGTGATGGTGGCACCACACTGAGAAATCAAAGCTCATGAATACTCCCTCTCCTGCTATGTATGTTGACAACTGTTGGCAAATATCAAGCAGTGTGGTGGCTGCAACAAAACAGCAATATATTTTATGCACAAATGATCTAGATTTCCTGGCTCGTCTGGTCTTTCTTAAATCACCAGGCTAGTTTCATCTTGTCATGAATTATGTGGATGCTTTAAGATTATTTTATGTTCATCCTGCATCTACTGGTCAGATTGATGGGAGAGATGATGTAAGATGCAGTAAAGCAAAGTTTTAAATTCACGTCTAGATAAATATATGTTTTTAATATATGCAATTGTATGGCTTTTATCCAAGTGCTCATGAGTGCACATGTTTTTTTTTTAGCAGCGATAGCACCAGAGGGAATTAAACCCCTAAATCTACTCATGCTGTACTGTAAAATAAGAGCAGGAAAACACACATATGAACCATCAGGTGTAATAAAGGAAAAACATTAATTGCTGGATCCATTAGCGCCCACTCAGCTGAACTAAAATAACAGTACAAATATACAGGCTCAGGTTACTTTATTTGTACCTGTGGGTAGATTTGGTTTGCAGTAGGAGAAGAACAGGCATCCATCTTGACACACGTTTTACAAACAGCACAGACAATAGACAAACATGATAAAGTGCTCAAGGCTCCAATAATCAGGACTTAAAAAGAGAAAAATAACAATAAAAACACTAGACCACTAGAATAAATAACGTAGAATACAAGGTAAAAACAAATACATAAATGTTGCTTCTATAGCATCTGTGCAATGTAAAAATATACATTGCAAATTGTACATATTGCACATTAAAAATAGCTTAAAATTTCTTCCTTCTGATGATCCTTATTAAATAACAACTGCCATCATGAGTCTTGAGAAGCAGGGGTTCCGTTTTCTATTTTTTCATTCTCTCTTTATGTAGGACCATACTGCGCATGTAAGAGCTGTAGTTGTGCTTCTAAGGCATGAAGGTAATAAGATCAAGCACCAAGTGAGTTTCTTTTCAAAGCACTCTGCCCTCCAGCAGCCGTGGTATGGAACTATAAATTCAGAGATGTTTGTCCATTTCTGTTTTTTGTTTTGAGGCTAGGTCCGTTTTTTTGTCCTCTTCAAGTTTCGACTGATCACAATCCTCTCATGCTAACGAATTGTATGAGTCAGTGACAGAAACAAGAGGTTGAAATTGTTTGGAGTGAAAACATTATTTCCCTTGAGTGTTTGCATCTCCAGTTTCACCATATGATGAATGTGAAAGAATAATTATGGTGAATCCTCAAGCGTGTTTGAAATTTTAATCAGAGCAATGAAACTTTCAGTGGTTGCTGTGGATGTGACTGATATAATTCTTCTATAGGAACACTGCCAACATTTTAGCAGAAAACTACATATAACAGACAGATAGTCATTGAGTCAGTAATTGAGTTTGAATCTAGTTATATTAGTGTCCCATCGGTCATTAATATCACTTAAATTGGCGTCAGTATTACATTATCTTTATCGGCTCCATTATTATTGTTCTGGCCTCATGAAAGTCTGGCCTCATGCAAATTCATGCGGCAGCAATGAAGCCGGACTGCATAAACCTTCAACAGATCAGTACAAAAAAGGGAAAGATGTAATCAAGCGTGACATTTAAAGCAGAATGAAGTTCTGTTGTTTCATCTGTCATCTCTGCATAGGGACTTCGGAGGGAGTCAGATACCAACTGTCTATGCTTTTGTTTTATATTTAGTTTAGTTTATATTTAGGCTAGCATGTTAGCATGCTAACATTAGATAATTACAGGGCTGCCAACTCTCACGCATTGACCTTGAGTCTCACGCAACTGACACTTTTCACACGTTCTCACGCCACACGTCCATTTTCTCACGCAGTGAAAAACAAATTCATAACTGATAACATCACGGCGCGAAAAGAGGACACTGACAGCGCATGGACAGACAAGACAGAGCAGCACAGCGCAGAACTTTTTCAGACTATCAGGGGAGAAGTGAGAAATATACACAAATCTATTATATTGTAATTTATTCCCATGCATGCTGCTTAGAGTAATCTCAGTCAGCGTCTCTTCTGGCAGCAGTACAGCGTCTCTCCCTCATCTCACGCTGTGCAGGCAGGAGTTGGCGTGAGATTTGAGAGACTGACTTGAGAGAGATTAGAGCAGGTTGGCAACTCTGTATAATCTTAACCAAAAATGTAAAATTATGTTATATTACTAGATTTCAGCATTGAGGCACTTACATTCATGATTTTCCATAGGTATACAAACCTAACCTATTATTGGGAATTGCAAGAAAGTTTCAGAGTGACAGAGACGCAGAGCATCCTTGAGTAACCATAGTAACTCACTCTCATCACCACAACTGGCTCATATTCAGTGCCACTCCAGGCTAGCTAAGGCTGTTTCTCAGGTGGAGCAGGGTGGGATTGAAAAAAAAAACATTTCAAATATCAAATAGTCTAACGTCATCGAGACTAGTGCAGGCGGCTGTTTCTTGACAAACCTTCATCCAAGATTAGGTGGTGTAGACATGCAGGAAATTTGTTTTAAATTACACTTTTTTTTCTGGGGAGCACCCCAAGGCACCCCAGCAAATTATGTATCTTTCCAAGTTTGCTCCCCTATTTGAAAGCATAACCAGGTGCCCATACATAAACCTGTTTACTTCTATTTGGATAGACCTGAGAGACCTGAGAGAAAGATCTTTCTTATCCCATGTTTTGAAGAAAAATATGTGTAATATCTGGAGTGTATATCAAAAATGCTATCCAATAAACACATATTAGCAAATTAGCAAAAAGATCCCCCCCCCCACAGGAAAAAATCTCACCCCAAGCTGAAATCAAAAGTCCCCATCCCTGTAATTAGCACTATACACAAAGTACAGTGCAGCTGATGCTGATGGGAATGTCATTAGTTTTGCAGGTATTTGATCATAAATCAAAATAAAAATAAATTAAATTTTAACCTTATGATGCAGCTACATGTAAAGGGATCACCAAAGTTACTACAATTCAGCATGAGAGGGACGTGAATTTGTGTAGCAAATTTCATGGCAATCCATTCGATAACAGTACATTTCACTCAAAACCATAAATATCAACCTCATGCTGGTGCAAGAGGTGAAGTCATCAGGCTTCTTCCTCTGGGAACCATCAATGTTTGCACAACATTTGTACCAATCCATCTTGTACATGTTGAAATATATCACTGGATACATAAAAACTGTGATCTGATGGCACTAGAGGAAAACTCAGGGGGTAACCAAATCTGTTGGACACCATGGATACCAATCCATCCAATAGGTCCAAAATGGTGGACCAACCAGCAGACTGACATTGGCACGCCACTAGTGTGACTAAAAATCTTACACCATTATTCATTGAACACTTAATACTTACTCACTCCAACATACTCACAGAACATAGAAAGGCAAACAAAGTTCAGAGGCAAGTAAGCATGTCCTTATTGCTTGTGTTAACCTTTTCACCCAGACATGATTGCTTTGCCAAAAGTTGTGATGGATTTTTATTGTAGTGCAGTCACCTCTGAACTGAGAGGCTTAGTGGTCTGCTGAATGTTCACACTACTTATCTAAAGCAGCATTAAAAAACATCACAGATGTAATTAACCATGCATTTGATTGTGTTAATGGGAATGGATATTGCACTGTTAGAAATATGAGACAACCACCTTCACATGAAAATGAATAAAGATTGAACATATTGTTTGGCTCTATTTGGTTAACTGAGATAGAATTACACATCATGTTCATGAGTAGTAGCAGCATTATAAGTGCTGCAAGAACATTAAGAATATATTGTCTGTGCTGTTGTGTAATTTGTCTGCATTTGCTTCTCTGTGAGTGTATAATGTGGCTGACTCTCTCTTTTAAGATTATTAGTTTGTATTCAACTTGGCATCTGTGAGAGATTTATAGTCACTGATACAGGCTTTGATTGCAGTTGACCAATCAGGTTATGTGAGGCAAATTGGTGTAAAAGACAAAAGGATGATACATATCCCTGCAGTTAATGATTTGATATCACTGCCCTTCATCTCTGAGATCCGCACACACGAATCACAGGACACGTTAATTGCCCTACACATAATAAGAAACATGCAGAGCAGCTTACTGACGGCAAATCTAACAGATACAGAGACGGATGTTTGTGCTCTTTCAGTAGCCTGTCAGTCAGTGGAAGTAGGATTAGAGATTCATTTTAATATTAACAAAGACTCTTCGTAACATATTAATGTTGTCTGAGGACACATTTATTACAGTTTGTGACTTTTGGTTATTCGTCTGTGTTGCCTTTATATAAATAAACACAATGAGAGGAATGTGTGTACATCCAGGCAGACCTGTTTGCATCTTCAGCTTCTATTGGATATTGTGGGTTATACCATGCCCAAGAATAACCTCTTTCCACAGTTGATTTGATATGCCCATCTGGGCATCCTCTCTTTTTTTTAACCTTATAATTTCTAGTAGTATTTCTTACAGCAGTCTCATAACTTGAAGGTGCATTGTCTTGTGGTGTATGATATTGCCAGAGAGGCAGATTGTTGATAAAATCAAAGATAAACAAGCTACCTTCCTGTGTGCTTTTGTGCCAGGCGTGGCCCTCTATCCCTCCTGGGGGAGATTAGTGGGTAGAGGACATATTGAAACTAGACGTAGAGGGGATGATGAATTGGAGCATCATTTCCAGGAAAATGATACACAGTGCTCACCTCTGCTTTCCCATGCTGTCCTAACAGTGAGACTGATGCTGTTCATGCAACCGCAGATTTTTCAGCTGCTTTCCAGATTCACATCAGTGTCTATTCTCTCTATGGACTCATATTCATTTCACGTAATTTCATTCAGTTTTGCTGCCTCACGTGGTAAGCGGTCAAAAAGAATTACAGACCCATCATAACAACAACAAAAACATCAAGGTCAGAAAGAGATCAGGTGCAATAATCATAGATTGTAAATCAGAATTAGACACAGACATGTAAAGGTCATGATATCATTATCAGACGCAATGATTTCAACCCAACAGCAGTGAAGTGGCAACACTTCAATCATCTTTGATGGTTACAGTAGAGTGATGCTCAGCGTAAGTCAAGACAGAACAGATAAGTCTGATTTATTCTTACAATGTTTATAATCACTCACCAGAATAACATTACATTAACAGTTTGACAAGCCTGCCTAATCCACTTCTAATAAAAAATGACAACGTCCAAAGTAGCCACCAATGGAAAACATGCAAATTGAACAGATTCATCATATGTATACAGATATGAAAGTAATGTATTCTGGAAGACTACACAGTGGCACTGCCTCTTTGAAAATGATAGTGACGCCGGCGCAGCTTATGAATAACAGTGCTGCTATATATAGTATGCACTTTAAGTCATGAACTTGACTTAACTTGCTTGTGTGTCCTTTTAACTGCCGACTACAACTGTATGCGGCAAGTAAACAAGTAAATAGCCGAGAACATCTGCATTTCAAGTAATCACAATCAGGGAGTAAGGCTCCAAGTCCCTTACAAGTCACTTCAAGGCTACTTTGTTGTGTGTGAAACGCTGACCGCGCAAAATGCACTCAAACGAGACAGGTGTGACACTACTGATGTCCTGACCAGCAATTGTCAGTATGTTTTGTTGCTAAACCTAAAGTGGAAAGAAAAACCTATTAAAGTCCTCTTAGTCGTGCAGAGCATGGTGGCTGCAGTGTGCCGTGCACGGTGTGCCAAGTGGCTAGCTGTGCATGAAAGGGAATCATTGCTGTGGCTGAAGCTGCCAGCTCCTGATTTGCACTTAATTGTAACTGGTTTATCTGAATAATGTAATATATTATCTTTTAATTTCATACCGTCCCCTGTCCCTCCTTGACCCTTCTATGTAAATTTCAGACCCTTCTCTGAAGGGGAATCTGTCTCTGACCACCAGTGTGAATGAGACTGTATTAATGTGTTGGATAATTATTAACGCTTTTCCTAGATGTGCTGTAGATTCTTCCTTGCATTTATAGAATGTATTATAACTTTACTATTTTTGCATTGATCATCTCTGCTCATGTACAAATAGTTCTGATATGCACATTAACCATGCCATTTGCTGTGATGGCATTAGAGCCCATAATGAGGGTGGCAGAACAGCTTTAACACTACAGTAGGCAAGATATTTGTGGAAAGAAATACACCTGTTTTAGCAGCCTGGATCAAAAAATGAGGCTGCAATGGAGAAGAGCGTCTCATCCCTGCTAAGTGAGACTCTGAACACTTGTCAGCTCACAGAAAATAAAAATACAAACAGCAAGTAAGTGACTGCGCCATTCAGCAAAGGTTTTCTCCTTAGATCTTTGGCTCCTCATCCTTTATGGCATAAAGCAATCAGAGCTTGAGTTAGTAAACATGAGTGTGATGTGTGCAGTTTACTGATGATACATGAATTCTGGGTATAAACAGTAACTCCTTGCTGCCATTTGGTTCTGTCAGCTTGCCAAGTGAGGCTTTGGAGACTGTTCAAAAAGCAGTGATTGAAAGGCTTTCTGGAGTATCTAGCCCTTAAGATGTTGGTATAAAAAACATCAGTGGTGTAAGGTGGTGTCTTTACACCTCCCCAGGTCCTGTTTGCAAATCGTATCCATCTGTGTGGAAACCATTAGTCTCATCGACCAGCTATTTGTCAAGTTAAAATCAGACATAAATCAGACAAAAAATCTTTTCGAGTAGCCTTGAAGTTCATATCCACTCTCACCTCATTTCTCATTTTCCTCCTCTCCAATAACAACATCACCTGCCGCTTTCAAGCTTCGCTCCAAGAGACCAACATTAATTGTGCCAAGTTTCTCTTTGTTAAGAATTACTAATCCCTCAGTCAAGTCCATTTATCTGAACAATGTCACTTATAATTTTTTTGTTACTCACTCTTGGCGGTGATTCAAATTAGTGCAGCTTTACAGCCACTGGTCATATCTAAGCCGTAAATACAGACAAATCTGACATCCATCTATTCTAACATCATACATCTATTACAGGGCTATGCCACCAAAATGTCACCATGTGTCCTTGTTCAAATACTTAGCAGAGTTCGCTGTAGCTGCACAGCTCATCTGCGGCCTCATTGGTATTGTTTGTAGAATTGTGCAGCACAGCCCAATGTATGCAGTCAAAGCATCCCCTGCAAGACACACGAGAGCTTTGATTCACACTCTGACCTGCCGTTTCAGTGCCTTCTCCCTCCGCAGCTACCTCTCTGTGGGGGACTGATCTCTTGTGCTGTAACTCAAAGGTTTTAAAAGGCAGGCCCCTGTACTCAATTAAAAGAGCCAAAGCATGAATCAAGGGTCATCATGCCTCAGACTTTTAGCTGTGGGGCAGGTTACAAGCTGATAGCTTTCAGACCATAGCAAGAAATCCCCCAAATGAAGTAGCTGCAAGAGTATCAGCAACCACAGAATAGTCCTGAAAAATGTCAAGACCGTATTGAACCTCCACCCCCCAAGTGGAAAGTGAAGCTTACTTTGAAGAAGATGTGTCTAATGTGATTTTACACATATCTGTGTAGGTCATGGCTTTCATAACCAGTTCATAGAATCTCTTTTTAATTGGTTTGCAGACTTTCATCTGAGCTGAAAACTACCTGCATGTGCATCAAGGCGCTGTGCTGTGACAATCATCCACATACCCCCTTCATCCTGAGTTTTCTCTATTCCTTGAAGAAACCAGAAAGGAGCACTTGATCAGGTCAGAGCTGCGGTGCTGAGTTATGCAACTGCTTTGAATTCTGTCTTTCTTTTGTGCTGTGGCACTGATGTGTAATTTTATTGATGGGTAGCCTAACAGTGTTATCACCAAGGCCAATATGTTGCAGCTGAGGACATCTGGCTCACTATCAAAGGAAAAACACACAGGAAAAATCTTTCCAAAGCATAATTATAAATCAGATTGCATTGGCATTCTGTTCTACTTTTCATTCAAGTGGAGTATATGCTCTCTTTATCAAACCACCACAGATATTGCCATGCACACATCTGTTAATTTGAAATGATTCAAAAATATGTTTTTCTTCTTGTCGTGTGGTGCACCTGGTGCTCCACACTGTAACTTGCCAGCACTGGAGAGCTTTGCTGTCAGTGTGACGAGCCCTAGTGTGTACATACAGTTGACAAAGCAATTTTGTTGTTCTGCTCTGGACAGAGCTCTTGGGCATGCTATCATCTTGAATCAGTAGCATGCTCTCCCTGAGTGCTAAAACACTGACGTCTGAGAGTTTGATGGCCAGCCATCTAACTCCGTCTATCCTTGTCAGGGTGTCTGCTCTCATCACCAGCTGCGTCTCTCTGGGGCTTTGGGTTCACACGTTACAAAGATCTTTTCCGAAAAGCAAAGCAGACATTACATTTTAACCTCTGACACATCTTAGA
This sequence comes from Scomberomorus guttatus, assembly GCA_038419695.1. NCBI lineage: Eukaryota > Metazoa > Chordata > Actinopteri > Scombriformes > Scombridae > Scomberomorus > Scomberomorus guttatus. The sequence continues at coordinate 8,751,806 of CM076451.1, read as the reverse complement.
AGCCACTGAGATATTTGTGAGAGGTGTTTCTCTCCAGAAGTGTGGGTGTTTGAAGCATCAATGTAAATGTCAACTCCTGTCAGTGTGTGTCTGCCCCTGTGTTTGTGTGGTTGTCTGTTTGAAAATCTCCTTCTCCTACACTTTTCTCCTACACGCATATTCTTTTCTAAAGGCACATGTCAGGGGTGCCTCACCTTCTTTTCTTTAAAGATATTTCCAGTCTTTTCATGTTCTTTGACGCCATCTGCTGGATCCTCATGAAATTAATTTTACTGGGAGTTCAAAGTGGTATTCCCATTTACTATATGTTTCAATAAAGATAAAGTACACATTTTACCTATATTTTATCTGCAAAAATTGTGTGATATCCATATTGTATTGCTAAAGCTATGGTGGAGCAAATCATCCTGTTTCCTCATTATTTTACTATTTCATATTCCTTCATTATTGATTTGACGTGTGGAGTTGAAATGGTTGACAAGGACACAAGCCAGGAGGCTCATTAAGCCAAGAGATGTTAGTGTTCACTATACATATACATATTTATACACACAGACACACAGACACACAGTGTGTGTGTGTGTGTGTGTGTGTGTGTGTGTGTGCATAATACATATATACACACACATATACTATATATATAGTCAAATGCATTTTAAATAGAAATACACATTCGTTAACAAAGGTTTGCAATACATTTACCTATAAAATGCCTTTGAGATAAACTTGGTAAGCTATTTATTCATTTCATTGGTTTATTTTAAGTGATATATTTTGTATTTTTGTGGGAATTCATGTACATTATACTGTTTTTTTGTTTTGTTTGTTCCATATAAACATGTTTTACGTTTTCTTGCGACTCTGTTGAACACCATAGAGAATTTAAATTGGCCTTATTCTTCATGATCTCTCTAACGCAACGAGCTGCTGTATTAGCCTCTACTGTCGCAGGCTGCTCTGTGCTACTTGTTGTGATATTAGCGAGTAGACTTTGACCATCGGGCGGCAGATGTGTTTCAAAGAGGCAGGCATGGCCCTGAGCCAGGTCATCATGCAGACTGAGGAAAGCCTGCAACAACTTGCATGCTTTTCATTATTCAGGAGGACGTGAGCAGGGTGGCTGCTGGGGGCGGAGTCTGTCTCTGCAGAGCTGATGGAGGGAGACCGAGAGGGAAAAGTGCTTCTGAACAAGTGGAGCGCCTGGAGAGACTCTGCAACTTGGACTCACTTTCCAAATGGAGATGGAGCCACCGAAATAACGGCACCTGCTGCTGTCGAAGGTATTTATCACCTTTCAAAAATGTTGACAGGAAGTTTCTTTGTTCTTCCAGGAGTTCATCTTTCAGTGCAGAAACGATGGGCTTGTTGTCCAGCCAGAAACAGTTACCCTAACTTTGTGTTTCTATGTGTTTTTGTGGCTTTTCGGTATCATGAGAATTATCACAAGCTTAAAATGAACGTCGAGATGTATTTCTATAATTTCGCATAGTTGGAGTTGGGGTGTTGTAATAAAAACCGAGTAATTTACTGGAGGTTAATTGTAACACTGTAGCCAAACGTCGCAAAACATTTGTCCAATTCCTGTATTTTAATGAAGGTTTTAAAGAAAACCTCATTTATTTTAAAGCGTTTCAAAGTCTATTTGTGTGAAATCTGCGGTCTCAAAGTGAAAGTTACAGTGAAGTTAATCTTTAAGCATGAAGTGTTTAATACTGTACTGAACAAGCCTTTCTCTTTCAGCTACAGGTCTAAGCTAGATAGACATTACCAAATGAAATGAAATGTTTTGTTGATACCAAATACCATGTTGCATAAATCATTGGTTAAAAAAATAACTGGATCCCTTTATGGATAACAGTTGTGTCCAATGACCCCCAGCTTAGTACAATTACCAACAAAGGGAAAAAAAGGGGTCTTGCTTGTTTTCCATGTGTTTGTGTGAGTTTGTGTGAGAACTTTGTTTTTTCTTCTTTCCTCTCCCATTAATCATCTCACGACCCCTCAGATTTATCTGCTGACCCTTTGGAGGGGCCTGACCCCTAGGTTGGGAACCACTGGATTAAATTAGCCAACTCTATATAAAGTAGTTGAAACTAGCTCCACCTCCAGCAGCTACAACAGTAACATGCTGCTTACACACTGATGCCTCAGTATTAATAATCTAATGATGTCATATATAATAATATATCAGTCAGAGGGACCAAACCACTACTTTTACTGCAATACTTTAACTACTTTTTGCTGCTAATACTTCTGTACTTTTACTGAAGTAGGACTTTTCATGCAGGACTTTTACTTGTAATGGAGTATTTTTACATTGTTTTATTAGAACTTTTGCTTAAGTAAAGTATCTGAATACTTCTTCCACCACTGCATATGAACATATTTTTTTCTTTTACATCTTTGTTGGTGCAAGTGTGAATCTGTGTGTCTATAATATTATGTGTTAGTCCTGCGATAGGCAACCTCCCCACTGTGCCCAGGATGTACCTGTTCAGCTCATGCATGCTCCATGATGTTTGGATGTTGCTTAGTCTTCTTATTTCTGTTGTTGGAGCAACAGTTTACATTTTTCCGCTTTGTTCACCTTAGTAGAGAAATCACCACATCAAAAGGAACATTCAGTTTCATTGACGAAAAGTATAACTGAAACATGCTGTAGGTGTGACACAGTCGTAACAGTTTTGACAGTGTGGCAAATTCAATTTCTGCCAACTGAGATTAAAAAAAAAAAGCCTTCTTTGATCTTTAGAATAGCATGACGCAAAATTCAAGCAATGCTCCACCATGCATGTATTTCGTTACTCAGTCAGAAGTTAGAAGAACAGTGTCTATTTGAGTGTCGCTACAGATCTGTCGTTTCAAGAACTAACTGGGTCAATTTTATTTGCATGATGCGATTCTCAATGTCTGACTTGCAGATGCATAAATAAGGATTTACTAACTTTCTAACTTCTAACCACACTGCACACAGATTTAGCTGACACAGTTGTTTTGTTTGGTACTATTTCTGCAAAATAAATAGGAGAAAATAGTTTGTGAAGAAGCGCTCCATAAATAACGCAGACTTCAATTGACTTGACGTTATTGACGCTCCAGTGAAACTCAAAACTCCTGAACAGGGAAATGTTTATGCATGTTAATGTGAACCAAAAATGTCTCTCACATTAAAGCTATTGTCAAACTTTGCCTCACATGTAATACTGTCAATACTGATGTCTATCATACTGTAAAATTCGACCCAAAAATGTTCTTCTTTTAGCTGCCCAGTAGGGTGATCACTTAAACCACATGCCTACTCACACCATCAAAAATTACTAGAAATACATTTTTAAAGACAAACTGAACCCTCTCCAGGGGGAGCCAGCACTAGGATTACCCAGGCATCTTTAGTAGAGAAGTGTACTTTTAAAGATGCGCATGCCTGTAGGCAGTTGATATAATGAAGGTTTTAACAACTCAACTTAGCATGTCTTTCCTTTTTGATGTTTATGATCCCCTCTGAGTTACTCAGATAACCCCCCGGGCTATCCACCTGGCAAAAGAGACTGAATCAATAATGAATAATTACTTTTAAGTTAGTATACATGGCATGACACACTGGCTTTGGCTAAACTCTCAAATATATCTATTAGGAGCAATCAGTAAGTGATTTTTTTTTTCCCTCAGAAGCAAGGCATACCTGTTGATGCACAATGCATAAGAACATAATCACCTCAGTGCAACTGGATATGCACAGTGTTCACCACACCTGAGGCCACAGCGGGTACAAGTGTTCAGTGCAAAGCCCCTCCCTCCCTGGGTTGATAATAGGCCAGCAGAGGCGGTAACAGGTGCAGTTTGTGGACTTGTTTGCAGCCCTTGAATGGTCCTTTTGTGTGTTGACCCTACCCAGAACCTGAACAGTGTAGAGAATAGGTGACCCGATGAATAATTACTCACTCTGGATGGTGTCCAGAGTGAGTTTTTGTCTTACCTGTAGTGTGGTGGAGTTATATGTGTGTGTGTTAATCTTTAAAGTTTGAGATAGGTGATGAGTCAAAAATGCCGGTGGCATGTCTGACCTGTAAAAGTTGTAAAAGGGTGTAACGGCTGTAAAAGGTTGGCAGCCTCAATCCCATGTAGTATTAAGTCCTTTCACTTTGCATTCAAGAGATTTTGTAAATGTTTAAACATCTCTGTGTAGCTGTATTTTGCTTCTTTTCTGAGTGTCTGAAGAAATAAGTGTCAGATTCATACACACACTGATACTTCATCACTTTAAGTTCCTAAGTGTGTTATGTAACAGTTGTGCATATCCAGCATTAGTTCCCACAGTGCCCACAGTGTTTGTCTACTTGTTGCATCTGTGTGCTATTCGCAAGTCCATGAGCGTAGCAGGAATTAACCTTCAGCTGGTTTGTGCTAACATTAGGGCCTGATATCTATCAATTATTCATCGTGTTCTGCTCTGCCTGTGCTAATCTAAATGTGTCTCACCATGGAAACAGCCTTCTGTCTCCGCCGGAGGGTGTTGGTTTCAGCGGCGGTGCCGACTCCAGCCTCTTTTCTCAGTCCAGGCAGCCTGCTCTGCTCCACATTCTGATGTATGTGATAAAACAAATCCAGGACAGTTTTACAGTTTGTTTTAGATTTGATTTGAACTCACGTCAGCTTGTCATTGCTTCAGTTGGTTTTGAGACTTGATAAAAGTTTATGTGCAAGTAGTGATAAAGACTGATAAAGGCCTATTTATTTGTCTACCTTGTGTTCCACATTGTTGATCACTTATATCCTTGTACAAGCTGCATTTTTATTTTCACTTTCATTCATAAATGAAGCACATACGGTCTAGAGGAGGGTGCTTTGTTGCTAATATAAATTGTGTTTTTAAACTTATCTTCTAGATAGATTTAGATTTAGCAGAAAACTACATATAACAGACAGATAGTCATTGAGTCAGTAATTGAGTTTGAATCTAGTTATATTAGTGTCCCATCAGTCATTAATATCACTTAAATTGGCGTCAGTATTACATTATCTTTATCGGCTCCATTATTATTGTTCTGGCCTCATGAAAGTCTGGCCTCATGCTAATTCATGCAGCAGCAATGAAGCCGGACTGCATAAACCTTCAACAGATCAGTACAAAAAAGGGAAAGATGTAATCAAGCGTGACATTTAAAGCAGAATGAAGTTCTGTTGTTTCATCTGTCATCTCTGCATAGGGACTTCGGAGGGAGTCAGATACCAACTGTCTACGCTTTTGTTTTATATTTAGTTTAGTTTATATTTAGGCTAGCATGTTAGCATGCTAACATTAGATAATTACAGGGCTGCCAACTCTCACGCATTGACCTTGAGTCTCACGCAACTGACACTTTTCACACGTTCTCACGCCACACGTCCATTTTCTCACGCAGTGAGAAACAAATTCATAACTGATAACATCACGGCGCGAAAAGAGGACACTGACAGCGCATGGACAGACAAGACAGAGCAGCACAGCACAGCACTTTTTCAGACCATCAGGGGAGAAGTGAGAAATATGCACAAATCTATTAGATTGTAATTTATTCCCATGCATGCTGCTTAGAGTTATCTCAGTCAGCGTCTCTTCTGGCAGCAGTACAGCGTCTCTCCCTCATCTCACGCTGTGCAGGCAGGAGTTGGCGTGAGATTTGAGAGACTGACTTGAGAGAGATTAGAGCAGGTTGGCAACTCTGTATAATCTTAACCAAAAATGTAAAATTATGTTATATTACTAGATTTCAGCATTGAGGCACTTACATTCATGATTTTGCATAGGCATACAAACCTAACCTATTATTGGGAATTGCAAGAAAGTTTCAGAGTGACAGAGACGCAGAGCATCCTTGAGTAACCATAGTAACTCACTCTCATCAACACAACTGGCTCATATTCAGTGCCACTCCAGGCTAGCTAAGGCTTTTTCTCAGGTGGAGCAGGGTGGGATTGAAAAAAAAAAAACATTTCAAATATCAAATAGTCTAACGTCATCGAGACTAGTGCAGGCGGCTGTTTCTTGACAAACCTTCATCCAAGATTAGGTGGTGTAGACATGCAGGAAATTTGTTTTAAATTACACTTTTTTTTCTGGGGAGCACCCCAAGGCACCCCAGCAAATTATGTATCTTTCCAAGTTTGCTCCCCTATTTGAAAGCATAACCAGGTGCCCATACATAAACCTGTTTACTTCTATTTGGATAGACCTGAGAGAAAGATCTTTCTTATCCCATGTTTTGAAGAAAAATATGTGTAATATCTGGAGTGTATATCAAAAATGCTATCCAATAAACACATATTAGCAAATTAGCAAAAAGACCCCCCCCCCCCACAGGAAAAAATCTCACCCCAAGCTGAAATCAAAAGTCCCCATCCCTGTAATTAGCACTATACACAAAGTACAGTGCAGCTGATGCTGATGGGAATGTCATTAGTTTTGCAGGTATTTGATCATAAATCAAAATAAAAGTAAATTAAATTTTAACCTTATGATGCAGCTACATGTAAAGGGATCACCAAAGTTACTACAATTCAGCATGAGAGGGACGTGAATTTGTGTAGCAAATTTCATGGCAATCCATTCGATAACAGCACATTTCACTCAAAACCATAAATATCAACCTCATGCTGGTGCAAGAGGTGAAGTCATCAGGCTTCTTCCTCTGGGAACCATCAATGTTTGCACAACATTTGTACCAATCCATCTTGTAGATGTTGAAATATATCACTGGATACATAAAAACTGTGATCTGATGGCACTAGAGGATAACTCAGGGGGTAACCAAATCTGTTGGACACCGTAGATACCAATCCATCCAATAGGTCCAAAATGGTGGACCAACCAGCAGACTGACATTGGCACGCCACTAGTGTGACTAAAAATCTTACACCATTATTCATTGAACACTTAATACTTACTCACTCCAACATACTCACAGAACATAGAAAGGCAAACAAAGTTCAGAGGCAAGTAAGCATGTCCTTATTGCTTGTGTTAACCTTTTCACCCAGACATGATTGCTTTGCCAAAAGTTGTGATGGATTTTTATTGTAGTGCGCTCACCTCTGAACTGAGAGGCTTAGTGGTCTGCTGAATGTTCACACTATTTATCTAAAGCAGCATTAAAAAACATCACAGATGTAATTAGCCATGCATTTGATTGTGTTAATGGGAATGGATATTGCACTGTTAGAAATATGAGACAACCACCTTCACATGAAAATGAATAAAGATTGAACATATTGTTTGGCTCTATTTGGTTAACTGAGATAGAATTACACATCATGTTCATGAGTAGTAGCAGCATTATAAGTGCTGCAAGAACATTAAGAATATATTGTCTGTGCTGGTGTGTAATTTGTCTGCATTTGCTTCTCTGTGAGTGTATAATGTGGCTGACTCTCTCTTCTTAAGATTATTAGTTTGTATTCAACTTGGCATCTGTGAGAGATTTATAGTCACTGATACAGGCTTTGATTGCAGTTGACCAATCAGGTTATGTGAGGCAAATTGGTGTAAAAGACAAAAGGATGATACATATCCCTGCAGTTAATGATTTGATATCACTGCCCTTCATCTCTGAGATCCGCACACAGATCTAATGTGCATATAGTAAATACCTAAAAAGTATGAGAAGCCTTTGATAGCCTTTGATATAGCCTATGTAATTAATTAGAAAGTCTCTCTCCCTTCCCTTGTTACTGGGTTGCAGTTAGCTGGGGCTATGCATTGAAGTTCCCACGTTGACTTTGTGTCAGCTACGTAGGGAATCTGCCTGTTGAAAATACATGTCCACCAAAGACCTCACCAACCACAGACTGTGCTAACAAACTGCTTCCCCATCTTTTAATGTTGTTTGTATTCTGTTGTTTGCATATTTTGTATGAATTTAATGTATATAGTTGTATTTATTTATTTATTAACCCTTAATTATGAGGCAAGCACTTAAACATCTGTCCCCGGCCATAGTTTTGATCTGACATAGGAGTGAACTGGAGTGGGGGATATCAATGATTTAATTTTCTATTTTGTGGGTTTTCTTTCTGAACAGGAGCCATGATTAAGAGGGACAGCCGGGGGCATTCATATTGTGCAGGTGGTGCAGGTGAAATTCCTGGAGCGGCGCAAGACGGACGAAAGCGAAAGCATTTGCCAAGAATGTTTTCATTAATCAACAACGAAAGTCAGAGGTTCGACTACGATCCTTTCTATGTATTGAAGTTCGTATGCTCTGAACTGAGTGGTGGAGAGATGCAGATGACTTGAAACTTTTCACGTTATAATGTGAAACTCATGTTTGAATGAGGAAACGGTGTGCGGAGAACGGATAAATTGAGGAATATGGCTCATTTACATGGATGGTTTTAAGTTGTACTTCATGCTTGGGTTGAGATATGGCAAGATTCTGCCGTTATAGATGGAGGCCATAATAGACAGAGAAAGCATAGGATCGAGCCATCTTGTAGTTTCATTGCAAAAGGCCAAGTGCCAGTTCACAACCGGAGTACATCACAGGGAGTCCACCTCTGCCTGAGACCAACTTATCACATTATAACATGAAATGTTTTATTTTATAACAATATAAGTTTCAGTTTTATAAGATAAATAGTATATTGTTAGTATGTGAAACGTTTCATGTTATAATTTAATCTATAATTCATGTAGATGGACACAAATTTTCCATTTTTTTGTGACACTCAGCACAACTTTCTAACTAATGTATTTCAGTTGGAATATTTTTTGTGCCTGCAGCATGTCTTTTTTTCTGTCAGTCAGGACTCAGGAGCACAGAAGCTTTATTTATTTTTTTCTCATTTGTTATTCGTTTTATAACTATAACCGCTGCATTACTCAACATTTAATCACAAGATTTTGTCCCTGTTTTTATTCAAATGGAAAAGAAATATGAAGTGGTAGAGTGGTTCCTGTCAGAGCGCTTTGTCAGTGGCTCTGGTCCAGGTGAAGGACAGTCAACAAGCAACAGCAAACTGCTTCCCCCGTGTTATCAAACTGCATTTTAATGCCAAAACTATCTTAAAACAAAAGCGCAGAGAGTGCTGCTAACGGTCTCATAGAGCCCAGTGTTATCTTAGGTATGAATGTTTGGCCCCTGTTTACACCTGGCATTGACATGCGTCTCGGGTGATCCGATCACAAGTGAACAGCTCTAAGTACATGTGTGAACGCACCCAACGCATTGAGATCCGATCACTCAGACCACATTTGGAGGTGGTCTGGGCCGCATGTGTAGGCACAGGAAGTGCATTGCTGCCTCCCGGTCCGTGATCCCTCCGTCCAAAGCTGTGTTCAACCTGTTTGATAGCAGGATAAATACATTAGTTTTTCTGTTAAATACATTATTTTGTTTTTCTGTTTGACAGCTGTAACCGGGTCATGATTTCTGGAAAGAGATTTTTGCTGTTGAGATTTTCAAATCTATTTCAAATGAATTTGCATTTGGTGCTTTGAGCACCACAAGCCGAGTGCCATCTAGTTCAGTCAGTCAATTAATCAACCAATCAGTCAAAAATATAGCACCTTTCAAACGAATAAAATGCCATTCAAAGAGTTTTACAAGCAATTGAGAAAATGTAGACTGTTAAAAATGGATTTAGAGACTCATGCACACCAAAATAAAAAGGCAAAAATAGGTTAATTGAGTAAGACAATAAAAGATGTGTAGGTAAGATAATAAAATATAAATAAAAGATAATACAAGCAATAAAAATAACAAAAAAATAAAAATGTGAAATACTACACAAAATAAATAGATTATAGTAAAATGTTGATAGAACAATAAAATAATGATGATAAAATAAGTATAAATAATAAAACCATAAACCGGCAACTCACACCAAAACGATCTAGATGGATTAATTATTCATTTTATAATTAAAAATATGTATTGTCAGTTCTGATCGACTGTATATAAATGGGTACACACTCCAATCCAGAAGGTGGCGATAATGCGCTTAAAAACTCTTTAAAAATAAACAACAAAAGAGGAGGAAGAAGAAGCTCTCCTGTCGTTTGTGTATGACGTCACTGTATTTCACGTGTGGTTTGCTACCACAACATTTTAGCTCGTTATTGGACTGACATTAACTTTTAATCCCCAGAAACCGGCACACAAAGACAGGGCAAAGCATGGCCTCCAGCTGTCGACGGCCGGAACACTCGGCTCCTCCAGATGTGGTCAGTGACTCGGTTTACTGCGGTGTATAAGTTAGCTGCTAGGCTAACAGTAGGAGCATTTTCTAACGTCTCATAACTGTGGATGTATTAAACGGCCGTCAGCACGTAAACTTCTCAGTGGTTTCTGTTTTCTAACAGTGACATTAGCCTCAGTTTAAGTCTCAAATGTTACAATGGGAAGCAGTGGTGGAAAGTCACTAAGTACATTTACTCAAGTACTGTACTTTTTTGAGGTACTTGAGTATTTCCATTTGATGCTACTTAATACTTCCACCCCACTACATTTCAGAGGGAAATATTGTACTTTGGATAAAATAACACGCTTTTAAAATACAACACATTGTTAAATATTAAACCAGTGGTTTCCAACCTTTTGGCTTTTGACGATACACAAATCTGTTTTCAGCTTTGGGACTTTTTCTCCAATCTTTGAGTTTTGGTGAAATATTGGATCAATTGAACAGTTGTTTAAATGAAACTGTGAGAAGTTTAGAGGGAAAAATCACTATTTGGTGGCGCCGTTAACAACTCAGAAACATCTAAAATGTGACACTGACTACACACTGCTTTTTGTAAGACATCAAAAGCAAAAAAGGGAAACCACTGGTTTCATCTTTAACAATGTTTTGTATTTTAAAAGCTTGTTATATTATCCATTGTGTCAAATCTTCATCTGAAAAGTAGTGGAGTAGAAAGTACAATATTTCTCTATATACTCAAGTAAAGTACAAGTACCATCAAAATTGTACTTAAGTGCAATACTTGAGTAAATGTACTTACTGTGTTAATCTGATATGCTCTCTTCTCTGCAGTTCTACAATGAAGAGGAGGCCAAGAAATGCTCAAATACCAGAAGTGAGTCTGGATGTCATATTATGCTGAATTTAATTTTTACCATCCAGTTTTACCTTTTTTATTTCTCCCAGTGTAGTTTTAAAGGACCAGTATGTAGAATTTATTGGCATCTAGCAGTGAGGTTGCAGATTGCAACCAACTGAATACCCCTTCCAAGCATGTAGGATGCCACTAAATTCTACACACTGCACCTTTAAGGTCGAACAAATCATATTTCACACTATCAGATAGTATCACAGACCTATTCTTTATATATTCTTTATCAGTTTGTCCCAGCTCTTCATTGAAGCTATATGATGTTTACACTAAGTAAAAGTATTCAAACCCAGGACTCTTTCTTGTCCTAGCTTAGGTCAATATCTTGTGCATCATTTTATTGATTTACCACAAAAGATAGCCAGACATATTTGATAACTTCTGGATCTCAACTAAAGTTTCAGATACATTTCTGTGGGTTTGAACATAGCGCGCATTCGGGTCGGTGGCAGGCAGTCAGATGTTGCTCGTAAACTTGGTGTGTCTCAAATTGTCATCAGCAGACTTGCATCAAGACAGAACTACTGGCAGAGTTCATGACAGACCCAGGAGTGGAGCCCCACGAGTGACAGACCGCAACGATGACCAGTACCTAAGGACCTATGCACTCAGACATCGTTATGCAACGGCCACACAGCTGCAGGTCCGTTAACGACATGTGAGGGGTACTAGGGTTTCCAGACAAACCATTCGCAACCGACTCCACCGCTTTGGCTTGAATGCCAGACGACTGTTGCAGGAGACTCCACTGACACCAAGACACCGCCGTGAACGTTTGCAGTGGGCACAAGACCAAGTGACCTGGACAATGCAGCAGTGGTCTACCGTCCTGTTCACCCACTACTGACATTATTTATCATTATTTTATTTGGGGCCATCCTTGTTATTGTCTAAATTTTTGGGGTAATAAATATTAAACTAATGAAAATGGTGTTTCTTCTCATTCATTATTAGTCAAAGGGAACTTTTACTTATTTCATTAAAATTCAGACCAAATAGGAAAAGCACTCATGTAAATAACAATATCCCTAACTTATTGTGAGTAGTGTAAGTCACTGACAGTAAGTTCATAAGTGCAAATATTTCTTACAGTAAGAGCAACAAATACAAAGCTACATTTTAAAAACATCAGAAATGTTTTCTTCCAGCTTTACTGGCCAAATATTGAAATACACAACACACACAAATAATACGCGAATACAGGACCATCACACAAAACAAAAGTCAAACAAATCCATAAAGGTCATCGCACAACATAAGAGGCACAGGAATAGAATCATATATTTAAAAAACAAAAAAGCAAAATACATGTTTACATAAGTGAGTTACGAGTGTCAAGACAGTAGCAAGACACTTTCTTCATATGTGGTGACATATGATGACATATGTGGTGACATCATAGTGTTGCCCTTGTTTTTTAAGTTTATGACATCAGTATGACATCATATCTATATGGCTTGGAATTCCTTATACACAGCAGGGGTGGGGCAGGATTTTAGAATAAAAGATCAAAGCCAGGATTATAGAATCCAAGCGAAAATACATAATCAGAGCCAAATCATCATAATGATGTCATAAAGTTCAAAGTAATTGCCAACACTTTGATGTTATGAAGTTACTGTATGGTATAAATGACTGAGAACACTTTCCCATTTGGATCCTACTGTATACATGACATTTGAATTTGAACACTAAGTGGTTCATTGGTTATATTGAAATAGTAATAGAAATACGGACGGCGATAGCAGAAGACCTGCCCAAGAACACTGCCATGGAGACCAAAAGTGAATTAAGCAATTCCCAAAAAATGTTCACTGCTAAAGACATTCCAGAAATTGTGCAGTTGTTTCAAGAAGTGGATGTTGACGGAGGTGGAGGGTTGGATATGGATGAGTTTTGTGTCGCACTGAAGAGGTTATATGGAGATGTGAGTGAAGAAGACCTTATTGCACTCCATATGCAGATTGACACAAACTGTGATGGAACTGTGGACCTTGGTGAACTACTGAACTTTCTGTCAGTTAAAAACAAAGCGACAGAAAGCATAAATCTGGGTGTCCACACTTTCCCCAAACCAATGAAAGTAGTTCCAGTGGATCACTATAAATCAATAATTAAGTTGATTTTCAATCCATTTGAGGATGACAGCAAACCAAGTGATAATTCTGCGCTTTCAACGGCACCAACCAGGATCTACCAGAAAGGTCAATACATTTCCATCACTTCTGATGGAATCTTAAGCTTTTGGACTGACAGCTTTGACATGTCATGCTCAATCAAGTTAAATAATATTCAAAATAAGCTACCTTTTTCCCACAGGAAGAAAATTTCTGTGAATGATATGGTATATATTAAGGAACTCAACGAGATGGCTATCGCAACCTCTGACAGGGAACTGCAATTCTATAGGTGCATCAGTTTCCCTGGGGTTTGGGAAATCGAATACTCTTTAATAGTAGACGAAAGCATAGTGAATACCATGAACTACTGGTCCAATGACACTAAAGCAGTGTTTTCCTTTGGTGACACAAAAGGCTTTTTGTCTGTGTTTGTCAGCTACAACATAAAAAAAAATAGAGGCCTCTTCAATAAAAAGGCCTACGAGGAAATCTCTCTGCATGACTATCCAACTGTTTATGAGTCATCCCTGTTAAAAAATACATCGGCAGAATTTCCATGTTTCAAGCTTCGCATCTTTGATGACACATGCCATCAGGTTCGATACTTTCCATCGCTGGATTCCATTGCTGTCTGTAGTAGTTCTTTCAGAACGATGGTACTCATTACCCTACCAAAGTCAGCCCACTCCAAAATCAACAAGATAGTCTTTGAGAGCAGTAAAGGAAAAGAGTTTTTCACCTGTGTGGAATATTGCCCCTCAAGTCAGTATTTGGTGACTGGTGGTACCGATGGAATACTGCGGGTGTGGTATCCACACAATAATGTGCATTGCCAAAAGACAGCAATAGGACATGTCAAACCAATCAGCCACATTACAATTAATACTAGAAATAAGATAGTCTACAGTATATCTGTGGACAACAATGTACGGCTGTGGTGTTCAGGGAGCTGGGTGTGCCTGCAAAGCATCCAGGTAAAAGGCCTGAGACAGGCCCCAATCTCTAGTGTTTGCTATAATCTTTACAACAATGAGTTAGTCCTGGCTAACTCAGATATAGGAGCATTTCTTGGAAGAGGAACAGATTGTTTTGTAAATATGTTAAAATCACATGACAAGCCCCTGTGCGGTGCTCTTTATCACTGCATATTCAAGCAAGTCATCTCTGTTTGCCAGAATGGTGTGGTGACAGTGTGGGATATCCTAACAGGAAAGACTGTCATGCAGTTCAAGGTCACTCCGGATCAACATGTGGGGTTTACCGCCATTTCGTTTGATGGATCACAGCGCAGACTAATCACAGTTTCCAACGATGGGAAAGTGACACTGTGGAACTTCAACAATGGAGAAAAGCTTGGCGTTCTTCCTGTCACTGTGCAAAAGGAGGTGACAGGTATTGTTTCCATGAAAAATAGGGTGTTTGTGTCTGGACAGAAGTCAAAGGTCATTTTTGACCTGGATTTAGATATGATTGACAACAGAATTCTGGAGCATGATCTTTTAAATGACATTTCTTCCATGAGCATCCACGGAACCAGACTGTTTACTGCCTCGAGCGATGGTAATATAGTTGTCTGGGATGCTGAAACTGCTGAGGTTTTCTATTGGATTGATAGCACTAACAACCCTCGAACACAGATGGTGAACAAAAAAGGTCAAGGCTACGTAAAGAAGCTGGCTTTTGAGAGTCATCAAAAGAAAGGCAGTGGCACTGGGAGAATTCCTCTATGTAAAAAATCTACTGTTCAGACAAGGACCCATGTGAATCCCAGTCCTATTATTCTATGTCTGCAGACCAGGACAGCCACTGTTGACACAGCCACACTGCTGACCGCTAAAAATGATTACATCTATGCCTGGTCCATTATTAGTAAGGGTGGTCTGTTAGGAAAGTTCAGGGCAGTGTTTGGAGATGCAGTCGTTACCACCATGTCGACTGATGCCAACGATCAGATACTTCTGACTGGGGATAGCGATGGAAATATTTATCTGTGGGACATTCAGAGGTTTGGTTTTAGGAAAAAGGGAGACCATCAAGAGCCGTCTGAGGTCATAAAGGGCTGGCGTGTATCACTGTGTCCACCTCCTCTGTTGGGCCACTGGAAAGCTCACAATGAGGCGGTGGTGAGTGTTAAGTGTGACTCTGAATGTAAAAAGATAATTACTGCGTCACTGGATCACAATGTCTGTCTATGGACAAACACAGGCCACTGCACTGGCATCTTTGGGAAACACGAGTGGAATGCTACAAAATTCAGCCTTAAAGAGAATACTGGCCAGGAGGAGGCAGCAGAACCAAAAACAGCATCAACAGGAAGTTGGCAAATGCCATTCCCTGAATTTCCAATGCAAGAACCAGAAATGCCCTTTTATGAGGACTTTACAGACCTCATTAACAAAATTAAAGAAATCACAGCAGTACCTAGGCCAATACTAACTGAAAAGCAAATGAAAAAAACATTTCAACAGCTAAACATGATCAAACCATCTCTTACAGAAATGAAAAACAACCCGCACCTTTTCTATTTAATGAAAGAAAAGCACAAGGTCTCCACTCCACAGAAGGTACAGCAGGGGTCTGAAAATACATGTCCACCAAAGACTGCTAGTGCAGAATCATCTCTATATATGAACAAGACTAGGTCTAAATATGGACATGTGCTCAAGATTCAGCCAAAGGATACATTCAAAGACAGCGTCCTTCCATCTCCACCAGACACCCTGCCAGGCAAGCGGGAGTCTAAGAAAACATCCAACCATGTACGTTTACCACCCATCCCTGATCAGGTTCAGCTTACACATAATCAGACCCAATTCGTTCCACATCCACCTCAGATCCCACTCACTAGAGGTTGCACTGACATTAAACAAAAATCTCCTCAAGCAGAATCATCTCTATATATGAACAAGACTAGGTCTAAATATGGACGTGTGCTCAAGATTCAGCCAAAGGATACATTCAAAGACAGTGTCCTTCCATCTCCACCAGACACCCTGCCAGGCAAGCGGGAGTCTAAGAAAACATCCAACCATGTACGTTTACCACCCATCCCTGATCAGGTTCAGCTTACACATAATCAGACCCAATTCGTTCCACATCCACCTCAGATCCCACTCACTAGAGGTTGCACTGACATTAAACAAAAATCTCCTCAAGCAGAATCATCTCTATATATGAACAAGACTAGGTCTAAATATGGACGTGTGCTCAAGATTCAGCCAAAGGATACATTCAAAGACAGTGTCCTTCCATCTCCACCAGACACCCTGCCAGGCAAGCGGGAGTCTAAGAAAACATCCAACCATGTACGTTTACCACCCATCCCTGATCAGGTTCAGCTTACACATAATCAGACCCAATTCGTTCCACATCCACCTCAGATCCCACTCACTAGAGGTTGCACTGACATTAAACAAAAATCTCCTCAAGCAGAATCATCTCTATATATGAACAAGACTAGGTCTAAATATGGACGTGTGCTCAAGATTCAGCCAAAGGATACATTCAAAGACAGTGTCCTTCCATCTCCACCAGACACCCTGCCAGGCAAGCGGGAGTCTGAAAAAACATCCAACCATGTACGTTTACCACCCATCCCTGATCAGGTTCAGCTTACACATAATCAGACCCAATTTGTTCCACATCCACCTGAGACCATGTTCACCACAGGCCGAAAGAAAGGGTCTGAACAACTATCAAAGCATGTGCGCCCACCCATTCCAGATAAGGCTCGGCTCACACATCATTAATCAATCAATCAATCAAACTTTATTTGTATAGCACTTTTCATACAAATACAATGTAACACAAAGTGCTTAACACAATAAAAACAATGCAATCAATACAACCCCCTACACCCCTTCCCATCCACACACAAACAAAACCAGAGTTAGGATAAAAATTTAAAATTCAGAATAGCCAAGTAAAAAAAATCAATAAATAAACATTAAAATAGAAAATAAAATGAAAAAAGACACAAGACAAGCCCCACCTGCCCCAGACCCCACCCCAAATAAACATTAAAATAAAAAATAAAATGAAAATAGACACAACACAAGCCCCACCTGCCCCAGACCCCACCCCAAATAAACATTAAAATAGAAAATAAAATGAAAAAAGACACAACACAAGCCCCACCTGCCCCAGACCCCACCCCAAATAAACATTAAAATAAAAAATAAAATGAAAATAGACACAACACAAGCCCCACCTGCCCCAGACCCCACCCCAAATAAACATTAAAATAAAAGATAAAATGAAAATAGACACAACACAAGCCCCACCTGCCCCAGACCCCACTCACTAGAGAAGAGCTCATCAAGTTCCAGCCAGGGAATTCATTAAAAAGTGAGTTCCTCACACCATGTCCACCAACCACAACTTCCAACCTCCAACTTCTGGCAGCACCTCTCCATGCCTAAACAAAATGAGCTTCCTCCTACAATTATTAAAAAAAAAAAAAAAAAAAAAAAAAAAAAAAAAAAAATTAAAACATTAATAAAAAATAAAAATTTGAAAAAAAAAGTTTTTTGTTGTAGTTGGTTCTTTCGGTTTGTACAGAAGCATAAGTAGTAGCCAGCCATTCCTTGGAATCTGCACAACTCACGCCTGTTAGTGGGCACAGGAAAGGTAATGATAGTAGTTACCTTAGCATCGATAGGACGAAGCCAAGGGCGTAGATTTGGTTTTAACTTTGGCAGGGACTTTTTTTTGTTGGACAGCCCAAATAATTGTGTAATAAGAAAATTGACTATTGTATGAGTACCATGGTATTTTTGACAGTACTGTGGTACATGTACCGTGGTATTTTTGACAGTACCATCGTATACACTATGGTATGCACCGTGGTAAATTACAGAACCACATTCTCCACATACAATAGCAAACAGTATGGTATGTACCATGGTACATGCACCATGATACTGTCAAAAATAGCACGGTACATGTACCACAGTACTGTCAAAAAGACCACAGTATTTGTACCACACCTACCATAGTAGATACTGTAGAATGTAAAATGGTACATCAAATAAAATAATGGACTGAGGCAAATAAAAAATGCAGTAACTCACAATTTATTTTTATGAATTAAAATGTTGAATACAAACAGATCACCTTAATGTGAAAATAATTAGATTAAAAACATGTATTGTTTATACAGAAAACATAAAGACAACTTAAGATATAAAATAAAGCTGCAACAATTAGTCGATTAATTGATTAGTTGCCAAGTATTTAATTAATTGCCAATTATTTTAATAACCGATTAATCATCTTAAGTCTTTTTTTTTTTTTTTTTTTTAAAGAAAAAAATGTCCAAATTCTGATTCCAGCTTCTCAAATGTGATGAAGTCCTAGAGGAGTTCAGCCAGTTGTATGACCACAACCTCAAGTCTGACTCTTTCAGGAGCTTCAACCCAGACAGCAATAGATTAGATTAATTCTACCACAAGCAGTTGTCCACCAAGGCAGTGGCGCCACCTGTGGGAGATCGTGAAACACCTCCTGATGCTTTCGCATGACCACAACACAAGACAAATGACTTACAAAATTAAAAAAAATACAGTAAAATAAGTACATTGCGCAACAGAATGTTAATGTTCTAGGAATAAAAACTTGTCTAATTTAAGGGAGTCCTGAAGCTTATTCCACCTATGAGGAGCATAATAGGTGAATGCAATTTTTCCCAGTTCTGTGTTCATATATGGAATATCCAAGGTAATGTATTCCTGTGAACGAGTGTGGTATCCCATATTTCTAAGTTTTAAGGTGATGGTAAATAAAATGGTAGCTTATTTAGCATGGCTTTATAAATAAAAATGAGACAGTGTTGTTGCCTTTGAGTGATGTCCACGGTACTTTCTCATAGAGGATACAATGATGGGTTCTAAAACTGTCACCTGTAATAAATCTAAGAGAAATGTGATACTCAGCATCAAGGGGTTTGAGGGCAGCGGCATGCATGAATTACATCTGCATAGTCAAGTACTGATAAAAGGCTTTTCGGTCAACAAAGAAGTGATGGTGGAGAATATGCATGAGCACTTGCTGGTGGCACAGTGAGTCATCATTGACCATTTGAAGAGTGTTGGGGGAGTGCTGAACATTGCCTATACCAAAGAGCTTCTGCGAGACAGAAACACCAACAGTACCTGGAAGGCCAGAAAAAGAGACGGACGGATGAGAAAAAGGTGGAAAAAAGAAAAGAAGTGATGGATGAGATAGGAGAGCTGAAAGAGAAGAAAAAAAGGATGGTAGAGGACATTCAGGTTCTCTAATTCTGCTGATCATAATGCAGAGAAAGCAGAAGACCTTGAGAAACTCAGCTTGATTTGCAAAGCAAACGGACTTTGTCGAGCCACAAAAGAAGGTGGTCCACCTTGAGATGGTGGAGCGTCAGATAAATGAGAAAGTGAAAGTGAATGAGTTGCAATGAGCACTGAACATTTCTAATGTAAATATGTAGATATTTTCTATTCTAAATATGTAAATAGACTGAATAAACATGTAAATATACAAACTTACTGAATTATTTAGGTAATGTACTATACCACTAAAAACAGAATAATAATACAAATCATTGTAATTCGTTATACCATATATACTCTGGCTGTTATGCAAATAGTTTTGTTCAGTAATGATTTTCCTTTAAAACATTACTTCAAACGTTTGGCTTAAAACAACAATACAAATATTGCTGTACTCGATAATGTATGATAATCAGAAATGAGTAAAAGAACATGTACATGGATCAGAATCCCTGGAAGTTTGTAAAGACAGCACAAGCTCTCTGCTTCAGCGCCCTCCTGGTTGCCTGAGGCAGGCGCCATTTGGGTGTAAACTATTTTACAGTCTGATGGCTGTTGGCACAAAACGCCACCTAAGACCTCTCATGTTGCACCTTAATGGGATGATGCATTGGCTGTAGCCACTTTCAGCCCACTGTAGAGCGGGCAAGGGTTGTTGTTCAAAAGTGTCTGGTATAGTCTCCCATCAGTTGCTGTCTCCAGGCTGCTCAGTCCTTTAACAAGGATGTTTTTTACAACCCTTTTTTTTTTTTTTCATCCTGCCCGGTCTTGATGCAGTGGAGGCAGACTGCCACCGGCTACTTACTAGAACATGTGGATTAGGCTGCTACAGAGCAGGTTGAGAATAAAAGTCAACCTTTTCTTGTAAAGTTGCTCTGGTATCCGTCCAGTTTGTTGTTGATATGCAACCCCCGTACTTGAAGAGCCACCCAGTTTCCGCCTCCTCGTTGTAGATAGTGACAGCAGAGGTCCCAGCAGCTTTTTGCTCTGTAACAAATCCACAACAAGCTTCTTTGCCTTACTGACACTGAAACACAGATGCAGTAGTAGTAGTGCTCCCAGATTATGGACATATCTACATTGAAATCTTTTTTTTTTTTTTTTTTAGTTTTCCTTGCTTTTGTTTTAGGTGGTTTGATTTCTGGAAATATGCCTCTTGCCTTTTTTCACTTGCACTGGTGAACGAAATAATGACATCACAAGAAGAGTACGTAATCCCTATCATCTAACCATGAACTCAGCAGGAAACAACAGTGATAGAGGTACTCCATACTGTAATTATTGTTGTAAATACTGTAGATATTGTTGGTCTGTGAAAGAATGAGAAGATACATATCTAGTCTTCATCTAACCTGCTGCTTGTTATATTTCCTCTTGGGGGAAAAAGGCACCAGTAAATGTAAATATGTGAGTAGTTCACATAATTACAACAACCAGTTTATACTTGACCTCACTTAAGCATCAATAGTGGAGTCATTACTGGAGGACTTGGAGATGGCTTAAGTAGAGTTGGAGTCTGATTTACACACCAGTAATGTGTAAATGTTTGGAGTCGGGCCACATTTGACGGAAAGCAGCTTGCTTTAAATTCTTTTAAAAAGCTAAAAACATAGTGATGATTTTATTATTTAAATCCCTGAGAAACAAGTTAACATGTCGCTACCTGATTGTACCAAAATGCTCATATTGTGCAGGAATAGTTTTAAAAGTCTTGTTGAATTTACACCTAATAGCCCCTTTGTGTAAATAAGGAATTAAAGTTTTTTACGTAACTGTTTCTCTCGTTATATTTGCTATCAGTAAGTCAATATGATAGTATCAATCATATATTGGATTTATAGTATTATATTGACTTAGTAATTCACTCCATTGGTGGTGTTGTACTGGGTTGGGTATACTGATAAGTGTTTCCTCTTCACCTGCGTTTACATAGATGACAGGCAGAGGATATTATAAAACATAATGCACTGCAGTACAACATCATCACCATCTACAGCCTCAGAAATGGCCATAGAGTAGAATCAACTGTGACGGTGTCAAGAAAACCAAACTTTATAACCGTGATAAAGACTGCAGAGCTGTTCAAGTGGATTGTATTTGATTAGAGGCAATTAGATAAGGTAGCAGGGCTGCCACTAAAGATTGTTTTCATTGTCGATTAATTGATAATTCACTTGTTGCTGGTCTTATTTTTTTTTAATTCCTACTTTCTTAATGGGTTTTAACTCACGTATTATTTATGTGTTTGTCTTAATTGTGTTTAATAATGTTTTATCTTGTACACTATCCACATAGTTTTTGTGGCTGCAACTTCTGTGGTAGCTCACACTCTGTGAAGCACATTGTGCTTCCACCTAGAATGAAATATGCTATATAAATAAAGTTTTTCTTGCCTGCTTGCTTGTTCTATGAAATGTCAGAAAATAATGAAAAATGCCTGTTTTTTTCCCCTACAGCACAAGCAGATATTCAAATTGCTTGTTTTACTCGACCAACAGTCCAAAATCCAAAGCTTGAAAAATGACTACAACATTTTACTATCAAAATAGTTGATTAATTGTTGCAGCTCTAGTATGTATGTAAAAACGTAGATTAACTGGTAGCTAATGGTCATGACAATGTGCAGTAAGTGTTGCTTAGTGTAGTGGACCTTTTCTGACCTAATAGGTGTCTCCTAAGGATTTATTAAACAGCTGTCTGTTTGAATCATTGTAACTAAGCAGAACAATCTTGATATTTCAGATTTTTATATGTGGAATATATGTGTGATATGATATTCCCTCCATACAACAGATACTGGGGTTAGGGCAAGCACTGATGCGTACTCCCATTCACAGTTTGCATACTGCTGAGCTGACAGGTTGGCAGCTGGTTATGCCAACACAAAAAATTCAAGTGGAAGATGTCTGACTTCTCAAACCTGCTCATTTACATAACTCGACACATTACCTAACCCGGGGTACCGAGCGTTGGTGGGATTTACCTCTGAGGTTTGACATCTTACTCCAGAAAAAGCCATGACTCTGCTCCTCTCAACCAATCAAATATATATAAATAAATATATATTTTTGAAGGCAGTGTTGCCAACATCTTTCTCATGGATCATCTTAGGATAGAGTAGCTCCATCCCTTTAATTTTGGCTTACACTGCCTGCCAGTTTTGTTTTTTTTTTACTTTTGGGAGACAACAATTGAGTGTTGGAACTTTGGCAGCAATCCACAGTCCATCATCAAGGCAGTGGGATCTTCTCTAGTTTGGCAAGGGACCAGATACTGAAGCTACTGTCAGTTCAGTAACTATGCATGCTGTCAGTCAGGCAGAGCGCATATACCATTTACATCATGAAGTAATATACAGTAGATTGGGTTTCTGCAGTGCTTTCAGTATAATGTCTGACTAAAACTGGCGTCAATTAAACAATACAAAAATAACAGATGGGGTCGTCAGCATTCACAGATCCAGTTCTTTCGCTCAATTAAACAATAACATAACAACAGAAAATTAAATTCTTGTTGCACTGCAATGTAGTCAGTCACATAGAGACATAGAGCCACTGGCCACTGTTAATACGATATCATGAAATGATATATGATTGAGGTCAAATGAAAAATAAGCAGATTATCCATCCCTCAGTGCTGAATACCCACATAATTCTCAGTAATTTGACAAAAGTCAGGACATACATAATTTCTTCCTGTCCATTTCTTTCTGTTCCTTTTCCAAGGTCTCAAAGTTTATGCAAATGATTGCTGCGAGCAGCCTCGCAGTTCATCAACAGTCAACAGGCATCAATATGTCAGGAATCTGTAGTCACCACCACTATTTGTTATTTATTCACCTTCTGTTAACTCTATTGATTCCATTGACTCGCCTATGCTTTTAGAGCCAAGTCTTAAAACTATATCATTAATGTATCTATGAGTGAAGTACAAAAATACATTTGGAAGAGAGAGTTCAGAATTTCAAGGCAACAAAAGCAGCAAAAACATTCAGCAAGTAAGCAGATAAATGGATGGATGGATATAATCCATTAATAAGTAAATAGTTGTGGAAACTGCAAGGGAAATATCAGGAAAACTGGCTTTAAGGTTATTTAAACATGGTTAAATTCACTTGGTTGTCTCCCGAAAACAGCTTTGACCCCATTTAAAACTGTCTGGCTTATCGAACTGCCATCTTTAGACACACAAACCTTACTGTGTATATATTTTGAAAATGGAAAAAATAAACTCAATTCTAAGGTTACATTTTAAGATAGTCTGAGCAAGTGAGGGCACGAGTGATGCATGGCCTTGAAATGGGAACATGGTGAAGGAACTTTATCAAGTAAATACTATATTAAAGTATTCATTGTCAAATGCGTTGTACATGTACTTGCCTCCAGTGTGTCGGATGAACAAAGACCTGAGGATAGAAGCCACTTTTGAGTCCTTACATGATGTTGCTGCTGTATTATGTTGAGGTAAATGTAAGAAGCAGTGATAGTGCACACTTTTGTGCTGACATTTTAATGACAGATACTGCAAGAGACATGAACGTGGAAGCTACTGCATCTTTCTTTCCAGGCCCCTGAATGTCACTCAACAACCTCCTACAACTAGAAATAAGATTACCAGGCTTGTCTGGAGGCCTGCTTCTAAAAGTGCGTTTTTGGATTTTATTCCTGTCAGCAGTTCAAGGTGTCCTTTCTTGTTCTATATTCAGATACCAGGGAAAAACACCTTGGGTGCCTTATAAATAAAACAGTAAGGCCTCAGTATTCTTTGTGATGCTTGCCACCAGGGATTTCCATGTCTCAGCTCCCAGCCCCGATGGTGTGCAGATATTTGAATTGTGATGGGTATATTTCTTCAGGTTCCTTGTATTTGTTGTATACTACCACACCACTGTTGTTTTCAGGAGTTGGCAGAACATTTTGTTTCGTCTGGCGGTCATGTCAAACATGTCTTAGTAAAAGTTTGATCTTCGCGGCCCATCACGCCAAACATACCTCATTTCTCTGAGGTGTCAGAAAGTAGACATCTGCTTTCTCTCCATTCACATAGCTTTAGAAGAAAGAAATATCCTCCCATTGAAAATAGGATTTTTCTTTAATGCTGTACAGTACAATCCAGCCCCTTTAAACAGAAGGTCAATTGTTTGATTGCTGCGGTAGCTGATATGTCCGCCTACAGCCACATGCACTTTTGAGGTATCCTTGAGCAGAATACAGACCCTCTACTTGTTCGCGCTTTGTAACCTATGATACATGAGACTGTCAAATAAATGCTGAAGTATAAATACAAGTAGCAAATGCAAAATGCTTCACCCTTGTTAGGTTTGGGTTTAATTATGTTTTTTAGGGCTTAATTAATTTTTATTGTCTCCTCAAAGGCTCCTATCATGACAATGAAAGTCTAATTAGTAATTTATTTGTTGCAATCATTTTCATATTATTCAGATAAAACACTATTGACCATGTTTAATGATTTTTTTATCTTATCAGTCAGAGCACTAAAGGATATAATCGCTGCTCAGGTTGGATTCCCACAGGAGCCTTTGATGCTGAAAAATAAATTCACTCACGGCATTGAATGGAGCTGAAGCGTTTGACTTATTGCAGTAGTGTCATCTCCTAGGTAATAAGTTGCTGTTTTTGTAGTTACTCAACGTGACTGTTGGTTAGCCTGCCGCCTCTCAAATCCTTTGGCATTAACATAATTTATGACTGCAGTTTTTTTTTTTCCCCCTTTTGTGGCAGAGCTGTTGTCCTGTGTAAGTGTTTGTGTGTATGCTGCCGTGTGTGCGCATGTAAATACCTACTTATGCCAAGTGTGTTTTTCTTCCAGTAACAGGGTCGTTCATCTTTGTAAACCAGAATACAGCCCATGGTCAATATGTGATTAAGTTGTACCAGCCAGTGTATTGATAGTATGTCTCTACTTGCAGGCCACTGCGGGAAAACATTTGCAATCCTTAAAAGATTTCTGAGCAGTGCTGTCCCAAAGACCAAGTGGCTCCTCGTTGTGGACGATGACACACTTATCAGGTATCTTTTCATGATCTGGAATTGGTTTCTCACGTATCAAACTGTAACACAGTCTCTCATTCTTTAACTGCCATATTTTCGTTTCTCTCTAACCTTGACTGACATTTATTCATGAATTTTCTAACAGATTCTGTCTCAGAGCCATGAAAAGGGTTTGCACAGCTTGAAATGAAGTCATTTTGGGAAAATGAGTTACAGAGATATTACCATCCTGTGGAACATCTAAAAAGCTCAGTTCATAAATTCAAGTCCAGCTGGCTTCACTTTATATCTGTCAGGATGCCCCTTCATGTGGAAGCCTCTGGATGTGTAATAGTGCCTGAGGGAGAGCAGTTATTTCACCCTCTAAATGGCCAGTTTCATTTGTGCGTGTATATGTGCGTGCACCTGTGTGTGTGTGTGTGTGTGCGAAGACGTGTGTATGATGATGATGATGATGATGATGAGTGTGTGATGAGTTTGATCTGTGCTTTCTGCAGCCTTCCCAGACTGCAAGTCTTGCTGAGCTGTTACGACCCCTCTGAACCAGTGTGTCTAGGGGAGAGGTACGGCTACGGCCTGAGCCAAGGCGGCTACAGCTACATCACAGGAGGTGGAGGGTAAGTTTCGCAGCTCAGGATGCTCAGGGAATAATGATGAAATATACAGACGCAGCACAGGGACTATAAAACGTGTAATGAAAAAACTGTAATCTGTTATTTACTGATAAACCTTTTCAATTCAGTTTAAAACTGTGTTGCTCCGCTAATGGAAATGTGGTTCTCAGGCTGCATTACAGTATAAATACTAAATAAAAATATGGAATAAATCACCACAACATACAGTAAACAGACACTCATCGGTTGATAAGACAAGACGGGAAGTCAATGCATAGTAATACTCACACTACACCCACAGATGCACAAACACTGCTATTGCAAGAAAGCACAAAAATAACTGCAATTCCATACGATCCACATTTTACGGCGCTCTTTATTGCATGTAAGTAGTTTTTAAACTGGACAATAAGCACAAGTTATATGTCAGCCGCCAGTGCTAGAGCAAAACTGTGCTATAAATAATTATTGAGGTGTGTGTGAGAAACTTTATTTAGAGACACTTCGCTTGCTGTGACACTTTACATCACTGCAACTGCCAGTTTTCTCAAAAGTGATATCTTCTAAAAAAAAACTTTTTGAGTGGCAATGAGTAATTTTTCTAGAAAGCTGATTTTTTTTTCTTCATGTTTAATTGCTTCTCTTTTAAAAGAGATGTCACATCATTGTTGCACAGTGCTGATTCACAGAAAACCACACCTCTCCTTCAGCTTGGTTTGCAGTTCCACTCCCTACTTCATCGTCCTCTCACTGAATATAAGCATGATGAAACTTAAGATGGGAGCTGAAATTTACTGGACTTCTGTGTTTAAGACACTTTCAGAGGTCCTCTAAGTGACTATAGACCCCTGCCCTATTATAGCTTTTTGGAGTACCCCCTGATATCTACTCTTTGAACAAGCTCCAGTGTGACTTCTTAGCATTCTGTACGCTGCTTGCTCATCGTCTAATCCTACCGAAATGGAAAGACACAATTTCTCCATCTCATAAGCAGTGGATCAGGAA
The DNA here is from genome assembly GCA_038419695.1 of Scomberomorus guttatus. NCBI lineage: Eukaryota > Metazoa > Chordata > Actinopteri > Scombriformes > Scombridae > Scomberomorus > Scomberomorus guttatus. Next base: position 8,724,656 of record CM076451.1, on the reverse strand, counting down.
TATCTTATATGAGGTTAGAGAAAAATTAAGCACACACTGCAGGGTTCATCTGGCAAATTCTGTAGGATTGGGGACCTTTTCTGAGATACGTAGAAGAGGAGCTAGAGTTACATGAGAAACCTTAGTGGAAATGTGATTATAGGATAACAGTACTGGTTAAATATCCTGCTCTGATAGACCCTGAGAATTAGGAGAGTCTCTCCTGAATCTAATTTCCTTTTTTTTCTTTCTCTATTTTACATTATGAACTCATGCTAATATTTCAGTGTTCAGTGTTCGAGGGGGTGCACGTGTTTTCTATGTGCTTTTGTATGTTTATCACTTAAAGCAATAAACACATTTTCAAAAAAAAAAAAAAAGATGGGAGCCGAAAGACACATTATTTTCTGGTCTTTTCCAACATTTGATTCTAAAATGATCATTCGCAGTGCAGCTAAATCATCTGTGTTTTGTATCTATCTTTACATTTCTGTTGTCTGTCTGTGTCGCTGCAGTATGGTGTTTAGTAGGGAGGCTGTGGTTCAACTTCTTAACAGCGGCTGCAAGTGCTACAGCAATGACGCGCCGGATGACATGGTGCTGGGAATGTGCCTCAACGCCCTCGGACTTCCTGCCACACACAGTCCTCTCTTCCACCAGGTTATATATAAACTGTTCAACACATTGTGTATTTCTGTGTGCATTTTCATGCCAAAATTTGTTGAGAATTTAATTTTTAGCATGGTAAGGAATAATCATTTAAAATACAGTATAATCTCTCCAACACCTGTTCAGTTAAAGTGTGAAATTTTTCTGTGATGCCTTTGAACAAATAAACTGTGCAAAGAAAATTCATTGCAAGGTTTGCAGACTCATTAGTAAGACACAGAAAGGAATCACTTTCTCGTTGGTAGTCAACAGCACAACTAGCTGATATCTGATATTTAGGGGCCCTGCACACCCATACACATGTTTTCAGTTGTTCTGGCTGATTAGCTCTCTGTTTATGCCACATTCAGGTTGTATTGTATAGACCGTAATTATGTGGGAAGAAGCATTCACATTAGCCTTTGTACTTATAATTCACAGTCTTAGATATTGGGAATTTGGAAAAATGACTACCAAACCAATTACATCTTAAATAAATCCAATATTAACTCTCCTGCAGTTGATTCAGTTAATTAAAAATGTTCCGGCTATACAATGTTTAATTTATATCTGGTGTTAACAAACTGTTACAAATATGTAACATGATAAAAAAAAAAATGTTGATTTAGGTTAGAAATGGGGGTAAACCATCTTGAACTAATGTGCAAACACTCCCAAGTCAGAATAACATGAGTTTTTTTCCTGTTCTTCCCATTCTGCCATATACCGTGAATTGGTTGTGTAAAGATTAAAAATACTGTGTATCAACAGTATAGTTCTATATCCATTAAAATTGTGTTTAATTACCTTGAAAGACAGATGAGAAATGACTGATGTGTCCATATTTTTTTTTGACTTTTCAGGCCTTATTATTAAGTCAGATATATTTTAGCTTTCAGAAAAATCAGAGTCTCTCAGGAGTAAATAAGACTAGAATGTTGATGTGAACAGTAATTACAAATCAGAAACCGGTAATTATTGTAACTCCGATGTAATATGAATGCAACATTAGGTTGAAGGTAGGCGGGGCTTTGCTGGAAATTATGCAAAGGCACCAAACTCCATGTGCCAATAACAGCAGCCTTTTTTTTTCACAGCAGACTATCTGACTCGTCATGGTAGGAAAGGTGTTACAAATAACATTAATGATGGCTCTTTTCTATTGAAGTGTCCCAGTAAGTCATGACAGTGTGACCCTGAAACCGGAGCAGCTAAATTGAATTCAGCCATCATTAATTTTATTATTTACACCTATGCTTTTCCTACTGTGACATGTCAAGATGTCGCCTGTGCCTTTGATAAAGGTGTAATTTGTCCCACCCTAACAAAACAACAGGAGACTGAACGAGGTGTCAAATCAGTCCAAACATGCCCACACAGTCCTGAAAAAAGGGCTAATTAGCAGAGATAAGTGCAATCACCTGTCCGAATGCAACATGAGTGTGCAGGGCCTTAAATAAGAGCCCAGACTTCTAATATGTTGATAAAACAATAAATTGTATCTGTTAAATGCAAATTGTAAGTGTGCATGTGTCAAAGAATCGGTCAATAAAATAAAGAAAAAATGACCACTTACTATTTCAAAAACTGATTTGATGTTTAAAGCAATTTCCATAAACTTATAAGCATCCAGTTGCTCAGTTTTCAGTATGCAGTATCTGTTTGAACATAATTTTACACTTACATGGTTTCACTTTTGCTCTCTGCAGCTCTTGTATGCAGTCTCTTGTGACTGCTTCCAAATATAAATTACTGTACTTAATCTTACCTTTCAGGCACGCCCAGAGGACTATGCCAGAGACTTCTTAGCTCACCAGGTGCCCATCTCTTTCCATAAACACTGGAACATCGACCCCATTGCTGTTTTCAACAAATGGCTTAAGGATGACTTGAGGGCAAAAGCTTCAGATGGACTTAATAAGAGCGCTAAAACGGAGTTATAATAATTTTAAGAGCACAACTAGCCTGTATGAATATGTATGTACAATGTGTGAGTGTGTTTGATGCAGCTAAAAGGCAGCATTAAAGCTCTGAAAAGCACTCAGCATGCCGAAGGTTTGTAATTACTCCTAAAATGTACCTAACATGTAGTGATTATCAGGACCCAACTGGTGCTCAGGCAGGTTAGCGTCTTACCTTTACTCACCTCAACACCATCATTACATTTTTGGCCAAAATCATCTGTTTCACAAGGCTCATTTTGACCTTTAACAGAGTCACAGGTACAAAGAACCTGAGCTCAATTTCATGGACATAGTTACTTGTACAATATTAGCTGATACCCTGAAGTGTATTGTAGAAATGGATCAAACCGATTTTTCATTTTCACATTTTTTTTTCTCACAAAATTAACTGTCAGAGATAATTAATTGGCAGACTCAATGATTTGCTGACCATTATTAAAGGTCTTTCAAAGACCTTGAGCCCTGGTTGAAGAATTAAACCTTTCTTCTGGCTGTTTGCCATCTTAAAAAATTAATTTGCAGCTTTAATGCTTCATTCTTAAAAAAAAAAAAAAAGGAAGCTGGACTGCTGCCTCATAATGGTCACAAAAGCTTTAGAAAACCTAAGGATTATGAAAGACATATTAATTACACGAAACTAATGAGAATTTGAAATGTTAATATGGGAACACAAGTTGCTGTCAGTCTGTGAAACACACAGTGTAACACAGAAGATGTTTCTCTACTTTTTGTCAGCATTGTGGTGCTAAATTTACACTGTCCTAATAGTACAGTAGGCTGGCTCGAGTTCATGAAAAGTCTATTAGCCGCAGGCATTTGAAGCAGTGCAATAAGTCAAGTAGACATTTCCTGACACACATATGAATTGTAACCTATTTGCGGGAAACAAGTTAAATTCCTAGTGGGGCTCACCCACACATGGAGTGATGAGTGGTGGTAAGACAGTGCTTTGCAGTGAGGGAAATCCTCTGTGTAATTCAAAGTACAGTAGGTCCACACAACATGCTTGCTCCGCCAATATTTCTAGTGTGTCAGCAGCAACATCCCAGTCGTGTCAGGCTTTAGTGTTGGATTTAATTCTTTAATCCTTGTCCAAAACAGTAAAAGAGGAGGATGAGTGCATCACTGTATTTCCTCCAAAAAATCCACCATGTCCTGTCCAGCTAAGAAGAGTCTGAGTTGTAGCATGGATTTAGATATACAGAGATCATGACTCCTCCCTATGCAACCACTGACCTTCAGAAAATTCGACCATAAATTGGAATAAATATGTACATTTTTGTATTTTTCACATTTTAGTTATTCAGTGAACTGCTGGATTATGTTTTCTAAAGATGTTATTTCCCTACCTGAAGGTCTAAATGCTGTTTCAAAGTCTTCTCAACACTACTAGGTATAAAACTCTGGAGGGGAAATACTGGATAATCTATTTTTATTTTACTTTGTTCACCTAAAAACATGGAGTCATGCTTTAAAAGGCCACCATGTGTAACTTCCAACTATAAACTTCCCTACAGATAAATTCCCTTATTCCCAGAAAATAAAACAAAGGACATGACCACAGTGTCCTCAGTGGTGTGAGTAATTGTCATCTGGATAAAACCTCATTTAAAACCTCATCTATGAAGCCATGAAAGTGGCTTTGATGATCATCACTAAAGAGATCATGTGCTTGAAAAAACACAACAGATGCCTACATTAACGCTCCCTGAACTGTTCATTTTTTTATATCTTTTTTTTTTTTTACCTTTTATCCTCTTGATAACATATACTTAATGCATTTATTTAATTTAATTATTCTTTGCTCATAATAATAAATGATGGAAGGATGTACAAGAAATAGACATTTTGTGAAGAAAAGGCAAAATCTCTTAATGGTCTGCAGGGCTTAATTTGACAATGCTCATTTTTTGAATATTTTTATGTCAATTTGTTAAAAAAAAACATTTTCTCACTTATTTCTACTGGTGTCTAGTCATGCAGAGTTTTATTTTTATGGTTTTAGCTTTTGAAATATCCACCTCTGAGATTTCTGCCTCCAATGCTATGTTTCTTTTGTGCAAAATCACTGAAAACTTACACTGGAACAATTCAACAGTAGAATATCTTGCCAGTGTTGTTGTCATTGCAGCCACCCTCTACTGAAGCAAGTGTTCATATGAAAACTGTAAAAAATACTGTGGGAAAAAAAATAAAATTTTGTAATTTGGATGAACCAGCTCTGTAAAATTTCACTAGGTTAAGTTGTGAGCAGCAGCGAGAATGTTGCAGGTTTCATGTAAATTGACATCTCAGATCTACTGTAACACTTTGCAGACGCTCCTATTTAGCTTTAATCCTCCATTAGAAGCAGATTACAAATGAACTGTACAGAAAGTTCAGGTTGTCATACTTCAACGTCTGCCTTTACCCTTTTAAGTAAAGATTGGAGCTCACATGTCTGGATTATTATTCAAACTCTATTTGAATAAAAGCATGTCTGAGATGTGGAGAGTCCTGGCTGGAGAACAGTTGGAGGTTTTGAATTTTCATTTGGGGCTGTTTGAATTTCCCTCAGAGGATTCACTGTGATCAGCAGGGCTGGCAAAATGGAGCGGATGAGAAGAGCTACAGCAGTCAGTGCCATCACAAATCTCTGTCACAGTCAGCTCAGCTGAGGATTTTATCATCACTCAGTTTTCTCACTTGTTGCCAATCTGTTTTCCATCCCTTCAGGGGAGCAACAGGGAGTGCAAAGATCTTATTAGCAAAATACTTACAAGACTTCCGCTACAGAAACTTCTCCCCCATTACAGTAAGTGATCTGAAGTTAAAATGCAGCCGGGTGAAACGTACTGTACAATGTGTAATGTTCATATTTCTGCTGTAGCATTTAGCAATGGCAGTGCCAGGCTGTTGGTCGGTTGTGTCCTGGTGACTTTGGAGATCCCCTGACTACTACTACTTCTTCTTTTGGCATTTATGTTTTTCAGTGAAATGTCTCGGCAATGATTGGATGCATTTCCATGTAATTTGGTTCAGATCTTTCTGTCCCCTCCTGAGGATGAATTATAATCACTTTGGTGATCCCTTACCTTTTCATCTAGTGCCTTTTCATCATCAGGTTAAACATATGTATGCTGAAACACTAAGATGGATAACATGGATGGATGGATTATACCTGCTGTGTTTCACAGAGCTGCTAGTGTGACTCTTACTCTTGTTCTCTGAGTTCCAGTAATTTTAAACTAATCATAAATCATTTGGATATTTTGTGACATTAGGGAAAAAGTACTTTGTAAATTAGACACAGTTGCTTTCAAACCATATTGTAACATTATGCATCCTATTTCTGTGTATAAAAAACATGGGGTTTCTGTGTAAGATTTTATTTTGCTCCTTTCTGATTTGCAGGTCATTCAATGAGTCATGCTAATAGCATAAATGTAGTCATTTGTGCCAGATCTTTAAGTAATGACCACCAGGGAAACAGTGAAGAAGCTTATTTTTACATATTCAGCAGAAGGGGTCAGGTTAAGAGTGTGAAGAAATTCATTCATAACTCATGATTTTTTAAATGATTTCTCATAAATGTGAGATTACTGACAATTACGCTCCAATCCTTCTTTCTCACACATACAGGACCAGAAATTAGCCAATTTGATGAGCCAGATGTGTTACAGGGGTGGTAAGTCAACAGTTTGATATAGATGCAGACACAGAAGCTTTAGAGGCATCTAAAATCTTGTTTTGCCCAGGGGAAATTTCAATGATGGCATCCAGGTTGTACTGATTTTGAGCATTATGCATTCAAAAGTCATCTCCTTGCTGGTCTATTTGGAATAAGAAAATCATGATAATGAATGTTGGCAAGACTGGCAAATTAATTATTTTTCATGTACATGTATAATTCAGTGATGCCCTCGAAGGGTAATATGATTGTGCCGGCACAATTTAGCCCCACAGAAAAACACTCAGTCATATTACAATAATGAGCTTTCTTTTACGAAGCAGATAATACAGAAGGTGTTAAACTTCTGCAGATGTGCTGGTACATGGGTGGTTTGAAGTTAAAGCCAGGCCAAGGACAAGTGTTGAAAGTCAAAAGGCTCTTAACCACTGGTCACGCAAGATTGGTTTTATAGCTGGTTCAATAGTAAAGTAAATAGCATGCCATCATAGTGTCAGGCTACTGATAGCAATTAAAATATTTCTGAACACTTACCCTCCACCGGCAGCTTATTCCAAGAGCAGAATCGATTAGATCAAATAAACTCTACTGCCCTTGCGGGGAAATTTGTCTTGGACATGGAAGTCACAGCAGAAAGCACACAAAAACAGTCAAAGAAAACAGAAGCAAACAGCAAGCAGTGCTGGACAAAAGCGCAATATATCCTACACAGACTGCAATTAACGACATATATTGTTGGGAAAAAAACACATTATTGTACAGAGCCAGCCACCATAAAACAATTAATAGGAAATAAGGAAAGGAAGGGAGGGATAGGAATACGAGGCACTGTGTTTGTGCAGTGGAGACCCGGACTATCATTCTGAGTTAATCAGTTTTATTGGCAGGGGAACAACGGACTCCTTGTATCTGTTCGGGCTACAGCATGGGACACTGTATCATCTGCTTGATAGGGGTAGATAGTATTAGCTGTCCAAGATGTGAGTGGAGTCTGCTGATATATAATCTAGTATACACATATATTTTTGTGATCAACTTTTTATTGATATAACAATAAACTAAAAGCAAGACAGACAGCCGGAGCGAGAGGTAAACATCCAAAAAACTCCAATAATGAACTTTTTATGATCTTGGTTGTAGTTTGACCTGAATGTAGATGGTTTTTTACAGTTTTTTTTTTTTACAACGTTCTCATGGCCTAATAAACAGGATTTCTTCACTTCAACAGCTGTACATGGATTAAGCAGTCCAGACCAACTTTGAATGACTCTCCTTCATCCTTCTTAAAAGCTATGAGGACTCAATCAAAGATGTAAAGTGGAGTCCAAAGGTCTGAGACCACTAGTCAAGATATTTTGCATTTGTTTTGAATGTTACACAGTTTTTTTTTCATTGCAAGTGATAATATCAATTTTTTTTAAAAATTCAGTGAAAAGTTGCATGTTTGAGAAATGTACATGAATTTCAGAATATCTTAGTATTTAGTATGTCCCCCTTTTGCTTTAATGACAGCGTGCACTCGAGCTGGCACGGACTCCACAAGTTTGTGCCAAACCTGATGACCCATGTTATCCCAGCATGATTTGACATTGTTCCAAAGAGCTTCTTGTGATGTCTCAGAATGCTTGGCTTTCTCAGTCTTGGCTTTCTCAGTGCCCCCATAAATGTTCAATGGGGTCCAGGCCAGGTGACTGTGGAGGAAAGTCCATGACAGACAGGATTCTTCTTTGGTCTTTAAGTAGTTCTTACAAAGCTTTGAGGTGTGTTTGGGGTCATTATCCTGCTGCAGTGTGAATCCTTCACCACAAAGATGCAAACCAGAGGGTAGAGCATGTCTCTGAAGAATGGAGTGGTACTTCTTCTCTGTCAGAGTGTAGTCAATCAGTGCAGGTGTCCAACTCCAGAGTAGGCAAAACACCCCAGACTTGAATATTCCCACCACCATGTTTCACTGTCAGTTTGATACACTGCGGCATCATTCTCTCTCCTGTTTGTCTCCTTACATACACCCTTCTGTTACTGCCATAAATCTCAAACTTGGATTCATCAGAAAATAGGACTTTTTTCCAGTCATCCACAGGGAAATGCTGGTGTTTCTTAGCCCACCCCAAGCGTTTGACCTTGTTTCCCATCCTGAGAAGTGGTTTAGAAACTGCTACTCGTTCTCTGATACCACTACAAGACAGCTTTCTTTTGACAGCACTTTTGCTGTTTGGAGTCTTGTGTTCTTTATTTAGCAAATTCTGTATCTGTAATGAAGTTGCTTTTCTGTCTCTCAGGGAACTAAGCTTGATGTATTGATCTTCTGATGGTGTGGTCACTTTTGGTCTGCCTGATCGTGCTTTGGATACAACTGATCCAGTTTCTGCAAAGCGTTTTGGAGTTCGATGCAGTGCATCCTTAGAAACCTTTAGTCTAGCCATGATTTGACACTGAGAAAGCCCCTCTTTGCTTAGAATAACAATTTGACTTCTGACACTTTCAATTGGTTCTGATGCCATGTTTCCCATGATCATAATGCTACTCAGTAATCAATAATCTAATGGAAACTTGAGGCACAGCCATATTTATAACAGGTGAACACTGGCTGCAAGTTGAGTTACTTGAACAAGCCTCTGATGAGTAGATCAAATCCATCCAGTGTCATCTGAACGCATGCTTCAATGGAAGGGATACAACTCAGTGAAGTACAAAGGAGTTCAGTTGGTCAGTGCCACAAATTTGCTTAAATTGATTGCGGACCTAGAAATAGTGCAGAATCTTAAATATTTCTTCTTCATTTTACGTCACAGCTTCTTGTGTTTTTAAATGTTTATTTCAGGTTTATATGAAAATATCATTTTCAATGTGGTCTCAGACTTTTGGACCCCACTGTTTTTTTTGTTTTGTTTTGTTTTTTTAAACAGGCATTAGTGTAGTCTAACAGACAATGAGGTGAGGCTGACAGCAGGTCTGTTGATAGTCATGGGCTCAGGGAAAGTGTTATTTTAAACAAGCTTAGTGTATTAAGAGAGAGGGGAGTGGGAGCATTTGAATATGTGAGGTTTCACCTCTAGTCCCAGCAAATGTACTGTATGAGCAGCACGTATGGAGGTGTGACACGGCTGCAGGATTAGGGGAGAGTTTTGTATTGCCGTCATAGAAAGAGAGAAAATCTGAACCTTCTGATTCTGCTCCAGCATTATTACCCGACAAGTAACACCAGGTTATTTCTGCCTACTTTTAATGCAGTCCAAGGACTGTAACATGGGTTTTTCTCATTGCAGCAGTTACACTTAAATCACTGTATGGTGTGGGCACGTTGTGGCTCTGCAAGTTTATTGGTGCTTTATGGATAAATGTGGATACATTTGTCCTCTTAATTTGACCCAGCACAACTTTTTTAAGAGCACCAGGCAGCCACAGTGCTGCACCTGGGGAACAACTCCAATTCTGAGGCCACTGTCCTTGACCCAGGCATATTATATTCAGGTTGTGGATGTTACAATAATACTGTTCAACACTGGTCTCTTCTTAAATAGTGCAAGAGGGGATACCACTGTTATGTTGATGGTGAGTATGAAATAACAAAAAAATAAAGGCTGCAAAACAGCACAGTGTGCATGTGCCTTCACACTGTAACTGATCAATGAAACAACATGTTGGGATGAAACTCGTCAGAATTCCTCCCACATGTTAACCCTCATTTATCTTTGAGACACAGATAGCAGAGAAAAATGGCCACCTGTTAACTTTCATCTCCGCATGAAATTTAATTATTTTGAGAGTTGTGGATAAGTCGGCGGGGAACAAGCTCCATAAGTCACAGCTATATCTCTGATATCAGAAGAACATGCAGCAGTTAATTTGACTTTTTTTTTAGCTTAAAAAAATGGAAGACAACTGTTTGAACTTTGGATGTGAAGTAAAGCTAGGATTTGGTATTTTTTGATCTGCACCAATAACAGTGGCCAGGTGAAAACAATTATACATTTGCTTGTGAATGAGAGAATAAATCTGTGAGAATATTTAGATGCCGATTGCCTACATATTTTCAAAGATATTGTTGTGTGTGGCAGGGCAGGTGAAACCAAGTGCAGACACTCAAGACGAGGAAACAGTGATAGAATAGCAACAAGGGATTTATTTAGAAGGCTGGGGAGCGGGAATGTAGACCTGGGGAAGCTTGGAATGGTAACTGGAAAACTGGGGCTGGAGCTTAGGCTGGAAGCTAGAATTTGGGAACATGGGACTGAGGCTTGGGCCTGAAACTGGGAAGAGCAGGAGTCCAGGGCAGGGACGCAGGGCTGACGACATGAGACGAGGGGCTGGAGGGGCTGGAACCACAGCAGATGGGACTGCGGGGAAACAGGAGACAGGGTTCAGCCAGGGAAAAAAACAGGCAACAACTGGTAATGCATGAAAAATGGCTTGAAGCGTAGACTGACTGGTGCAGAAGCTACGATCTGGTTCTGTTTTTGTTGTTGGAGGTAAAAAATTTAATCAGAACAATTTCAGAAAACTTATTATCCTCTTATGGCATGTTGTTTGTGGTGTTTTTTTTATATGCATAGTTAAATCAATCAGCAGGAGGTGTCCAGGTTTATGTGTGATAAAATATTGCTGTCTTTATCTGCTTTGTCCACTCACAAGCTCAAAAACTTCACACAGATGGTATTTTGCAGACATCAGTATTGTTGGTGATGTTATGCCTGAGCAATAAAACAAATAGAACTTCTTCATGACATTATCTATGCAGTAAGTGTGCGATTATGGCATCTGATTATTTAGATATTTGATCACTAATGCCCTATTGACATGTATTGTCACAACCAAAATGTAAATTAAAAATGGACAGTAATCTTTCTACTTTTTAAGTAAAAGATGGTAGAACAAAATAAAGCTTTGTGCACATTTGTGAGGTGATGTTTGGAGTGAATGTGTTAGACATGAATAACAATACCTTGAACTTGTGACCTGTAGCCAGAGTAATACGGTGTGGTGGAAGAGGGGAGAGCAGAATTGAAACAAGTTGCAATGTGCATTTTAATGAAGAGCAGCATTAAATATGGGCAACTCGACTACACACAAAAAAAATCCAAAGAACAAAAAAAATGCCAGTTGTGTTTGGCTGCAACCAACAATGAGATGGCTGTTGGTTCTTTGTCTTACTTGTGCATGTTGTGTTTTCACAAAGCACATAGGCCAACACTCATTAAGCTGCTGTTAATTTGTGAATCTGCATAGTGATGGTGGCACCACACTGAGAAATCAAAGCTCATGAATACTCCCTCTCCTGCTATGTATGTTGACAACTGTTGGCAAATATCAAGCAGTGTGGTGGCTGCAACAAAACAGCAATATATTTTATGCACAAATGATCTAGATTTCCTGGCTCGTCTGGTCTTTCTTAAATCACCAGGCTAGTTTCATCTTGTCATGAATTATGTGGATGCTTTAAGATTATTTTATGTTCATCCTGCATCTACTGGTCAGATTGATGGGAGAGATGATGTAAGATGCAGTAAAGCAAAGTTTTAAATTCACGTCTAGATAAATATATGTTTTTAATATATGCAATTGTATGGCTTTTATCCAAGTGCTCATGAGTGCACATGTTTTTTTTTTTAGCAGCGATAGCACCAGAGGGAATTAAACCCCTAAATCTACTCATGCTGTACTGTAAAATAAGAGCAGGAAAACACACATATGAACCATCAGGTGTAATAAAGGAAAAACATTAATTGCTGGATCCATTAGCGCCCACTCAGCTGAACTAAAATAACAGTACAAATATACAGGTTCAGGTTACTTTATTTGTACCTGTGGGTAGATTTGGTTTGCAGTAGGAGAAGAACAGGCATCCATCTTGACACACGTTTTACAAACAGCACAGACAATAGACAAACATGATAAAGTGCTCAAGGCTCCAATAATCAGGACTTAAAAAGAGAAAAATAACAATAAAAACACTAGACCACTAGAATAAATAACGTAGAATACAAGGTAAAAACAAATACATAAATGTTGCTTCTATAGCATCTGTGCAATGTAAAAATATACATTGCAAATTGTACATATTGCACATTAAAAATAGCTTAAAATTTCTTCCTTCTGATGATCCTTATTAAATAACAACTGCCATCATGAGTCTTGAGAAGCAGGGGTTCCGTTTTCTATTTTTTCATTCTCTCTTTATGTAGGACCATACTGCGCATGTAAGAGCTGTAGTTGTGCTTCTAAGGCATGAAGGTAATAAGATCAAGCACCAAGTGAGTTTCTTTTCAAAGCACTCTGCCCTCCAGCAGCCGTGGTATGGAACTATAAAGTCAGAGATGTTTGTCCATTTCTGTTTTTTGTTTTGAGGCTAGGTCCGTTTTTTTGTCCTCTTCAAGTTTCGACTGATCACAATCCTCTCATGCTAACGAATTGTATGAGTCAGTGACAGAAACAAGAGGTTGAAATTGTTTGGAGTGAAAACATTATTTCCCTTGAGTGTTTGCATCTCCAGTTTCACCATATGATGAATGTGAAAGAATAATTATGGTGAATCCTCAAGCGTGTTTGAAATTTTAATCAGAGCAATGAAACTTTCAGTGGTTGCTGTGGATGTGACTGATATAATTCTTCTATAGGCACACTGCCAACATTTTAGCAGAAAACTACATATAACAGACAGATAGTCATTGAGTCAGTAATTGAGTTTGAATCTAGTTATATTAGTGTCCCATTGGTCATTAATATCACTTAAATTGGCGTCAGTATTACATTATCTTTATCGGCTCCATTATTATTGTTCTGGCCTCATGAAAGTCTGGCCTCATGCTAATTCATGCAGCAGCAATGAAGCCGGACTGCATAAACCTTCAACAGATCAGTACAAAAAAGGGAAAGATGTAATCAAGCGTGACATTTAAAGCAGAATGAAGTTCTGTTGTTTCATCTGTCATCTCTGCATAGGGACTTCGGAGGGAGTCAGACACCAACTGTCTATGCTTTTGTTTTATATTTAGTTTAGTTTATATTTAGGCTAGCATGTTAGTATGCTAACATTAGATAATTACCGGGCTGCCAACTCTCACGCATTGACCTTGAGACTCACGCAACTGACACTTTTCACACGCTCTCACGCCACACGTCCATTTTCTCACGCAGTGAAAAACAAATTCATAACTGATAACATCACGGCGCGAAAAGAGGACACTGACAGCGCATGGACAGACAAGACAGAGCAGCACAGCGCAGCACTTTTTCAGACCATCAGGGGAGAAGTGAGAAATATGCACAAATCTATTATATTGTAATTTATTCCCATGCATGCTGCTTAGAGTAATCTCAGTCAGCGTCTCTTCTGGCAGCAGTACAGCGTCTCTTCCTCATCTCACGCTGTGCAGGCAGGAGTTGGCGTGAGATTTGAGAGACTGACTTGAGAGAGATTAGAGCAGATTGGCAACTCTGTATAATCTTAACCAAAAATGTAAAATTATGTTATATTACTAGATTTCAGCATTGAGGCACTTACATTCATGATTTTCCATAGGTATACAAACCTAACCTATTATTGGGAATTGCAAGAAAGTTTCAGAGTGACAGAGACGCAGAGCATCCTTGAGTAACCATAGTAACTCACTCTCATCACCACAACTGGCTCATATTCAGTGCCACTCCAGGCTAGCTAAGGCTGTTTCTCAGGTGGAGCAGGGTGGGATTGAAAAAAAAAAACATTTCAAATATCAAATAGTCTAACGTCATCGAGACTAGTGCAGGCGGCTGTTTCTTGACAAACCTTCATCCAAGATTAGGTGGTGTAGACATGCAGGAAATTTGTTTTAAATTACACTTTTTTTTCTGGGGAGCACCCCAAGGCACCCCAGCAAATTATGTATCTTTCCAAGTTTGCTCCCCTATTTGAAAGCATAACCAGGTGCCCATACATAAACCTGTTTACTTCTATTTGGATAGACCTGAGAGACCTGAGAGAAAGATCTTTCTTATCCCATGTTTTGAAGAAAAATATGTGTAATATCTGGAGTGTATATCAAAAATGCTATCCAATAAACACATATTAGCAAATTAGCAAAAAGATCCCCCCCCCCCCCCCCACAGGAAAAAATCTCACCCCAAGCTGAAATCAAAAGTCCCCATCCCTGTAATTAGCACTATACACAAAGTACAGTGCAGCTGATGCTGATGGGAATGTCATTAGTTTTGCAGGTATTTGATCATAAATCAAAATAAAAATAAATTAAATTTTAACCTTATGATGCAGCTACATGTAAAGGGATCACCAAAGTTACTACAATTCAGCATGAGAGGGACGTGAATTTGTGTAGCAAATTTCATGGCAATCCATTCGATAACAGTACATTTCACTCAAAACCATAAATATCAACCTCATGCTGGTGCAAGAGGTGAAGTCATCAGGCTTCTTCCTCTGGGAACCATCAATGTTTGCACAACATTTGTACCAATCCATCTTGTACATGTTGAAATATATCACTGGATACATAAAAACTGTGATCTGATGGCACTAGAGGAAAACTCAGGGGGTAACCAAATCTGTTGGACACCATGGATACCAATCCATCCAATAGGTCCAAAATGGTGGACCAACCAGCAGACTGACATTGGCACGCCACTAGTGTGACTAAAAATCTTACACCATTATTCATTGAACACTTAATACTTACTCACTCCAACATACTCACAGAACATAGAAAGGCAAACAAAGTTCAGAGGCAAGTAAGCATGTCCTTATTGCTTGTGTTAACCTTTTCACCCAGACATGATTGCTTTGCCAAAAGTTGTGATGGATTTTTATTGTAGTGCAGTCACCTCTGAACTGAGAGGCTTAGTGGTCTGCTGAATGTTCACACTACTTATCTAAAGCAGCATTAAAAAACATCACAGATGTAATTAACCATGCATTTGATTGTGTTAATGGGAATGGATATTGCACTGTTAGAAATATGAGACAACCACCTTCACATGAAAATGAATAAAGATTGAACATATTGTTTGGCTCTATTTGGTTAACTGAGATAGAATTACACATCATGTTCATGAGTAGTAGCAGCATTATAAGTGCTGCAAGAACATTAAGAATATATTGTCTGTGCTGTTGTGTAATTTGTCTGCATTTGCTTCTCTGTGAGTGTATAATGTGGCTGACTCTCTCTTTTAAGATTATTAGTTTGTATTCAACTTGGCATCTGTGAGAGATTTATAGTCACTGATACAGGCTTTGATTGCAGTTGACCAATCAGGTTATGTGAGGCAAATTGGTGTAAAAGACAAAAGGATGATACATATCCCTGCAGTTAATGATTTGATATCACTGCCCTTCATCTTTTAGATCCGCACACACGAATCACAGGACACGTTAATTGCCCTACACATAATAAGAAACATGCAGAGCAGCTTACTGACGGCAAATCTAACAGATACAGAGACGGATGTTTGTGCTCTTTCAGTAGCCTGTCAGTCAGTGGAAGTAGGATTAGAGATTCATTTTAATATTAACAAAGACTCTTCGTAACATATTAATGTTGTCTGAGGACACATTTATTACAGTTTGTGACTTTTGGTTATTCGTCTGTGTTGCCTTTATATAAATAAACACAATGAGAGGAATGTGTGTACATCCAGGCAGTCCTGTTTGCATCTTCAGCTTCTATTGGATATTGTGGGTTATACCATGCCCAAGAATAACCTCTTTCCACAGTTGATTTGATATGCCCATCTGGGCATCCTCTCTTTTTTTTAACCTTATAATTTCTAGTAGTATTTCTTACAGCAGTCTCATAACTTGAAGGTGCATTGTCTTGTGGTGTGTGATATTGCCAGAGAGGCAGATTGTTGATAAAATCAAAGATAAACAAGCTACCTTCCTGTGTGCTTTTGTGCCAGGCGTGGCCTGCTATCCCTCCTGGGGGAGATTAGTGGGTAGAGGACATATTGAAACCAGACGTAGAGGGGATGATGAATTGGAGCATCATTTCCAGGAAAATGATACACAGTGCTCACCTCTGCTTTCCCATGCTGTCCTAACAGTGAGACTGATGCTGTTCATGCAACCGCAGATTTTTCAGCTGCTTTCCAGATTCACATCAGTGTCTATTCTCTCTATGGACTCATATTCATTTCACGTAATTTCATTGAGTTTTGCTGCCTCACGTGGTAAGCGGTCGAAAAGAATTACAGACCCGTCATAACAACAACAAAAACATCAAGGTCAGAAAGAGATCAGGTGCAATAATCATAGATTGTAAATCAGAATTAGACACAGACATGTAAAGGTCATGATATCATTATCAGACGCAATGATTTCAACCCAACAGCAGTGAAGTGGCAACACTTCAATCATCTTTGATGGTTACAGTAGAGTGATGCTCAGCGTAAGTCAAGACAGAACAGATAAGTCTGATTTATTCTTACAGTGTTTATAATCACTCACCAAAATAACATTACATTAACAGTTTGACAAGCCTGCCTAATCCACTTCTAATAAAAAATGACAACGTCCAAAGTAGCCACCAATGGAAAACATGCAAATTGAACAGATTCATCATATGTATACAGATATGAAAGTAATGTATTCTGGAAGACTACACAGTGGCACTGCCTCTTTGAAAATGATAGTGACGCCGGCGCAGCTTATGAATAACAGTGCTGCTATATATAGTATGCACTTTAAGTCATGAACTTGACTTAACTTGCTTGTGTGTCCTTTTAACTGCCGACTACAACTGTATGCGGCAAGTAAACAAGTAAATAGCCGAGAACATCTGCATTTCAAGTAATCACAATCAGGGAGTAAGGCTCCAAGTCCCTTACAAGTCACTTCAAGGCTACTTTGTTGTGTGTGTGAAACGCTGACCGCGCAAAATGCACTCAAACGAGACAGGTGTGACACTACTGATGTCCTGACCAGCAATTGTCAGTATGTTTTGTTGCTAAACCTAAAGTGGAAAGAAAAACCTATTAAAGTCCTCTTAGTCGTGCAGAGCATGGTGGCTGCAGTGTGCCGTGCACGGTGTGCCAAGTGGCTAGCTGTGCATGAAAGGGAATCATTGCTGTGGCTGAAGCTGCCAGCTCCTGATTTGCACTTAATTGTAACTGGTTTATCTGAATAATGTAATATATTATCTTTTAATTTCATACCGTCCCCTGTCCCTCCTTGACCCTTCTATGTAAATTTCAGACCCTTCTCTGAAGGGGAATCTGTCTCTGACCACCAGTGTGAATGAGACTGTATTAATGTGTTGGATAATTATTAATGCTTTTCCTAGATGTGCTGTAGATTCTTCCTTGCATTTATAGAATGTATTATAACTTTACTATTTTTGCATTGATCATCTCTGCTCATGTACAAATAGTTCTGATATGCACATTAACCATGCCTTTGCTGTGATGGCATTAGAGCCCATAATGAGGGTGGCAGAACAGCTTTAACACTACAGTAGGCAAGATATTTGTGGAAAGAAATACACCTGTTTTAGCAGCCTGGATCAAAAAATGAGGCTGCAATGGAGAAGAGCGTCTCATCCCTGCTAAGTGAGACTCTGAACACTTGTCAGCTCACAGAAAATAAAAATACAAACAGCAAGTAAGTGACTGCGCCATTCAGCAAAGGTTTTCTCCTTAGATCTTTGGCTCCTCATCCTTTATGGCATAAAGCAATCAGAGCTTGAGTTAGTAAACATGAGTGTGATGTGTGCAGTTTACTGATGATACATGAATTCTGGGTATAAACAGTAACTCCTTGCTGCCATTTGGTTCTGTCAGCTTGCCAAGTGAGGCTTTGGAGACTGTTCAAAAAGCAGTGATTGAAAGGCTTTCTGGAGTATCTAGCCCTTAAGATGTTGGTATAAAAAACATCAGTGGTGTAAGGTGGTGTCTTTACACCTCCCCAGGTCCTGTTTGCAAATCGTATCCATCTGTGTGGAAACCATTAGTCTCATCGACCAGCTATTTGTCAAGTTAAAATCAGACATAAATCAGACAAAAAATCTTTTCGAGTAGCCTTGAAGTTCATATCCACTCTCACCTCATTTCTCATTTTCCTCCTCTCCAATAACAACATCACCTGCCGCTTTCAAGCTTCGCTCCAAGAGACCAACATTAATTGTGCCAAGTTTCTCTTTGTTAAGAATTACTAATCCCTCAGTCAGGTCCATTTATCTGAACAATGTCACTTATAATTTTTTTGTTACTCACTCTTGGCGGTGATTCAAATTACTAGTCTAAACTCTGTGCAGCTTTACAGCCACTGGTCATATCTAAGCCGTAAATACAGACAAATCTGACATCCATCTATTCTAACATCATACATCTATTACAGGGCTATGCCACCAAAATGTCACCATGTGTCCTTGTTCAAATACTTAGCAGAGTTCGCTGTAGCTGCACAGCTCATCTGCGGCCTCATTGGTATTGTTTGTAGAATTGTGCAGCACAGCCCAATGCATGCAGTCAAAGCATCCCCTGCAAGACACACGAGAGCTTTGATTCACACTCTGACCTGCCGTTTCAGTGCCTTCTCCCTCCGCAGCTACCTCTCTGTGGGGGACTGATCTCTTGTGCTGTAACTCAAAGGTTTTAAAAGGCAGGCCCCTGTACTCAATTAAAAGAGCCAAAGCATGAATCAAGGGTCATCATGCCTCAGACTTTTAGCTGTGGGGCAGGTTACAAGCTGATAGCTTTCAGACCATAGCAAGAAATCCCCCAAATGAAGTAGCTGCAAGAGTATCAGCAACCACAGAATAGTCCTGAAAAATGTCAAGACCGTATTGAACCTCCACCCCCCAAGTGGAAAGTGAAGCTTACTTTGAAGAAGATGTGTCTAATGTGATTTTACACATATCTGTGTAGGTCATGGCTTTCATAACCAGTTCATAGAATCTCTTTTTAATTGGTTTGCAGACTTTCATCTGAGCTGAAAACTACCTGCATGTGCATCAAGGCGCTGTGCTGTGACAATCATCCACATACCCCCTTCATCCTGAGTTTTCTCTATTCCTTGAAGAAACCAGAAAGGAGCACTTGATCAGGTCAGAGCTGCGGTGCTGAGTTATGCAACTGCTTTGAATTCTGTCTTTCTTTTGTGCTGTGGCACTGATGTGTAATTTTATTGATGGGTAGCCTAACAGTGTTATCACCAAGGCCAATATGTTGCAGCTGAGGACATCTGGCTCACTATCAAAGGAAAAACACACAGGAAAAATCTTTCCAAAGCATAATTATAAATCAGATTGCATTGGCATTCTGTTCTACTTTTCATTCAAGTGGAGTATATGCTCTTTTTATCAAACCACCACAGATATTGCCATGCACACATCTGTTAATTTGAAATGATTCAAAAATATGTTTTTCTTCTTGTCGTGTGGTGCACCTGGTGCTCCACACTGTAACTTGCCAGCACTGGAGAGCTTTGCTGTCAGTGTGACGAGCCCTAGTGTGTACATACAGTTGACAAAGCAATTTTGTTGTTCTGCTCTGGACAGAGCTCTTGGGCATGCTATCATCTTGAATCAGTAGCATGCTCTCCCTGAGTGCTAAAACACTGACGTCTGAGAGTTTGATGGCCAGCCATCTAACTCCGTCTATCCTTGTCAGGGTGTCTGCTCTCATCACCAGCTGCGTCTCTCTGGGGCTTTGGGTTCACACGTTACAAAGATCTTTTCCGAAAAGCAAAGCAGACATTACATTTTAACCTCTGACACATCTTAGAAGCCACTGAGATATTTGTGAGAGGTGTTTCTCTCCAGAAGTGTGGGTGTTTGAAGCATCAATGTAAATGTCAACTCCTGTCAGTGTGTGTCTGCCCCTGTGTTTGTGTGGTTGTCTGTTTGAAAATCTCCTTCTCCTACACTTTTCTCCTACACGCATATTCTTTTCTAAAGGCACATGTCAGGGGTGCCTCACCTTCTTTTCTTTAAAGATATTTCCAGTCTTTTCATGTTCTTTGACGCCATCTGCTGGATCCTCATGAAATAAATTTTACTGGGAGTTCAAAGTGGTATTCCCATTTACTATATGTTTCAATAAAGATAAAGTACACATTTTACCTATATTTTATCTGCAAAAATTGTGTGATATCCATATTGTATTGCTAAAGCTATGGTGGAGCAAATCATCCCGTTTCCTCATTATTTTACTATTTCATATTCCTTCATTATTGATTTGACGTGTGGAGTTGAAATGGTTGACAAGGACACAAGCCAGGAGGCTCATTAAGCCAAGAGATGTTAGTGTTCAATATACATATACATATTTATACACACACACACACACACACACACACACACACACACACGTGTGCATAATACATATATACACACATATACACATATATATATAGTCAAATGCATTTTAAATAGAAATACACATTTGTTAACATAGGTTTGCAATACATTTACCTATAAAATGCCTTTGAAATAAACTTGGTAAGCTATTTATTTATTTCATTTATTTATTTTAAGTGATATATTTTATATTCTTGTGGGAATTCATGTACATTATACTGTTTTTTTTTGTTTTTGTTTGTTCCATATAAACATGTTTTACGTTTTCTTGCGACTCTGTTGAACACCATAGAGAATTTAAATTGGCCTTATTCTTCATGATCTTTCTAACGCAACGAGCTGCTGTATTAGCCTCTACTGTCGCAGGCTGCTCTGTGCTACTTGTTGTGATATTAGCGAGTAGACTTTGACCATCGGGCGGCAGATGTGTTTCAAAGAGGCAGGCATGGCCCTGAGCCAGGTCATCATGCAGACTGAGGAAAGCCTGCAACAACTTGCATGCTTTTCATTATTCAGGAGGACGTGAGCAGGGTGGCTGCTGGGGGCGGAGTCTGTCTCTGCAGAGCTGATGGAGGGAGACCGAGAGGGAAAAGTGCTTCTGAACAAGTGGAGCGCCTGGAGAGACTCTGCAACTTGGACTCACTTCCCAAATGGAGATGGAGCCACCGAAATAACGGCACCTGCTGCTGTCGAAGGTATTTATCACCTTTCAAAAATGTTGACAGGAAGTTTCTTTGTTCTTCCAGGAGTTCATCTTTCAGTGCAGAAACGATGGGCTTGTTGTCCAGCCAGAAACAGTTACCCTAACTTTGTGTTTCTATGTGTTTTTGTGGCTTTTCGGTATCATGAGAATTATCACAAGCTTAAAATGAACGTCGAGATGTATTTCTATAATTTCGCATAGTTGGAGTTGGGGTGTGTGTAATTAAAACCGAGTAATTTACTGGAGGTTAATTGTAACACTGTAGCCAAACGTCGCAAAACATTTGTCCAATTCCTGTATTTTAATGAAGGTTTTAAAGAAAACCTCATTTATTTTAAAGCGTTTCAAAGTCCATTTGTGTGAAATCTGCGGTCTCAAAGTGAAAGTTACAGTGAAGTTAATCTTTAAGCATGAAGTGTTTAATACTGTACTGAACAAGCCTTTCTCTTTCAGCTACAGGTCTAAGCTAGATAGACATTACCAAATGAAATGAAATGTTTTGTTGATACCAAATACCATGTTGCATAAATCATTGGTTAAAAAAATAACTGGATCCCTTTATGGATAACAGTTGTGTCCAATGACCCCCAGCTTAGTACCATTACCAACAAAGGGAAAAAAAGGGGTCTTGCTTGTTTTCCATGTGTTTGTGTGAGTTTGTGTGAGAACTTTGTTTTTTCTTCTTTCCTCTCCCATTAATCATCTCACGACCCCTCAGATTTATCTGCTGACCCTTTGGAGGGGCCTGACCCCTAGGTTGGGAACCACTGGATTAAATTAGCCAACTGTATATAAAGTAGTTGAAACTAGCTCCACCTCCAGCAGCTACAACAGTAACATGCTGCTTACACACTGATGCCTCAGTATTAATAATCTAATGATGTCATATATAATAATATATCAGTCAGAGGGACCAAACCAATACTTTTACTGCAATACTTTAACTACTTTTTGCTGCTAATACTTATGTACTTTTACTGAAGTAGGACTTTTCATGCAGGACTTTTACTTGTAATGGAGTATTTTTACATTGTTTTATTAGAACTTTTGCTTAAGTAAAGTATCTGAATACTTCTTCCACCACTGCATATGAACATATTTTTTTCTTTTACATCTTTGTTGGTGCAAGTGTGAATCTGTCTGTCTATAATATTATGTGTTAGTCCTGCGATAGGCAACCTCCCCACTGTGCCCAGGATGTACCTGTTCAGCTCATGCATGCTCCATGATGTTTGGATGTTGCTTAGTCTTCTTATTTCTGTTGTTGGAGCAACAGTTTACATTTTTCCGCTTTGTTCACCTTAGTAGAGAAATCACCACATCAAAAGGAACATTCAGTTTCATTGACGAAAAGTATAACTGAAACATGCTGTAGGTGTGACACAGTCGTAACAGTTTTGACAGTGTGGCAAATTCAATTTCTGCCAACTGAGATTAAAAAAAAAAAGCCTTCTTTGATCTTTAGAATAGCATGACGCAAAATTCAAGCAATGCTCCACCATGCATGTATTTCGTTACTCAGTCAGAAGTTAGAAGAACAGTGTCTGTTTGAGTGTCGCTACAGATCTGTCGTTTCAAGAACTAACTGGGTCAATTTTATTTGCATGATGCGATTCTCAATGTCTGACTTGCAGATGCATAAATAAGGATTTACTAACTTTCTAACTTCTAACCACACTGCACACAGATTTAGCTGACACAGTTGTTTTGTTTGGTACTATTTCTGCAAAATAAATAGGAGAAAATAGTTTGTGAAGAAGCGCTCCATAAATAACGCAGACTTCAATTGACTTGACGTTATTGACGCTCCAGTGAAACTCAAAACTCCTGAACAGGGAAATGTTTATGCATGTTAATGTGAACCAAAAATGTCTCTCACATTAAAGCTATTGTCAAACTTTGCCTCACATGTAATACTGTCAATACTGATGTCTATCATACTGTAAAATTCGACCCAAAAATGTTCTTTTAGCTGCCCAGTAGGGTGATCACTTAAACCACATGCCTACTCACACCATCAAAAATTACTAGAAATACATTTTTAAAGACAAACTGAACCCTCTCCAGGGGGAGCCAGCACTAGGATTACCCAGGCATCTTTAGTAGAGAAGTGTACTTTTAAAGATGCGCATGCCTGTAGGCAGTTGATATAATGAAGGTTTTAACAACTCAACTTAGCATGTCTTTCCTTTTTGATATTTATGATCCCCTCTGAGTTACTCAGATAACCCCCCGGGCTATCCACCTGGCAAAAGAGACTGAATCAATAATGAATAATTACTTTTAAGTTAGTATACATGGCATGACACACTGACTTTGGCTAAACTCTCAAATATATCTATTAGGAGCAATCAGTAAGTGATTTTTTTTTTCCCTCAGAAGCAAGGCATACCTGTTGATGCACAATGCATAAGAACATAATCACCTCATTGCAACTGGATATGCACAGTGTTCACCACACCTGAGGCCACAGCGGGTACAAGTGTTCAGTGCGAAGCCCCTCCCTCCCTGGGTTGATAATAGGCCAGCAGAGGCGGTAACAGGTGCAGTTTGTGGACTTGTTTGCAGCCCTTGAATGGTCCTTTTGTGTGTTGACCCTACCCAGAACCTGAACAGTGTAGAGAATAGGTGACCCGATGAATAATTACTCACTCTGGATGGTGTCCAGAGTGAGTTTTTGTCTTACCTGTAGTGTGGTGGAGTTATATGTGTGTGTGTGTTAATCTTTAAAGTTTGAGATAGGTGATTAGTCGAAAATGCCGGTGGCATGTCTGACCTGTAAAAGTTGTAAAAGGGTGTAACGGCTGTAAAAGGTTGGCGGCCTCAATCCCATGTAGTATTAAGTCCTTTCACTTTGCATTCAAGAGATTTGTAAATGTTTAAACATCTCTGTGTAGCTGTATTTTGCTTCTTTTCTGAGTGTCTGAAGAAATAAGTGTCAGATTCATACACACACTGATACTTCATCACTTTAAGTTCCTAAGTGTGTTATGTAACAGTTGTGCATATCCAGCATTAGTTCCCACAGTGCCCACAGTGTTTGTCTACTTGTTGCATCTGTGTGCTATTCGCAAGTCCATGAGCGTAGCAGGAATTAACCTTCAGCTGGTTTGTGCTAACATTAGGGCCTGATATCTATCAATTATTCATCGTGTTCTGCTCTGCCTGTGCTAATCTAAATGTGTCTCACCATGGAAACAGCCTTCTGTCTCCGCCGGAGGGTGTTGGTTTCAGCGGCGGTGCCGACTCCAGCCTCTTTTCTCAGTCCAGGCAGCCTGCTCTGCTCCACATTCTGATGTATGTGATAAAACAAATCCAGGACAGTTTTACAGTTTGCTTTAGATCACGTCAGCTTGTCATTGCTTCAGTTGGTTTTGAGACTTGATAAAAGTTTATGTGGAAGTAGTGATAAAGACTGATAAAGGCCTATTTATTATTTATTTTCTACCTTGTGTTCCACATTGTTGATCACTTATTTCCTCGTACAAGCGGCATTTTTATTTTCACTTTCATTCATAAATGAAGCACATACGGTCTAGAGGAGGGTGCTTTGTTGCTAATATAAATTGTGTTTTTACACTTATCTTCTAGCTTGTAATAAACTTGTAAGTTAATATAATATAATAATAACCACTGTTAAATTATATGCACAATTCTGTTAGTATAGCTGAAACATTCCATCATTGGGAGGTAAAGTTGGACATTTAAGACAGTTATTTCCAGGTTATGTCCTGGTTATTGCTAGTTATTGTTAGTATATTTTGTCAGACTTGCATCACTCCCAGTTGTATTGGTCAACAGACAGAACAGCCGACTATTATTGGTTCAAATAAAGACCAAATTACACCTACATGCATTTACTTCCCCTACTGAATGATGACGATAATGTGTCCAGTGGTTTCATGTTGTCAGCTAAATTCAGCTCAGACTCTGCAAGCAAGTAACTATACACATCGTGTACGAGTGTGTATGTGTAAACTGCTGAGAAGAACTCTGGTGCTCTTTCTCATATGTAGGTTAACAGAGCCAAAAGCAAACACTATGTTGTTGACTGTAAAAGTGAACTGACCTTATGGTATTACTTGTCATTATACTTTTGTTGAACACTAGGGGGCACACCATTACTATAATATCCTTAACCAGTTCATGTCATTTACAGTAATAGCACATTATAAGACAATAGCATCTGTCTTAGTGAAGTACTTAACATTTTATTTTAAAAATGTATGTGCAGAGGAATAGAGAGAGGAAAGGGGCATCAGATACCCCTTTCCTCTTTCTATTACCCCAGAAAGAGAACTATTTCTGACAAAAGGTTTAAACCTAATCCAGACTCATTTGTAACTTAGACTAGAGTGGAAGAAGGCAGGAGTGACGTGATTTAGTCAGGCTTTAATGTCAATCAACATTTTTTTGTGTGTGTTTCACTGCATATAAATATATCTGTGTTTATTTTTTCCTACTATCAAGCCCTTCAACCCCAAACAGAAAGCATGTCTTCAGATGTTGTAAAACATGATGATCCTTGTCCAAAAGGACGCTTTCAAATAAGTTAGGTCCAGGCTCACAGGTCATTGTAATTCACATTTTTCAATCTACCTTTTTCCTTTGACAGGTGGATGAAAAGAGAAATTACTGCTGGAGTCATTAGATTGAAGAGAAACTTGTTGCCAGGGGCTCCCTGTTGTGCAGGTATTCTCTTTGACACAGTCCAGCCCCGTTTGTTCAGTCGACCATGAAGTTAGTCATGTTAAGTTGTCATATATGACATTTAAATGGCTACCACATTGTTTTGTACTGCAACACACATCCTTGAAAAAAAAAACATATCGATGGCATGAAAAAGAAGTGTATAGGCTGGTTGTTCCAGGCTCTAGCTGTGGTTTCTTCCTAAAACAGAAAACGCCTTCACTACACGTACGTACACATGGTGTTTGTATTGCTGATGTAGGTCAGACTTGGAAAAACTGGTTCATGTGGTAGGTGTGTCCAGTTACTGTTCACTTCAGTGGTTAAAAAAGACTTAATAGAGCGTGAGCTACAAGCTGTGTGAATGTTTCTGTGGATTTATGTCTCATTTATTACTCTACTGTAGTTGACGGTTTCACACCTTTCACTCGATTTCCTCGATGGCGTCAGCTGTAAACTTCAGGAAATAACACAGTTGGAAGACTACAAGGGCCTCAACTCAGAGGACTGGATATAGAAGAAAGTGCTGAAGGGCAGATGTTGTGTACAGAGCTGTTGGAACCAGTGAGGACTCTCTGCAGTGCATGTCTGTCAAACATCTCAGAGTATGAAGAGGAGTCGTGCAACTTTTAAATATTCTTATTAATGCTGGTAAAGAGAGCTTAGTTATTTAAGAAGTACATTTGCGTCTTATTAGAAAATTAACACTTCCAGGGGCAAAACATATTTATTTAGACTTTGATGTGTAGACTCCAAGACAAATACAGAATATTTATTCAGCAATGCCTCGTGGGCATACAGTAGGTGGGGATGTTGTAGCTGTCAGAGCTGCCTCTCTTTCCCTTTCCCTCCCTCTTTAGTTATGACTTTGCCCCTCTCTTCTTTGCCTCTTGCCTTTTTGCTGAAAAGAGGAGGGGCTGTCTAAGTAATCCAATACCTGTCCAATTCATGAATGTTACTGTAACTTGCTGAACTGCCCTGACAAGTGCAGGGGTTAAAGCACATTAACAGACCGAAGCTGACAGCTCTGGCTGCATCTCTGCACAGCAGAAATTTGCTGCTCGACCAAGAGAAAGAAGTTTGTAAGGAAGGAAAAGGAAAAGACAAATTCAACACTACACTAAAAAAAAAAAAAAAAGAGGGAAAAACCTGGCGCAGCTTCAATGAGTCTTTTGGAAGAATGATAGAAGTAGCTGTGGGCTCACTGCCATCCAACATGTCTTCAGAGGAGAGTGCTGTGAGAGACATGGCTGAGATTGAGACGGAGTGCTTTGAGGGACTGGATGAGGTTGTTCTGGGGCGCATTGCCAGCTTACCTCTGGATCCATTCCCACCCAGGGACTTCAGAGGGAAGTTTAAAAAGATGCGCCACAAGAAGAGGCCCACTATTCTTGAAAGTAGGTACTGCTTTGACTCTGTGAAGTCATGATAATCTCCTCAATAATTCAGTTTTTGATCTGTGAGAATTTAATTTTTTTTTATTAAAACATAGGGCAGATTGATACTGGATATTTTTCAGCCACTACTGCCATCACTTTGTGAAATGCCTCACCTCACCATTGTATTTGCCATATTTACCTAGGAATCTGATGGCTTGTTAATAATGGACTCAGTGGGAGAGTGCATCACATAATTTTGGACATCATGTAGTTGTGGTCATTGTCACAATATAGTCTTGTACCTGACTTCACTCTCCAAAATGACTTTCCTCCTTGTGTCTTTGGAAAAAAGGAGAAACAGAGTAATATCAAGAAATAAACAATTAAAAATCAGAATATGTGAGCAAAAGAGAGGAAAAATAAAGAAACGAGGGGCACCAGGGGCAGAGAGTAAGAGTAGTCTGAGCTTGATACCACAAAGATAGCTGAGCTGAACAGACATACCTCACATTCCTCACCTTCATCAGAGCTTGATAATGCTTTTAAAAAGTGCTTAATGTGTCAGAGCTGTTGCCCACTTACAGGAAAGCCTAATTAGGGCAAAATATTGTCATTAATTTTTGTTTTAGGATGTGTTTCTGAAGGATTTATCTTATCTTCTGCACTGCTGGTGATGCTGCCAATAAACAAACCTGAAAATGTGGTAATTATGAGAGTTCTTAAGAAGCAGCACAGATCCTATCCAGCACACCAGCAAACTGTCAGTGCTTTACATCTAGATGTTTGGCAGCAGTTACCCTTGACAAGTTTAGAGACATCCAGATAGGGTGTTATGCCATAAACACTTTATTTAAGTTTCTTCAGAGTGGCAGTAACTCAGATATTTTCATGATACACACTGCTGGCTGTTATGATGTGTTGTGATACAACATGTTGTCGTCTCTGGCACGTTCATTACATATTCTTCTGATCTGCTTTGACAGTATAGATATCTGTACAAAAGAAGAAAAAAAAGTGCACACTCTTGCTTCATCATTGTCTTGTTCAGTCAGCTCCAGTCTCTCTGAGAGACAGTCCATTAGACGAGAAGTTATTACTGCTTCTCAAATAATAGGAAGCGCAACCTGTCGGGACAGGCAAGATTCGTAAACCTCATAGCTTCACTGTTTTGTGTTATGGATCTGTGGTGTTTTTGTAATGAGAAGAAAGAGTCAGTGCCTCATCTAAAACTTTTTTTATAGAGTTGACACAAAAATAGTTTAGGGATCTCTGTGATGCTGTGATTTTGGACTAATGCTACTTTTCACATTTCAGCAGCGTATTTGGTGTTTTTGTGCTTCTTTTACTTTGATTATCTTACTCGAGACATAGGGACGTCTGAGGTGCCTCCATTGGTCCGCCTCTACTTAGTCTTTTCCTGTTTAGCAGCCTTGTTGAAAAAAATTCTAAAATTATTCAACGAGGGAATTACATAACTGTTTGCCCTTCGGAGGGCCTCTTACTGGACATGTCAGGCTGACCAGATTATAACTGATGGATAAGTGAGGGAAGTGAACCATTTGGGCTGATCACTGTTTTCAGTAATGAAGTTTTGTTGCTGTGACCATAATAGGCCAAGTGATTCCCCACAATTAAGCCAATTTTGCTCTAATTACACAAATGTTTGACTTAATATTTGGCTAAATCTGAAATACACTTTGTCTGATAAACAGCATGAACTGCATAAACCACCACATTATATGAGAACAGTTTAGTTTCAAACAGAGTAATGATTGAGTGTGCAGTTTGTGTTTTAACACACAGGATTATGCAGTACAATCTGGGTAAAATGCTGTTATTTGTACATTGTATTGTGCTTAGACTGAATATGGTGATTAGGGTAGAGAGATGTTTGCTAATAGGGAAAACAAACTGGGCATGTCTGAAGGTTCACTTCTGAAAAAAAAACAACAAAGCAGTATACAGTATTCATCAGGTACCTGTGTAGCTGTTTAATTTCTTTATTTAATAAAGCCATATTTTCTATGCTAAGATGTTTATTCTTCAACACAGAATTACTTGTGTCTATCACTAGTAGGCACCTATTTCCCCTAAAACATTTCTGTGTTGTTATTATCACACTGTTATGACATTACTCTTTGTAATAGTTCTCATGGTGATGAAAGGGATGTGTCTGATATCAAGTCCATCAGTTCACTTGTGGTCCTTCCCCTTTAATGCAGATTGCATAGATGCAGCATCTGTATTATCATAACCAGCAGAGCAGCTCTGTAAAGTATACACGTTATCACCAGTCACGATCTTCTCATAATATAAAAGCTGTGTTCCCTGCAGCGTTAAGCTGTTCCAGTCTGACTAAATGAATGAAGTGTAAAAGACAACATGCATAAATGATGTCACAGCTGCACTTGTGTGTAAGGTGGTTTATTGACAAAATTAAAAACACAGTTCCTGCTGTGGGGAAGAGGGCGGGATCATGCATGAATACACTGTAGACGATGTTAAATAAAAATATTTCCTGTATGACTGCACTTACCTCATCGCCACGGGAACAGCCAGACAGTGATGTCTTGGCTATAAAGGCCTCTGAAATGTGTGTTGATCAAACGCTGTCTGCAACCGGTGATGGTTTCTCCATCATAAAGTGTGTTATGTAATGAAGGTCAAGTGGCTGTTGCTTGATGGACAGACAGAGTTCTGATAGGATTATACTAAGAGTGACGAGAGGCAGCAGGGGAAGGGGGATTGGAGGATGTGTGTTATAGTCCGTATGGCTGAAGACACACATCTTTTTTTATATACTGTATATAAAAGTGTTGTCAGGATTAGAATTAATGATTGAGATGTCAAAGGTTGAGGAAAAGCAGCTGGAAAGTTTAATTTCGTTTTATTTTACTTGGCGCATGGTAAGAAAAATGTAATGACACTATTAAAAGACAACTAGTGAATTCTACAGTTTGCCTTCGTATTGTCGTTGGTTTTGAGCAGTGGATCACATTAATCATCTCTAGATTTATTTCAGGATTATGGGATGATAATGCTGATGAAGTGTTATATATATCACTTTTCTCTCAGCCTTTCTGTTTTATTAAAAGTCTGATATTTCTTAATTAAATTTATGCATTTTCATGCAGACATGAAGGGTGCATCAGTAATGAAGGGTGTGCTGATGCTTTACTTACAATATAAGGAATAATTATAATAATAGCCCTGAATTCTGTATAATGATATACTTTTGAATTTTGGCCTGTTGGTTAGGGCTGGGCGATATGGACAAAATCAAATATCATTATTTTTGACCAAATACCTCAATGTCGATATTGTGACAATATTGTAGGGATGACTATTGGTGCTTTTACAAAATTTTTGATAAATAATCATCAGTAATATGGACATAATGACTAAGTGGGTAAAGGCAAATAATAGAACAGCTAGAACAGTCTGGTAAGTTCAGAAAATTACATCATTTTACTGTAATACAGCCTTTAAAAACAGGAAAAGACACTTATGCCATATCACGATATTACGATATCCAAAATCTAAGATGATATCTAGTCTCATTTCACGATATTGATATATTATCGATATATTGCTCAGCGCTACTGTGGATTATACTGAGCAATAGGCTGAAGATAGTCATATATATAATTATATTTATATATAGTCACATAGAGCTCTGGAGACTTGTGGCAGAGCGTTCTCTGTCATTCGACCCTTTTTACATCAAACATTGAATCAATATATTAAAAAAATAATGGCTAAATTAATGAATAATGAAATCAATCATTAGTTGCAGCCCGAAAAAGGAAAAAATCATTAAGGAAAACTAAGGAACTTTGCAATATTTGACTAACGTTTTTATTCAACAACAGTTCAAAGTTACTGCTGTAGAGAAGTAAATGACAGTCAGCCCCCTGCACCCAAGCAGATGCCCTGTGTGCAGTTAATCCCGGCTGCTTGCTGATCACTTTAGTGTCTTCTTTCCTCTGGTCTCCCAGATGTAATGTGTCATACTTCCCGCGTTCTCCATCTCCTCCGTCAGTGGTGGCGGCCTGTCAGATGCTCCCGGTCACGCTGAAAGACGCACAAGCCCAACGCTGTCATCATTATCAGGCCCTGCATGCAGACAAACAGTAGTTATTATTAACTGCGCCCTGCTAAGAGGATTGCTTCCTGCACTCTCAGCCTCCGCGCAGTTATTTAAAGGGAGCTTGCATTGCCGCCCACTGCCTGCCACAGCTTTAGAAAGAGAGAGAGAGAGAGAGAGAGATGTTGAGAGAGTGTGGAGGGAGCAGAGGCAGGGAGAGAGAAAGAGGGGGCTGATAGCCAAGGACAGGACACAAGAGACGGGGTAGAGCAGTGCTCGTGTGTTTTCTCAGGGTCTCGTCAGCGCCACAGCATTGTGTGCGTCACAGAGAGGTGACAGCAGGCGCTACCTGCTGGTCCCAGCTCAGCTGCTGCTGCTGCTGCTGCTGCTGCTACTGGAGGGAAACCACAACTAGAGGGGGGACACTCAACAGGAAGCTGCAGCCATGGCCAGCCAGCAGGACTCAGGCTTCTTTGAAATCAGCATCAAATCCCTGCTAAAATCGTGGAGCGGCAGTGAGTAGCAGTTTGTTGTTGTTGTGGTTGTGCTCAGCTGACCGAGCTAACTGACTGACTGAGGCTGCAGCTCTACTGGGAATCTGACTTTATAGCCTCTTTTTCCTATTGTAGTCCATGACAGGGACGTGCTGTTGCTTGCTGCAGATTGCGCCAAGTGTGATTTTATAGTTCGGCACGCCAGTTTTTTGCAAACTTGGAATCATTTTACTTTTAGCAACAGAGCATCGCAGTTCCAAAAGGTTTTATGTTGTCTCATAGCAACAGCCAGAAACATACAGTAACTTGGACTTCCTCCAAGTATCTAGTAAGAGCTACTGGCTAAGAAGTTGCTCATTATACACAGTCACATGTTTTATGTTCTTCTGATGGTGATTCAGCATCTCATTCTCGTTGCTTCTGTTTAAATTGAAGCCTTGTTTTAGTTCAGTCTGTGAGTCTTTGACAGAGTCTAAATACCTGTTATTAAGTGCCAGGCCACAGTAATAGGATTAGTGGAGGTTCAGCTTGGTTGCATGTTCTGTCCAGAGGTAACAGCTCCACTGCCTTCCATCAGGCCCATGAGGGTGAGATTGGATGCCTTCCTGCTTATCATGGCATAATTCTGCTTTAAGATATGAGAGGTGGACTTTAAAGATGGACTCCAGTTGGAAATTTAAAAAAAAAGTGGCAGTAAAAAGAAAAAACTGCACCGTTACAAAGCACCTGTGGTATAGATTTCCCTCTAAACCCATTTACGAGCAGTATCTGACATGTACCAATGCTTAAAAGTCTAAAGTGAGAAACGGTAGCAAGTCAGCTGCACCCCCCAGATAGTGTGATAGCTTGTGTGTATCTATTGAATCTGGATGTAAAGCGATACCGTAGAACACGCTGTCCCTGTCTACACATTCACCATTGAGCCATCTCCTGATGATGTTGCATAATCCTCACAGTGGGTCACTTTGCTGATAAAGGCACAGGCCGTCATTGTACTGTATCTGCAGTGACCCACAGCTCTGCATTTAACATTTTCATTAAATATGTGATCTCCTAATCTCATCTCTCTCTTATCTCCCGTTTACATGAGCTGTTATGTAATGAATCACAAGATGACACACACACAGACAGTAAACCCAATGAAAACTAATGTAAAAACACTTTTTAAGTGATATGAATATTAAGGAATATTTATTTTTCTTTCATTGTTGACTTTTGAGAAATTAGTTAGTTTAGTTTGAATTAGTGTCTTGAACCAACAGCATGTGTTTCCCTGCTGTATATTAATTACTGTTTGGCCTGTGACCACAAGGTAAACAAAGCCAAGGCCCTCAGACACTGGTCTCATAAGTCAGCGCGTCCAGCTCTAATAAAACAGTGACAACCGGCAGCACAGAACTGGCATTGTGAGGCAGCAGCGTCAGGTCTGGTGTTCAAATTGCCTGAAGGCTGGTCCACCGTCAGCCAATCAGAGCAGAGGATGAGCTGCACTGTGCCGAGCACAGCGGCGCTCTTCTAATGAGCACTCAAACATGTTGTTGTTGAGTTTCATGTTATGAGATGCAATTATGCAGAATTTATTTTAGGATTTTTGCATTGAAATGTTAATTTTTGTTCATTTTTATATATTCTTCTGTTGTATTTCTGTTTGTGTCCCATTAGACAACATTCTTTAATCATTCCACTTCCATGTTTTACCTTTGTTCAACCAAGTAAGCAGTGTATTACTTGTTGCTAGTGTCAGTGACAAAAATTGCAGAAGGTTTACATAGACGAATCCACTTCTGTTTAGCTGGAAGAGACAGATGCAGGCGTTTTAACAGGGACTTATATAAATGGACTGAAACACTCTCTCACACCAGGCGGCAGTTTCCAGCATGATGTCAGCTCGCTAAAACAGGGCTGATGGTCAATAGTTTGAGACCGACATTTTAATCTGCTTTTCACTGAAGTCTGTAATCACTCTCTCACTCTCTCCACTCTACCCATTTTTTTTTGTTTTTTTTTTAGATACTCAAACTGTGAACTTGTGATAATATATTAGTATCAGGATGTTGCTCCATTGGTTCCAGTTGTTGCCTCCTCTTTTGATAAGTAGTTCAGTAGAAATAGTTAAACTTCAACCCCTGATAGCATTCCAGATAAATTAGGAGAGAGATTCACAGCTGTTTATTTTTTTATTCATTGTAGAAATTATATCCTTTGCACCAAAAGCAGTGCTACTTTTTAACAGCTTAAGTCATACGTTTAATGTAACCTTTAGTGATGTATTCCCTTTCTCATTTTAATATGGAAATATAGTCAGTTGGGCACATCTGGATGTTTGACGTAAAACTTTATGACCTAAACCAGCCAACAAAATGTTCCCGCTTATTACGTAA
This sequence comes from Scomberomorus guttatus, assembly GCA_038419695.1. Lineage (NCBI taxonomy): Eukaryota > Metazoa > Chordata > Actinopteri > Scombriformes > Scombridae > Scomberomorus > Scomberomorus guttatus. Next base: position 8,690,377 of record CM076451.1, on the reverse strand, counting down.
CATGACTCAAACTTTCTTATTAACTTTCACCTTTAGTGGAGCACCTACAGTAAGAATAGTGTTCCTTTATACTCAGTCTGGGAGAATAATATGTGAATACTGTACAGCGGTGGCCGAGAGGATTACATGGTAATGTTTGGTCCTTACAGAGCGTGCATTGCCCACTACTCGCTCACAGAAATGCAGTGTCAATGTTTCTCACAGCAGCCGGACAAAGTGCTCCCAAAGGTCTATGTTGACACTGGAATTTCTGGTCCAGTCAAGGAGGTCAGCTGTATCTAAATATCCACCCACTCTGTTCACAAACGGCTGCTAAAGTGGTTGTTTACTCAGTGGGACGGTCTCTGTGGATGCATATAGGGAACTGCTTTCTTTGTGCATGCATGTGTGCACGCGCATGTGTGTGTGAGTGAGAGAGAGACACTTGTTAGCCTGTTTGTATTGTCCTCTAGGGAGCACCACCATGCTCAGTTTGTTTTCAGCGTGGCGATGATGTAATGCACACTGCGCTCGAGCCCCTTTTCGTTTGTCTGAGTCTTCGTACAGTGCTCAGGGCAAGAGAAAGTGCTTGATATGAACACTGGTTGTTTTCTTCACCTCCCATCTCTTAAAGTCATTAACATGGGAGTATTTAGTCCAAATGAGATGTCAATATCAATTTATCAAACATGTTATGCTTTGTAAAATCCATTAAATTAAATGTGTTTGCATCCAGACTCTCTTGCTGGAGAACTATCTACAATTCAGACTGTTGTCTGGTTTTCCTTAATAGGCATAGTGCTCAAAGATTTTAACTGGCTTAAAAGTCAAGCTGCCTCTGTTTACTTGAAGGGGAGTGTGCAGAAGCGGTGTCTGATCAAGAATTGTGTTTACACTCTGGTGGTCTGTACCTCGTGTTTTAGGATCACAGAGGTGGAGGAAAGGGGAGGGCTGCTCTGTCAGTATAGTGTGCACCCCGGGATAAATATAGTCACACAACTATGCCACCATAGCATGTTGGACCTCATCACTGTGCTGTGCCTCAGCTAAAAATTCCTGCCTGACCTTCACTCTTGGAAGCCACCGGTTGGTCACAAGGCTAGAGGAAGCCATAGCAGGACGCAGCTCAGAGAGAGAGAGAGAGAGAGAGAAACTAGAGACTGCGTGGTCTCCCGTACCAAACACTACTCCCACTTTTTAAAACACACCCGCCGTTGGCTCTGTGCGCCATGGAAGTTATGCCCAGGAGGACAGAGCCAGCTGACACACAAGACATGGACGTTGGTGGATTTTACTAGCGAGCATTTGTCTTAATTCAGGACAACCCTGGATACTATATCCTCCTTCCCCACTATGGATGGGACGGCTGTGTGCTGGAGTAAGGCCAGCGTCATCAGCTTCATCAAGGGCCTGGGTAGGTGCTGAGTTGCCATGAATGAGAGAAGCATGTTCTGAAAGCCATACGTGATCGTCACACACGCTCCGTGTCCTGAAAAGACCTGGAGAAGAAGACCTGTTTACTGGTACCACTGGTACTCTCTCTCACAGTGTTTCTCTCTTATGCAGCTTTGCCAGAGCTGCATACTGTTACAGTATTAAAAAAAAAAAAGCTGATTAGAAGTTTGCTCAACTCCTGTCTTTTTTCTGCTCTGCACAACAGCCGCTGATTTCTAAAATCTCTTTTCCGCATTCACCTGTGTGGTTCGGCGATATTTGTTTACATTTTCCTACCAGTTTAGCTACCAGTAAAGAAGTAATAGTTTTGAGTAAAACACTTCAGGCAAGTCATTAGAGCTGTTTTCATCCCATGGACCTTTGATCTGTGAGAAAATTGATGTTTCTGCTTTTGGTCCCCCTTTTTGGCAGACTATAGACGCCATTAAATTAAATTAGCAGTTATCTGATTCCTCTGTTCAACTCATGCTGTAGCTTTTTGTCATGTCACAACTTGATGAACATAAACGACTTAAATTTCAATGCTCACCCTGCCTTTAGGTGTCCTGATTAGACGAACTATACCTGCTGAGTCTACACTTCTCCTCTAAATCATCCTTCAGATTTCTTCTCCAGCCTCTAATGTTGATCCATAATTTAACAGCACAGGAATCAAAACTAAAATGCTGACCACAAAGTCCGGTGTTTGACAGATGTAATGCGTGTCTGACACGGGGCAGGCTGTACAACTTTTGTGATTTTTGTCCTGTCATTTATCTTGTCACTCACACACACACACACACACACACACAAAATGCAGTAGCTGAGGAAAATGTGTCTCTCATTGTAAGGCAGTAACTCTATTCTGTCTGTCCAGAAAACCTCTCTGAATATTTTACACATCAGATTTATGGCAGTTCGTGAGGTGGACGTGCAGTTAGGGGTTGTCGAGATTCCGGCTAAATGAAAATTTCACTGCTTTAATTAGATGTTTGTATGCAGTTCTTTACTATATTTAGCACTTTTTTTGTCTGGAGGCAGCAGAGTGTAACACTGAGGTAAATTTTAACTTGTGAGTTAGTTGATGGGGTTTTATGGCCTCGGCCAAGCCATCCGTAATTAAACGTGGGCCACATCATAACACTGGCTGAAGGATGGTCACATGCGCAAGATTTTTGCTTCCCTCAAAGGGCAATGACATCTTTGGTACGAAATGAAAACACCAGCTGCTGGCCATGGTGTTTTAATTTCCACATGCGCGCTGTGCTCTGTAGCAGTAGGAAAGAAAGAGCAGACTCGGGGCACGCCGGTGCCCTTTGGACAGTCTCCCTCAGGAATGTTCAACATGTTGGGAACTTTATGTCCATGTTTGGAAACTTCTCAGTTGATCTGTGGCTGATCCTGTCCCACTCATTTGTGCTTGAATTGGCAATGTTTTACTTGACAAAATTGTTTCCCATCTCGTGTTTCTTGTGTTGTTTCTGCAGCTTCGCCCGTGGGGAACGGATACAGTAAACCCCCCCTCCCTCCAGTCTGCTGTCCTCAGGGAGAGAAGGGTCCCCCGGCCATGATGCCCATCAGCATCGACCCGGAGAGCAAGCCGGGCGAGTACGTCCTCAAGAGCCTGTTCGCCAACTTCACCACCGTGTCCGAGCGCAAGATCCGCATCATCATGGCTGAGCCGCTGGTGAGTCAGCAGACTGGATGGAGGGTTACTACATTTTGTGTCCTTTGGTGAATACTGTGGTTGCCCTGTTTCTCTTTTTAAAGACGTGTGGAGATTGTTAAGCGCATATTGCTATGAAAGATAAAGCAAAAGCAAAACATTGCTGCTGGTGCTATCAGGTGGATATGAGGTCATGACATTGGTGCTCTATAAAAGTGGTTTCCAACCTTTTTTGATCATGAACCTTGATACACAGTCCTATCTACTAGCTCCTCGTCAAAGGAAGGTTGTCTGTAAGTTGTGGGCAGTTCAGTCAAGGAGTGATTTTACTTTTTTAGATTGTTTCATTAGAGTAATTTTTAGACCAGACAGAACAGTATTTAATTATACAGTAAGAAAAAAAGTAAGTAAGTAAGAAAAACAACAAAAAAAAAACATAATTTTGTGTTGAGTTGAGTTTTTTTTTTTTTTTTTCTTGTTTGCTGCCTCATTAATCACCTCGTGACCCCTTGTGGGAGTCTTGACCCTGAGGCTGTGAACCACTCTAACAAGGTCAGACAGGAAGCCTGATAGACAGGCCCACAATAGCTGGTTTGACAGTAATGAATTACAAACAATGGTGGGACAAGTATGCAGATCCTTTGCTAAGTATGCAATACAACAATTTAAAAGTACTTCATTAGAAGTAAACATATCAAAATATTGTTAAATTGAGGCTATAGATGTATTATTTTATATGACATGATTGTTATTGCTGATACATTAATGCACATTTAAAAAAGAAGATAAGTTCTGCTGCACAGAGATATTGGGTCATCTTACCTTTTGGGGCCCATCTAAGAAGTTTAGAGGGGAAATGTCTCTCATAGACATCTGAAATGTGTTTTTTAACATAGCATATCATATATTGTTATTTAAAATTTTTATCTGACAACAAACTAGTAACTATAACTGTAGTGGAGTACTAGATTCTTCAAAATGTAGTGGAGGCTACTGTCCAAAACGACAGCCAGTGTCACCAGATTCATTCTTTTTTGTGACAACTGGCAACCTGACTCCTGCTAATGAATCCGTTAACAATTTAAACTTCACAGAGATATATTACTGTCAAGGTCTTGGGCATGCAACCGAGTCTCAGTCACAAAAGCGGAGATGTTAACTACCTTGTCATGTTTAATTGCTGTCAGCTGAAGGGCCTGTTTGTGTGTGTGTGTGTGTGTGTGAATCACCAGCTCCATCTGCACAGAGAAAGGAACAGCCTTGGGACAAAATGTGGAATTTTTAACCAGCTTCATAGTGCCTGCTTCAGTATTTACAAGCTTCAGCTGAGTTTAACATGGGGATATACTGGGAGAAGTTATAGTAATCTCCTCTATAGTGTACTCTTTCTCTATCTATAATGAAAATAATTGCAGCCCTAGCCTATTTGGAACTGATTGGTAAACCTCCCCCTCTAACCATTATTTTCTGCCATTGTCTTTATATATTGACGAAAATACTGACTAATGAGGAAATTCTGGAAAATTAGATGAAGACAAAAGCAGCCAATGAAAAGAGTTTTTGTCCAGTCAGGGTTGAAGCTGATCAATGGGGCCAACAACAGCTGTCATAAATAATTCTGTTGACAGACAGTCAGGCAGACGAGGAAGAGCCTGTGTGGGTTAATGAGGGCTCCACTCACCACCTGCTCCCAGGACTACATTATTATCATACAAGTACTACTGAAAGTCAACTATAAATGACTGGACTGATCCATTTTACTAAGAAAAGCATCTCACTCCAACTAAAATACATTCAGCAGTAGTCACCATACCTTTTGCTTTATGTCCTAAGGCAGTGTTACACTGTTTACTACAATTGTTCCCCTTCCATATGGCCTGAACAGGTCTGACATACTGTGAGTTTACTTGTGGTCTTATATCATTCAGGCTGCTGTGGACATGTAGTCTCCAGTTTTGGAGACTGTGATTTATAGGAAGCTGTTAGTCACCGGCCTTGGTCTGCAGGGAAGTGTTAATTACCACAGGGAAAGTGTGCAACCCCTCGTTTTAATGTGCCTCTCTCCAGAGGACTGCAGGGAGGATGTGTCTCTCTTTGTTTTTCCTCAGTGGAGAACTGGCTGAGTAATTTGTTTTAACCCTGCATTGTAGCTATTGGCACACAGATGTCCCTCCTGCTCATCCTCATCATTTAGGTGACTTTGTTTTAACAGAATCCAATGATTTATAGTCAGTATTAATCAAACGCAGACCACACTAAAAAAGTCTGTACTTTAGGGAAAATTTAACTCAAAGAAATGCTGTATATAACTGATGATTAAATACAAACAGTACTGCCGTATCAGCCTGCCACACAGGGCAACGAAATCCTTTAAAGCCCGGCAGTGCAAGAGGCATCGACTTTTCTGTCATTCTAGCACAGATGGGCTCCTCAGATGCAATCGTTTTTTGTCCAAAAACTAAAAGGTTCATCAAAGGCTTAGCTAGCGTTCCAGCTGCAAGCAAGAGAGTGACATTACCATCAGCCCACACAATGTCAATGTCTGACATGTCAGACAGTTAGCTATTTTGGACTAATCATCAAGTAAGTGATGCAGCCAGCGAGACAGCAGGGATGTATCTGGAAGCACAGGGTAGCAAAAGGTAACAGAAAGCAGATGCTTGATGTATTAAGCGTATAACTGTAGATATAAGCATGCTCCTAAAGGATCGGTTTGCCAATAATCAGGCTGAGACTTATACTAAATATTTAATATCAGCCAGTTTCATTCGTCACCAAAGTGATGGTGCTTCTACCCCAAAGCTGCGTTTAATATCTGCAATAAAAAAACAGCAATGAAGCTTTTGTAAAAATATTCAAAATAACTTTTGAAAAATTTGTCAACATTGCACAAAAGATTACAATAAATTTCCCCAAAGCTGAAACCCTTCAAGTTGTTTGTTTTGTTTGAGATACCATTTAAACCCCAAAGATATTCACTTTTAGAGGACAAAGAAAAGCATGAAAGTCTCACATTTTTTGGCATTTATTTATATACTTCAAAAATGAGTTAAACAATTCATTAATTATAAGAATCGTTGCAGATGAATATTGTGACGATTGATTAATTGATGAATTGGAAAATAGTTTCAGCTCTTCAGGCAGTGCAGCATTTTATATAATAATACTTCAATTCATTCAGCCTCCATTTACTAACAAATAAGATGTGTCAGTGTAAACCGATTTAATACAGCAACCAAGAAACCATCCACAGGACAGAGAAGAGCGTGTTGCGCCTTAATCCCTCATGGAGGCCTTTAACACAGATGATAGAAGACTGTAATAATGGGAGCCGTCATGAATGTCCCATCTTTAATATCTGACCCAGCCTGCTCATGCCATCCTAGCATCAGACTGATTGATGGCTCTCTCATTAGCTCGGCTGTAATGGGTCTCTGTTCAAAAATACTTCACACACTCTTCGGAAATGGTGGATGAAGTTATGAGCTTCAGACCAAACTTCAGAGAACTTTGTTAGAATTTCGGCAAATAAAAATACCAACAAATTTGGAAAGTGACCCAATTTTTCTGTGTTTTTGCAGGAAAAGCCATTAACAAAGTCACTGCAGAGGGGAGAAGATCCTCAGTTTGACCAAGTAAGTACTGTGAAATGCATCATCAGCAAACTGTCATATCCTGAGACATTTCAGTTTTTCTGATCATTTTTATTTATTTTGCCTTTAGGTAAATACTTGAAATAGATTTGGTTGACAAAAAATAACTATTTTCTGATTTTGTGAGTGGATATTAGTTTTTATCACCACATATTTTTCATAGATTTGCAATCATATAAAATGCTAGCATGTTTCTCCTCTCACTATGAGCACACAGGCGAGTCCATTTTCACATCTTGAATACTGCTCTAGTGTGATGCACTGTAACATGAAAGGGCTGATGGGTGAAAGCCCTGCTCACATCCAAAAAGGTCTTTCAGAGCCAGTCAAGGGCAGGAGTGTTTACCTTGTGAGCTGGCACTGACTCTGTGCTAGGTGTGTCTAGCAGGTCTGTGGCTCTGCAGAGAAGGCTCTTTCACAGCCACAGCGGTGTGTTTGTGCTGCTGCGTGAGGCCATTCAGCAGCCACACAGAGCCAGGATTCTTCTCCTGCCTCATGCTGAATGAAGGGCTCGCTGTGTTCCCCGGCACAACCAGACTCTCCTCCCTTCCTGTGTGCCCGGCCTGGCCCGGCCTGCCCGTTCCTTCCTTTCCCTCTCCCTCCCCCAAGACTGATGGAGGCTGCCCCATGGGCACCTTGTCTTTCTGCACAGTCCCAATGAGGGCCAGCTAACCACTCACTCTCATCTCTCTACCTTAATGTACCATCAGACTTTACTCAAAAGCTGCCTCATATTGTCTAACTCCTTTCTTTTTTTTTTTAAGAAACCTTACAGCAAATGTAAATGAATACTTGTGTGCTTGTATTTTTTATTGACATTGCTGTACAAATAAACAAAGGAAACACTGATACTTATCTCTTACTCCGGTATGTTAACTGCCAAGTGCAAACATGCATTAGCGTGATGTATGTCTTGTTCTTTCAGTTGATAAGCACCATGAGTTCTTTGGCTGAGTACTGTCTCCCCTCCATCCTGCGCACTTTGTTTGACTGGTACAAAAGACAAAATGGACTAGAGGAGGAGTTGCACGAGTACCGACCAAGAGCCAACACCAAATCCAAAAAGTGAGAATCGTTAAATGAATTTCTTCATGCAACAATGTGCCACCTATAGAAAACTGTGAAGAAACAAGAGGTGAAACTCACATGATGATTATAGCAAACCGGTTTCTTTTGTTTTTTGCTTTCTCTAACAGCGATGAGCAGCAGAGGGATTATCTACTTGAAAGGAGGGATTTGGCCATTGACTTCATCTTCTCTCTTGTACTTATAGAAGTTTTGAAACAGGTGACTCAACTCTCTCATTTAATTATATGATATGAGGGGCTGTTTTGATTTAATGCTGCTGCAAAAAAGAACTTATCATGGTTGTCATATGTTGTTTTTGAACATTCATTATCCTGCTATTGTTTCTCCTGATTTTTAACTAGATGCCGCTCCACCCAGTCCTTGACAATTTGGTCAATGAAGTCATTAACTTAGCCTTTAAGCACTTTAGATACAAAGAGGGGTAAGCTCCTGTCTTTTCCAGCACAGTTCCTTCTTTCTTTCATTCTTTTCAGTTTTTTAAAGGTTTGCTTTTCTTTCTCTTGCGTTGTTTCTCACAGGTATCATGGTCCTAACACTGGCAACATGCACACTGTAGCAGACCTCTATGCTGAAGTCATAGGAGTATTGGCCCAGTCCAAGTAAGTACAATGTTGAAAAGATCACTACATCAGTGCATAATGACTCAGTTAACAAAGATGGAACTACAGTATGATAATATTATTGAATATTACTGTTTTCCTTCTTCCAATCCATTTCCTTTGGCTGTTAAGTCTTTATTCACTGCTCTGTTGGCATTTGATGGTGAACATGATGGTGTGTTGCCATTCCTAATGCCTTTCTGCAAAACATTCCCCTGTTCAAGAGACTGGAACATACTGTAGGGACGACACACTTTTGGACAGGTCCCCTTCAGACCAAACTAGGACTGGAAATTGATGTCTGTTTATTTGAAGTTTTCAGATCATTGCAGCAAGGAACAAACCCTTAAAATAGAGGTATAGTTGGTGAGCACACTGCATACCTATTATCCAAAGTGTGCTCTGCTTAATTTCCTTTAGGAGACACTTCACTGAGAGGCTTTTACAGAGATTTTTACTTTTCTCTGATTAAAGGAAACTCGAAGGTCGAGAGTTTCGGTGTAAACAAAAATGATTCTGATAGATCTCGTCGTATTTGGAGTATCCTCAGAGAGATTGGTGCTGTTTTAATACAGTTTCTAAAATGTGATTTCTCAATCACTGTTTGTTTCTGTAGACATGATTAACAAACACTTTCTCTTCACATGACCAAAATGCAAAAACAGCTGTATTCAGTTTCTTGCCAGTACAGTACTAGCCACCAGGGAAGAGGTTAAGAGATGCTCATATGAGCTCTCATGATGAATTATCTTCTAAATTTAGACCAACTGAAGAATCCAATCTCTGGTTCAATTTGGGCAAGGGATCAGGTGCTAGAGGAGGAGTTCATCTTGGGGCACAGACTTGCAGTCTGAATATAGAGGGGAAGATATTTTTGGGAGGCGTGCTCCCTGAATATGTTGTCACTGTATGCACATGAGTCACGTCTCAGTAGAGAAACTTTTTGTGGTAGTGCTGATTTGGGGGTCAGGCGTGCAGGCGTGTCTTTATATAGAATCTCATTTAGTTTTTCTTTTTCCTTAGGTTTCCTGCTGTGAAGAAGAAGTTTATGACTGAGCTAAAGGAGCTGCGGCAGAAAGAGCAGAGTCCATATGTAGTCCAGAGTACTATTAGCCTCATCATGGGGGTCAAGTTCTTCCGAATTAAGATGTATCCCGTCGAGGATTTTGAAGCCTCTTTTCAGTTCATGCAGGTACAACAGACTTCAAAAACTTCCAATGGCTTGTCATTAATCAGCTTTACTCTGTACTTTATTTATCATCATCTCAGTTATGATTATATGCTATATTCTATAGTTCCATACTCATTTTCACTAATTTATTGATTTTTTTTCTTTAAAAAGTTGACACAAACACATTTAAGGCTCATTTCACCATTGATTAGAGATAGTGTAAAAAGTTCTCAGGATTTTTTCAACCTTGACTGTGTTTTTTATCGACACGCAGTTTGTGGATTACATTCAGTTTTGACCATACAGTATCAGGTGTGTTTACCTCTTAGGTGAATCGTTTCTTAGCACTCTCCACGTATATACAGAAAGTGATATTAGTTGTTTGTGTGCATTAAGCCATGTGCCACTCTCTTTGATGCAGGAATGTGCCCACTACTTCCTGGAAGTCAAGGACAAGGACATCAAGCATGCTTTGGCTGGTCTCTTTGTTGAGATTTTAGTTCCTGTTGCAGCAGTAAGTTTTACCACCATTAAAGATTGGGGCATGCATTACAGAATACTTTTGTTTTCATGGGAAAAGAGTGATACTCTGGATAGGATGATGTCTTGTCATGTGCCTGTGTGTGATGTTCTCCTAGGCTGTGAAGAATGAGGTGAATGTTCCCTGCCTGAGGAACTTTGTGGACAGTTTGTACGACACAACCCTGGACTTGTCCTCCAGAAAGAAGCACTCGCTGGTCAGTTATCCTATAGAAAACAAATTGACACAGAACGTTGAGCCTGTTTGTTTTTTTTCACTCTGACACCCTCTGCTGCATGTTTAGATAGCCTGGATGCCTGTGGTCTCTGCGAATCTTCAAGCATTTCAAGGTCACTCTTATGCAATGTTCTCCTGCAACGTCAGTGTCCACACTGGAAATAAATTATGAAGGAAGACAGGCAGCCATTTCAAAGCATAGAAAAGAGAAGTAGTGCAGTATATATAAGTGTATGTGTGTCGTCAATAAAGCATTTCACCACAGCACTTTACGGTGAAATGGAAAGACAACAACCCTTATGGAACAAAATGTCTACACTCCCCAGAGGCAGCAGTTATGGCTGAAAGCCACATTTTATGAATGATGCATCATCAGCAAAAAGCATTACAAAAGGAGAAAATGTAATTTTGTCTTCAAAAGAAAACTGGTTTAAATCTTAAATTGCACTTATTTCGATATGAGTCTAAGATTATACACAATTCCTCAAATTATCCACTCAAAAGACAACCTCAAAAATTAAATGTGGAAGCTATAAACATTCAGCCTATTTTCTAAGTCAGTATGAAGCTATTCTAACGATGTCGTGTATGATAAAAGAGATCTAAACACTTGCTGTTCTCTGCACAGGCCTTTTACCCGCTGGTGACGTGCCTGCTCTGCGTCAGCCAGAAACAGTTCTTCCTCAACAGATGGCATGTCTTCCTTAACAACTGCCTCTCAAATCTGAAGGTAATGTGACGTGGAAAGCTCAGTCAATAACTCAGATCACAGTAGCCTTTCTTTAGGACATGTGTAGATACATAAAGGTTGGTTGTCTTACATAATATCTGATAACAGTATACTTAATGCTTAAGGTAGTAATTATCCTAACTATTCTCCTCAGTATTTATTATATAAGCATAGTATGTTATATTATAGCCAACAAGAAACTGATTTGTCACATTTGCTGCAAAGTTTTTGTGGTTCTGTTGTTGACTTTTCTACTATCAATGTCATTTTATTACAGAGTAGAGACCCTAAAATGGCTCGCGTTGCACTGGAGTCCCTGTATCGTCTGTTGTGGGTCTACATGATTAGAATCAAGTGTGAGAGCAACACTGCAACACAGGGGTAAATAGTTTACCATCAAACCATCCCTCCTTGTTATTGATTTTATTGGTGTTTGGGGAAAAGAGGAATGCTTTGCTTTCTATGTACATGCACAAGAGTACGGGCCTGGGGTCAGGCCTGCACCAGATTGTCAGTGCTGGTGGCCCACAGGTTTATCAGCAGCTTACAGGCATGATTATGAGCCTTGAGCCCACATGAGGAATCCCAAACAGGTCAAGCCAGACTTTTCAAACGTGTTAATTAGGCCCAAAATAAACTTGTCTTAAAATAAACCTCTTTGCGAGCAGTGGAGTATTATTAGGGTTATCTGTACAAAATGGGACAACTTAATACAGATTGTATACAGTTTTCTGTATGATTTTACACAACCTCTATGGTTTAAATGAGTGTTAAATGAGTGTCTTCATAATGAATTGTTTTCTCTACGTCCACAGCCGCCTCAACACTATTGTGACAACACTTTTTCCCAAAGGATCACGCAGTGTGGTACCAAGAGACATGCCTCTCAATATCTTTGTCAAAATCATCCAGTTTATTGCACAGGTAAACATCAGAATGTGCTATACTGTACTGTACTGTACTGTATTGTATTGTATTGTACAGAAATCATTCATGGAACTCCCAGTTAAAACCAATATACTGTATTGAACTCTTATCATGATTTCATGAAATTCATGAAATCCAGTTTAACACATTTTTTCTTTTTATTTCATTACAGGAAAGACTTGATTTTGCCATGAAAGAAATTATCTTTGACCTTCTTTGCGTTGGGAAACCTGCAAAAGCCTTTAGTCTTAATCCAGAGGTACACATTTTACTTCCACTTATACTGTATCTTTATAAACAAATTCAGCTGTTGCGCTGATTAGTGGTGTAATAGAAATTAAGTTAATGAGAGGTGCAACATGTCATTTTAATAATGATAATTTAAAATGGCAATTTAAAATCACTCACATCAGTTTTTAAGATGATTTATTTCAACTGATTACAAATATCTAGATCTTGTTAGATAGTAAGATATTTTTAAACAAAGCATAACAAATACACCAGCTGTCACAATAAACAAAAAATCTCTGTAATAGTTTGCTTGTTTTTGATTAAGCGCACTAGATTGATTCATAGCACAGAAACTAAACATAGTGTTGTGGTTGAAATGAGAAAAAAACTTTATTTTCCATTCCTCATCAAATTGAAAATATTTTGACTATCTAAGCTACTAGCAGTCAGATAAAATCAAATATGAACCACTACCTGGCCCCTGGACTTAGAAAACTTTATGTCACAGTATCTCACTCTCAAGCATACTGCAGCAAAAGTATTGAAAATATGCCTTTAATGTCCCACTGCTGCAAGATCATTTGAGCTCCTAACTGCAGTAACTGTCGGCACAATTGATTTTCTCTGCTGAAGTGGTGTTTCAATTTCATTTTCAAAAGCCCAGCAGGACTAATAATAATGAAGAAGATTTCAAAATTTGATAACAAACAGCTGAACATAAAGTTTCTTTGCTCCGCAGAGAATGAATATTGGTCTGAGAGCATTCCTGGTCATAGCCGATAAATTGCAGCAGAAGGATGGTGAGCCTCCTATGCCTAACACTGGTTGCACTTTGCCCTCTGGGAACACACTCCGAGTGAAGAAGACATACCTGAGCAAAACGCTGACAGATGAGGAGGCCAAAGTCATCGGTGAGCGAGGCAGACCGTGGTCAGGAATGTTGAAAATGTCATGCGTTTGCAGACTTACATTACACCGACACCTTTAGCATCAATTTAGATGCACTTATTCTGATTAATAACAGTGTTTCCTCTTCCATCCTCTCCAGGGATGTCACAGTATTATTATCATGTGCGTAAGGCTATTGACAACATCCTCAGACACTTGGATAAGGAGGTGGGACGCTGCATGATGATGACTAATGCTCAGATGTTGAACAAGGAGCCTGAGGACATGATCACGTATGTGTACTCATTGCTCTGCCAAACTGTCAAAACATTTTAAAGTGACTCAGCACAGCAGTGTTAAAAGTGGTTACAGAGCCATTATTAACTAGCTCTCACCTTAATTAACTCTGTATGACGATCCAGTGCCAATTCAACACGTTGGAAGCGAGCTTTTGCATTTAAACTTACAATCTGATCTTTTTCAGAGGTGAAAGGAAGCCCAAGATCGACTTGTTCAGGACGTGTGTTGCTGCCATTCCTCGCATCCTGCCTGATGGGATGTCAAAGCCAGAGCTCATAGACCTGCTCTCTCGGTGAGTTGCTTTCTTGGGGAAACCCCATTTATAGGGAAGGCCAAGCCCTTGCGAGATAATTAAGCAGAGATCTAATCAAGTGTCATTAGTTTGTTTGGAAAGACTTCAAAGTTGTTGACAGATTTTCAAATACCATGCAGGGTAATGCATCATTTCCTGCTACCCCAGTCTGTTGTCTCAAACACAGTGTTTTACTGTTTACATCCCAATATAATATTATTTTCTAAATAAATATATTTATTTTCTAAATAAATATATAACATATAATGGCCATGAAATGTGGACATAATACTGACTCCCTACCTATATTGTTGAATTAAGTTAATTTAGTTTAATAAGGTTAAAAACAATGTAATATATGAAACTTAATTTTTATTTAAAATTGCTTTATTATTTTATTATTATATTTTATTTATTTATTATTTCTCTTTATTTAAAATTTCTTTTTCTTTTTCTAAACTTCTATTTTTCACAGATAAATTTAAGGGATAAAATCAAAATGTTATTTAAATAACAATGGATAAACCCATTGTTTTATTAGAAATACATGTATTTAGATAAACATGCATGTTGCTACAGGTTTGCACCACAGATATGACAGATAAGATTTTTACACTGTAAAAAAATCTTTAGGCCAAATTCATCTGAATTTCTAAGCATAAAGTAATCTGGATTTACTTTATGCTTATGAGACTGCATTTATTAAAAAATATGTTTTCTTTTTTTTGTCTTTTTTTTTTTCAGATTGACAATCCACATGGACGATGAGCTACGACTCATAGCCCAGAATTCATTACAGAGTCTGCTGGTGGATTTCTCTGACTGGCGTGACGACGTCCTGTTTGGATTCACTAACTTCCTGTTGCGTGAGGTCCAAGATACCCACCAGGGGCTATTAGATACATCCCTCAAATTACTGCTGCAACTGCTCACACAGTGGAAACTCACCCTGGCCGTCCCGGGAAAGAGCTATGACACCGCTAAGATACACACTGCCGAGGTACACACTTTTAACTTAATATGAAGATGCTCCTGCCTGTTATGGCAGATTTTTGTGTTATTGTGTAACAAGTACTTTTAAATATTAATCAGCACTCTAAAATTTAAAGTACTAATCCAGTAATTATTGCAATAAATCAGCATTTGCTTTATTTTGATGTTTATGTCACAGCTGCTGCAGACAAATTCAAATCTGAAGATACCTGCAGAGCGAGGTCCTCACTCCACAGTGCTGCATGCTGTGGAGGGTCTGGCGCTCGTTCTGCTCTGTTCCTGTCAGCTGAGCACCCGCAGACTGGCTATTGCCATACTCAAGGAGATACGTAGTCTCTTTATGACCATCGGACTGTCTGAGGTAAAGTGAGAGAAACCAAAACTGAGGTAACAGAATATAGTAGAATTTGGTAATTGAGTTTACAGACTGTGATTTTATACTTTTGTCAACCGCAGGATGATGATAAACCAATGATTGAGATTATGGACCAGCTCAGTCCTGTAATCCTGGAGAGTTTTGTCAACGTTGCAGTCTCTGACACAGTAAGTTGTTTGTAGTTTTACTCTATGGCTTCGCTCCAAACTAAACCTGGAGTCTCAAACAAGGTGTGTCTGCAAGTTTATTTGCTCATGTTTTACTTTTCCTGGGATTTTTCTTAGAGTTTCTTCACGGCGTGTAATTTCACATGACTTGACTTCCAGATAGAGAAGTGACACACTTATTATTTTGTGTCAACTCCAGAAACTCAAGCTGCTTATATGAAAAGATCTTATGACTTTGAACTGTTTAGCCATGTGTGGATTACATTGAGTCTGCGACAGAAGCTCAGTTTAGTTATCTAACGTCAAAAAAAAAAATGAATGAACAGCTGGAAGTGAACAGCTGGTGGCCTTTTGACTTCTCTCATTTATGTAATCATCAAACTGACAACATGACACTGAGAATACAAATTTATTGAGAACAGAATAATGCAGTAAATGTTAAATTTCCTTCTTCCTCATTTTTCACATTTAAACAAACCCCTTGTTAGGCATGAGGATAATTAGTCAGTCTGTCATGACCCCTGACCCTGCTCTGCCACTCGCTGTTCACAGGCCGCCATGTCAGCTGGCCACCACGTGGACCTCCAGTGGCTTGTGGAGTGGAATGCACTGCTTGTCAACAGTCACTATGACATTAGGAGCCCCTCGCATGTGTGGATCTTTGCCCAGTCTGTGAAGGACCCCTGGGTGTTGTGTGTATACAGCCTCCTCCGACAGGACAACCTGCCCAAGCACTGTCCCACAGCTCTCAGCTACGCCTGGCCCTACGCCTTCACTCGAATGCAGATGCTCATGCCCCTGGTAGATCCAAAGTAAGTGTCCTGCAGTGAGTTCAGGAGGGAACATGACATCTCATTTCTGCTTATCTTTACATAGCGTTCCTGTTTTAAGCATAGCCACCTGATACTAGTTCCCCATTGCATATAAAAACTTCTCAAGATCCTCTGTTAGTAACAGCTTGGATAAGATTAAGGATCTAATGATATTTGCATTTTGTGTGATTCACCAGTAACCCGGTGTATGCGAAGAAGACCAGCACCTCTGGCAGCGGAGACAATTACATAACCCTTTGGAGAAACTACCTGATCCTTTGCTTTGGGGTGGCCAAGCCCAGTATCATGAGCCCCGGCCATCTGAGAGCATCGACACCTGAGATCACGGCCGCCACACCCGACAGCGGTGCCAGCTACGATAACAAGGTAGTTGTCCTTGTCCTCTGGCCTTATTAATTCCCTCAGTGCTTTGTCTCCGCAGGATCAGGTGTTCATAGGGAGCTTGTTGACATTCAAACTCAAAGCATCAAATTACACAGCAGCTATTTTACATGAATGGAAACAGGAAGCTGATATATTTTTAACTGTACAGACACTTATCTCCATGCGGCCTTGTGTAATTAGTTCAAGCAGCGTGCAAGATTTATTTGTCTGACGGAGCTGTCGGTGTTTGATGTTTCAGGTTATCGGGAGCCCATCTGTGGCTTGGCTTCTGAAGCAGTTGGTTCCGCTGATGAGGGCAGAGAGCATCGAGTTGACAGAATCATTAGTTCTGGGCTTTGGGCGCACCAATTCCCTTGTTTTCAGGTATATCAGAGAATGTTGTTTAGTGGTTCTACACTAATTTTGTTTCTTTGCCTTAACAAACCAATTTCTATCTAAATTTCCTGTTACAGTGAATGATTTGTTTCTTTAAACCTTCATGTAATTTTTATTATTGACACAAATTGCATTAAAGATGTATAATAGCTTTTGACTGCTGATTTAACCAGTGGAATGGAAGATAGAGCACAATCTGTTATATTCCATGTAATTAAAGTCCATGTTGACCTGTATTTGTGTGGATTTAAAGGAGAGATGAACAGAGCATTAAAGTGGTCCCTTGTTGCCATTTACAGCAGCATCTAAATTGTTTCCTAGAAAACACTTTTTTTTTCAGCTTAAATGGATTTTTCCTTGAAAAAGAAAAACAGCTTTACTGCAACTTTGTCCACTAACTATTTACGCTAGTTGTTTGATTCTCATAATTACTACAGTAGATTATATTTTCACTGTCTGCACACAGGGAACTTGTGGAGGAGCTACATCCACTAATGAAAGAGGCGTTGGAAAGAAGACCTGAGGTTGGTTGATTTTATTTGCAGCACAGTACATGATACAAGTAAAGTAGATACCAGAGTGAATTTGTTAATGAAGAACTGTAGACAATGGGCTGACCTCACCAGAGAGCTGAGGGAAAGGTGTTATCTATAATAAGTAGAGACTTTTGTCATTAAGGATTTTTCTTAATTTTTTTTTTTTTTTTTTTGTAGAACAAGAAGCGGCGTGAGAGACGAGACCTTCTGAGACTGCAGCTGCTGCGGATCTTTGAGCTGCTTGCTGACGCAGGCGTCATCAGTGACAGGTTAGTGTGGCACAAGTTGACACAACGCAGCCTCAAACTGGACAGTATCACACTCACAGTACAAAAAAAGGGGAGCGCAAGTAAATTATCTAGGCAGGGTCATCTGGATATAATCTTGACTTTTTGCTAATGATATAACACCTTATTATTACCTCCTATATTAAAACTTTAATTAAAGAAGTTAATTTAAGTAATTTTAATAAGCGTTTAAAATATTACTGTTATATTCTCTCTGGTTTGTGATTTCATCTCACTGGCGTCTCTCGGTTTTCTCTGTGACCCCGCAGTACAAACGGAGCTCTGGAACGTGACACCCTCGCCATGGGCGCTCTGTTCCTGGAGTATGTGGACCTAACCCGGATGCTTCTGGAAGCTGAGAATGACAAAGATGCAGAGATCCTCAAGGACATCCGAGCTCACTTCAGCGCCATGGTGGCCAACCTCATCCAATGTGTGCCAGGTAATCAGAAAAGATTGCTTCCATTAGCTCAGCTTGACAATCCTTTCTTGTCAGTCCAGATAATGCTGTGCAGGTCAGGCTGATTGATTACTGAATAAAGACTGTATATGTCTTACTTTTGTTTTATATGGATGCCTAATACAATCCACCAGTCCTTCTCATCCATTTGTGGATTGCGAATTACACAATGGGCTTCCATTTGGTTGAGGTTAGCACAGCACATGGAGCTCAAGACTCTTGATATTGATCTTGATTTGGACATTGCCCAAGGGGAGTAGTTCCAAAAATAGTGCAGCTTAAGGACAAAGCAGGCAAGGACAGGTGATGACTCATGGGTTGCCAAGCATTCACAAGTCCCCGCTGAATGACTAATGATCTGTCAGGGGACATCAACACCTGACTATATTGGAAAATGCACTTTTAGTTGTTAGTTTAAGCGTTTAAGATGCCTATTTTTGCTGAGTCTTTACATTCTAAATGAGCGAACCGATAACAGGCTTGCTTGTCTCCCACCCTAGTGCACCACAGGCGCTTCCTGTTTCCACAGCAGAGCCTGCGGCATCACCTCTTCATCCTCTTCAGTCAGTGGGCTGGCCCTTTCAGCATCATGTTCACTCCTCTGGACCGCTACAGTGACAGGAATCACCAGATCACAAGATATCAATACTGTGCCCTAAAGGTAAAACTGTTGTAGAATGAGGCAGTGATGTTTGCATCGTGTATCTATTGATTTCAAGCTCAGACTAAAGTTGTGACCATTGTATAAATGAGGAGTACAGACAGTGAGGAATAACATGGCATACAATACAAATCTGTTGTAAAACACACATAGACTTCTAGCCATCTGAATTTGAGGTCTTTCAGAACTGAACTTTAACACAAAGACACATGCAAGATTTTATTAAATTTGACATTCACTAGAAAATACTTTTTTATTTTTACAAGACAAACAAACTCACATGTACATGCATCTCTCCTGAACTGCAGTGTGTGCACGTGCGCTCCATCTAGAAAAATCTGGATTCACTCACATTCAATTTTTACCTCACTCATCACACCACTATCTTAGACTTAGTCAGTTGGTAAACATGGGTGCTGCGTCACGTAACATGACTTCTGGAAATTTAACACGTACTACCAGCTACCAGACTGAGCTATAAAAAGTGTTGCCTATTGCAGCACTGAGCACCACAGCTGCTAAGTCATATATTCAAGATCACTATGATTTAAAATGTTGACAACTTTCATTCCTGCTTGTCTAAAGTTGTGTTGAATAATCACATCAGGATTAAATGTGATGCTTTTTTTTCCCATGATTTGACAATTCTTCCTGGGGATGGAGAAGTGGGAGTGTAGGATGAATACATTTGTCTTGACTGTCGTTTATTCTTCCAAGGCTATGTCTGCTGTGCTGTGCTGCGGGCCTGTGTTTGATAACGTTGGCCTCTCTCCAGACGGGTACCTCTATAAGTGGCTGGATAATATACTAGCCTGCCAGGATCAGCGGGTATGTGGCCAATACTTTACTAGCGTGGTGCATTTAAACAAAGAGCTGACCCAGAAAGCTGCCCTGATAGCTTGCTGAAGCTTGCTTTGTAAAAGCCCAACACTAGTCCTTGCCAATTGCTCACCATTATCTTGCAGGAGTGCTGGCAAGTAGTGAAGGAGGGTTTTGTTTTAAAATAAAGTTGTCTGATATTGTTTTCATTTCAGTTTACTGTGATGCAAGATAAAGCTCCTGCATGTTTATTCTACACATTCCTTCTCTGCAAAATTGACTGAGCTTTTCTGTTGGCTTGAGGGGTAGCATTTAGTGGACAGGTAGCCAAGAAAATGTAATTTATCATCTCTTTGGTATGACAGAAATAGACCTACTGGAATCATTTTACATTCAATCTTTCAAAACAGACGCATGGCTGTAAAATGACATGTAAAATCAGGAATACATACAGATCCTTAAAAAAGAAGTGAAATTCAGGAGTCTGTGTTGATTTCTACTCCTGGCTCAGGTCCACCAGCTTGGCTGTGAAGTAGTCATCCTGCTCCTGGAGCTCAATGCCGACCAGGTCAACCTTTTCAACTGGGCTGTGGATCGCTGCTACACAGGCTCCTACCAGCTCGCCTCAGGCTGCTTCAAAGCCATCGCTACCGTCTGTGGCAGCAGGTACAAAATCTCACAATCTCTCTGTCATCTGTTCCACTAGTTAAGGTCAGCCTCTTTTGCACATAGTTTTTTAATCAGGGGCAGTTGTGTTCTCATCTTTATTTCTTTTTGTTGAGTTTGTATGATGCCATCTTTTGTTTACTGGCATGCAGCTTCTTTTGAGATTCAATTAATTATTGTTTTGCCTAATTAAGTTAGATACTGTATCCTCTAGATCATCTAGATTTCTTGTACAAAGGGAGGAAACCACTGGCAAATTAGCTTAAGCTTCAATGCGTCACCCCAGCTAATCCTCTTAAAGGGCTCACTATTCATCTGAGATTGGCCTTCCTCTCTTGCTTTATCTCAAAAACATTAGCCCAAGCACAGACCTGAAACATTACTTCATTGTAATGGTTTTTCCTCTTTCTCTTTCTTATTTGTAGAAACTACCCAAGTGATATAGTGACACTACTGAATCTGGTGCTCTTCAAGGCATCAGACACCAACAGAGAAATCTATGAGATTTCAATGCAGCTAATGCAGGTGAGAAATACAAGCATTGCTGTTTGTTGTGCCAATGTATAATTTTCTGCAGATAAATGCAGTCTACATGACACACTTCCCATTTTTCTTTGAACAGATTCTTGAAGCTAAGTTGTTTGTATACTCCAAGAGGATTGCAGAGCAGAAGCCGAATAATATCCTTTACGGCACCCACGGTCCACTGCCGCCTCTATACAGTGTCTCCCTGCCTCAGCTCTCCAGCCAGCTGGCCAGGATGTACCCTGAACTCACGCTTCCTCTGTTCTCAGGTAGCTCTTCATATAGCATTTGTATGTGTGTGAGTGTGTGTGTGGCTACAGTAGGGTTAGCTGTGGTATTTCTGCCTGCTGTAATACTCTCACAAGCTTGTCATCTTCTCTTGGTTTCCCACTAAATGCTGCTTGCTCATCTTCCCAAGAAGCCTTCTTCCCACTACCCGAACACTTGCTGTCCCCATGGACACTCCCACTGACCACAGAAACACTGAGGGCTTAACTTCACTATGTTTAAGTTGAATTCATATGTGGATCAGGATTAAACAGGCAATTATGGTGAAACTGGGTATACATTATGTGTTTGATTTCCATGCAGGAATAAACACCACAGTCCCCACTGATGTTATTCTGATGTTAGTATTGCCTTCATTCTGCTTGTTCCAGAGGTTAGCCAGAGGTTCCCCACCACCCATCCCAATGGGAGGCAGATCATGCTGACCTACCTCCTGCCCTGGCTCGGTAACATCGAGCTGGTGGATAGCGGCTTGCTGCTCCCAGTCTTCACACCGTGCACCTCGGATTATGACGCTTCTAGTCGGGCGACCAGCACAGCTTCATCCCACCAACTGAAGGGCACTGGCTGGGGCTCCCTACAAGCCACATCCATGGTTCTCAATAACCTCATGTTCATGACCGCCAAGGTAAAGTCATGTTGGGGAATCATAATAAATTTGGGTGCAGGTAATCGAAGGTCAATGCCAGCTAACATGACACTATGTATGTACACAGTATGGAGATGACTTACCTGGGCCAGAGATGGAAAACGCCTGGAATGCTTTAGTCAGCAATGAGAAGTGGAGCAACAATCTGAGAACCGCACTGCAGTTTCTCATCAGCCTATGTGGTGTCAGCAGTGACACCACCCTCCTGCCATATGTAAGAAATATCATTCAGGCCTTCTGGAAAATGTTATGTAGCCATTTTTTCTTTTGCTCTTGACAGTTTTATCAATGGTGTTCTGTGATATGTGTTTGTTCAGATAAAGAAGGTGGTGATCTATCTGTGTCGAAACAACACCATGCAAACCATGGAGGAGTTGATATTTGAGTTACAACAAACAGATCCAGTCAACCCTGTGGTGCAGCACTGTGATAGCCCTCCTTTCTATCGCTTCACTGCCACAAGCAAGGCCTCCACGGCAGCTTCAGGTACATCTTTTAGCTAAGCTACATCCCATTTTTTTAAAGGGAAAATCAACCAACCAGGAAATCCCAACTGCTCCCTTGAACCACTTAATGAAAACTGAACAGTACAGATCCCAGTGGTGAATGTGAAGCAGTGTTGGTGTTAAAGATCGTGCTCAGTTGAACATACCGTAAAAATAAAGTGTTTTGTCGATTTTTCACTCACTTCTAGGCACCACATCGAGCAGCAATACTGTTGTTGCGGGCCAGGAGAGCTTTCCTGATTCAGACGATACCAAGACAGCAAAGGAGAATGAGGAGAGGTACAGTCAACAATGAGATCTTAAAGCTTGTCATTAGATTAATTACAGTATTACAAAGAGCCATCATGATTATTTTTTTTCTGGCCTCAGGCTCAGCCACATAATGCGAACACACAACCGCCTGGAATCACGCTACAGCAACAGCTCAGGCGGATCTTACGATGAAGATAAGAGTGAGTATATTTTGGTACCACACGCCCCATTAAAAAATGTGGTTGTCATGGTCTAGTGAGTGTGGAATACACAGACTGTGGGTTGGAGGGTAAGATGGTGACCAGCATGGTGTCATTGATAATGCATGAGCAGTGCAGAGTGTCCTGGGGCTCTTAAAAGGCTTCGGTGAGAACTGGCACTGAAATAAAAGTAGTCGAGCACAGGGCTTGTGCACTGCTGCCAGCGGGCCCAAAAACAGCTTTGTTGTGAGTATGAGTAATGACACAATGAAAAGCATCTCTAAATAGAATAGCCTTTAAGAGCTAATCCTTGAAATTGAAGTTCTCCTCTGTGAGAGATCATTTCTTTGTGTTTTAAAAGTATTTGAATGCACCTCCTGTTTGCATCAGTGACATGTTTCTACTTTTCTGGCTACATGCCATCCGTGTTCATTTATTAAGAATCAAGACAGCTCAATTTTTATGCCTCCATGCCAGTGACAGCTGTGACTGGATGTTTTTCGGGTTGTCCTGTCTGTCCATCCATATGTCTGTATGTCCATCCCATTCTTGTTAATGCGCTATCTCAAGAATGCCTTGAGGGAATTTCTTCAAATTTGGCACAAACGTCAAATAAACTGATTATAATTTGGTGGTCAAAGGTCACTGTGACCTCACAAAACATGTTTTTGGCCATAACTCAAGAATTCTTATACTAATTATGACAAAGTTTCACACAAATGTCTAAAAGGATAAAAAGATGAAGTGATGACATTTTATATCCAAGAGGTCAAAGGTCAGCTTCACTCTGACATCATAATGTTCTGCAAAAACACTTTTCTAGGCCATTATTCAACGCCATAACTCAGGAACAGAAGAGGACATTGTGACCATATTTCACATTTGGTTGGATACTGAATTGGTGACGCTAACCTTTGGTGCCCACCTTGAAACTGTGCTGATTATATACATCTTCTGTGCTGCCGGGTTAAAGATGTGTGTGAAGCATCCACGTTTTAGAATTTTTTTAGCTTCTTTGCATTTTGCTTTCCCAAAGTACTTGTATGAGTCCACCCTCCTTACTTCCTCTCCCTGGATGGCAACCAGGACAGGGGGGCTCCTGTTCCTCTGGAAGTCCACCACAAGCTCATTGGTTTTGCTGATATTGAGCTTCAGGTGATTATCGTTGCACCGTGTGACTAAGCTCTCTATCAGCCCTCTGTACTCCTCTGTAAAAATAGTCTCTTGGTGAAGACATCATGTTTCTCACTGGAAATTATTTACTGGAATTATACATGTCAATACAGGGATAACTAAATTCCTTCAAAGTCTTCACTACAAATATTGTATGAGTCTGGACAGACATGGGTGTAAACTGCATCTTGACTGGTTGGCAGAGGCGTACAACCACAAGGCGGTATCTCTAGTTTTCTTGTAATTTGTCGTGTATGTGGTGGGCTACATTACAGCTGTACAATTGTCTGTTAATTTTTTAGGTGAACCTCTTCCTCCCTATGCTGATTGGCTGATGGTCGTGGTTGAGACCAACCAGCCTCATCCTCTGCCCATGCCTCTAAATGGAGGATGTTGGGCTCCACTGGTGGACTTTTTGCCAGAGACCATCATTCCCAGAGGACCACTGCACAGGTTAGACTATTACAGTAATACAGAAATGCAAATTGTACTTTCTGACTACTTGAGTCTAGTTCAAAATGAGACAAAACTGCAGCTAGTTGCTACTAGAGTTTATTTTGCATGAATTTCTAGGGAACATTTACTTTGAGATCTTCCATCAAACTGATCATCTGTCCTATAATCACCTACCAAAGTTAATTTTTAAGTGCTCATTGATTACTTAAAAATTAGCTGCAGATAAAGGCAGTACCATACCATGCAGTGCATAACAAGGTCATCCTTTTGTGGCTTAGATTTGATTTGTGGTTTAGACCTGTTTTTATTTACTGCGGTATCCGAAATGTGCAACGTGTGACTCAAATAATGTAGAGGCTTTACAGTGTGTACCATGGTTTTTTTTTTACAGGTGTAATATAGCAGTCATCTTCATGACAGAGATGGTAGTGGACCACAGTGTGAGAGAGGATTGGGCCATGCACCTCCCTTTACTGCTACACGCCCTATTTTTGGGTAAGTTCACACTATAATCAGTCATCTAAGTAAAACCCGTATATGTAATTTCAATAATATACACATATTTTGTGTAATATAGGGACAACAGATGAGTGCAGATGATGAAAATAAAAATTTGTCAAGTATTATGAGTCCAAAAAGATGCATCACTGTTGCATTTGTAAGTGCAAAGATTTGAGTAATTCGGTTAAAGTAGATTTTTTTCATCTAGTTCCAAACGGCTCATTTTGGCTGGTTACATTTTTTTGGGCGGACTCTGAGCTCAAGGTTGTGAAACTGGAAACTGAACTTCTTGCTGTAATAAAAGACACCTCATCATCAAAAAAACAAGTTGCTGAAACAGACTGACTGGTCTGATTGTGTTTCTTTATTCAGGCATGGATCACTACCGTCCTGAGGTGTTTGAGCATAGCAAACGTCTCCTCCTCCACCTGCTCATCACACTATCCTGTAACAACAACTTCCAGGCCATCGCCTCAGTCCTACTGCAGACACGAGAAATAAATGGCACCAAGACACTCACATGCAAACCAAGCCTTCAGCCAGAGTATTCACCTACAGGTAAACTGTAGTGACTTATAACTTTACTAAAAGGTTTTCATAGACCAGGGTCTAGTTGTCAGAGCAGCTTGGCATTTGACACATTGCTCTTCTCTCTGGCTAATATGAGCTTGAACACCAGGAGGGAATGGCTTACATTCCTGTCAGAGGATAGATAAGTTTCTTATCTGGGGGGAAAATATTTGGAAACTGTGCCAAAAGCAATATTGAGACACAGAGGACATCAAAGGTCTTGATTAAAGCATTCCATGCTGCTATTTTTATCCCCTTGCCCCAATTGGGGCCATCTGCTAGGGCTTGGATAGGCTGGTTTGGCTCCCCCCCTCCCCTTGCCGAAAATTTGTTTTGCAAATGTCTAGACATTTTGAAATGCCCAGAATATTCTTTGTGCATTTGACCAATTAAATGCAAGTTGTATACTAAAAATAGGAATTTTTTTTTTTATGAATAACACATCAAGATAATATTACCATTAAGATCCAAAGATAACATCCCATTTTCCTCTTAGTCATTGTAACTTCACTCCCATGTGTGTTATATCTGTATGTTAATTTATAATATCTTGCAGACGTAGTCTGTAAATTAACAATGGGGAGATTCAATTTGTGGCAGATTATTAGTTAAACTTGACAGCTCCACCACATTAAATAAAAACAGTAGACAAGGCTAATTAGATTAAAATTCCAGACATGTTAAAACACAGGCCATGCTGGTCACTACATGATCTCTACTTACAGCGAGGAACTCCTGCCATCTCCACCTGAGCGTTGCAGTTAGGGAAATTAAATCATACATCCAAATGAACCACTGTAACCTGGTTCTGATCACAAACCTGTTCCTCTGTTGTGTTCAGGAGGTTTTGACTTCCTGCGGGAGTGCCAGGCGTCTCCTGTGCCAGACTCTGGTCTGAGTTCTTCTTCGACATCATCCAGTCTGAGCCTGGGGGGCAGCAGCAACAACCTGCCTGAGATCTCACAAGAGATGGAGGAGCTTGTGGCCTCCAATAAAATGGATGAGAAGACTAATAAGCTCATAGAATTTTTAACCACAAGGTACTGATGTTGATATGTTGTCACCCTGGTAGTGAGAACCATTACTGGCGAGTGCGCTGCTGTAGTTAAGCTATGAGAATTAACTTTTAGATACATTATCCACCAAAACATTTTACAGATACAGTCAGAAATATCATTATGACTCGCTCATATACTTTCTCATACTTCTTGATGTAGATTACCACCTAGTGGTGCTGTATGCATAGTGCATGATTCATTTTACACAATGTAAATTCTAAGTATAACTATTATCTTCGAACTGTTGTTTTATTTAATTAAAATTGTTTTTGCCAGTTTAGGTACTGATACTTAATAGGTTCAACTGAAGCATGTTAACTCCAGAATTTGGGCTTCCTGTTTCTAACATGACAGACATCCAAAAAGAAAATATACTATGTGTTGTTAGTGACTGAAATACTGTTTTTTATAGAGTGTATGGACCACTCTGGTGCCATGAAGACATTTCACCAAAGAATCAAATTTCAAAAAGCACTGGGCAGCTGACAAACTTCCTGCGACATGTGGTATCTGTGTTCAAAGAATCCAAGTCAGGTAAACATTCAATATATATACCCACCCCTCATTATTAGATTTTCACCACAAAACACTATATTTGCTTATCAATAGTTCAGTTTTCATTTACCCACTCTCCTCTCTGTCCTTGTCAGATTTCCACCTGGAGCAGCAGCTCAGTGACGTGGCGCTGCAGACAGCCTTGTGTAGTTCATCGCGTCACTATGCTGGACGCTCCTTCCAGGTGTTTCGAGCCCTCCGCCAGCCCATCTCCGCCCGCGGTGTGTCCGACCTGCTCTCAAGGCTGGTGGAAGTAGTCGGAGAACATGGAGAAGAAGTGCAGGTTAGTGCTGTGTGTGAGCATGTGGACGTAAGTATGAGAGCTCTATGCGTTACTAAACTCTAGTGCTTATGGATAATCCAGGTAGGAGCTTCTTCCTTTTCTTCTTCATTACTGTCATTGTATATAATAGGATTCAGATCAGTAAACAGAAACTGTTGCCAACACTGAGGAATTCTACTGAAAACCTGCAGCCTCAGTCTCAGTATGTATTGGTTTATAATTTATCTTCTGGGGTTTTTTGAAGCAAATAGCACATGGATGCAGTGCTGTTTAGTAAATGACTTGCATGCCCCAGATGTTTGACCCTCTTACCAGCTCATGAACACTGCATTATATCCAATAATCATCTAATGGCAGAAATCCTAGATCATCATCTAATCTGTCCATCAAATGTTATCCAAACCCATCTGTTACTTTTTAAAAGTAACAAAACACAACCTCTTTCTAAATTCATCCAATATCTTTGCTTTTAACAACAAACTGAGCCTGAGAAGCCCCACATTTTTATAGAAACATGGCTACATTTTGTTACGGCTGTAAAATAAATTACTCCACAGAACTGCAGCTGTCTCTTGTTTCTTTCTCGAAGGGCTATGTAATGGAAGTATTACTTACACTGGAATCTGTGGTGGATAACTTGGCTGAATGCCTCAAGAACAATGACCTCATGGCTATCTTGACAAGGTTTGTGTATCCTCTACATATTGTTTTGTTTAAGGAGATTATTTTTTGTTAAAAACATCTAGTAACTTTAATGTATTGTTTGTTTCATCTCAGAGCATCATCTCCGGATTTCCTCACCAGTTTCAAGCTGATGTCCAACAGGAAAAGCACAGGGCAGCTCAACCTCAGAAGGGAAGAGAGGACCCGACATCAGAGAAGCTCCTCTGTCCCCAAGAAGTTTGGGGAGGCGGACAGGTGGTCTGATCCACCTCGCAGCGCCACACTGGACCGTATCCAAGCGTGTGAGCAGCAGGCTTTGTTAGCCAAAACCCGCAGCACGTCCTCATCTAAAGACAACATCACCGACCCAACCAACATCAACCATCCCAGCAACCTGCTGGCCACCATCTTCTGGGTGGCGGTGTCACTGATGGAGTCGGACTTTGAGTTTGAGTATCAGATGTCTTTGAGACTGTTGAATAAGCTGCTGAGCCACTTGTCGCTGGACAAACAGGAGAACAGGGAGAAGCTGGAGAAACTGCAGAGCCAGCTGAAATGGAGCAGCTTCACTGGGCTCCAGCAGCTGCTGCTGAAGGGCTTCACCTCTGTGTCCACCACTGACCTCACGCTTCAGCTCTTCTGGCAACTCACACCTGTGTCACGAGTGCCTGTAGTGGACACTTCACAAGCTAAAGGTACACTATAGGGCTTGATAGGTAGACAGGTCTAAAACTGAAAATAATGAATGCTGATATTTTTTGATATTTTATGTTGCTGTTAACTAGTACAGTATATTGTGCCAATATTGTTACATTTACCAATTGTCATGGCAAAGCACCTAAAAATTCAGAACCACCATCATCCTGGCTCTTAAAATAGCTCTAATCCTGGATCCACATAACATGACGTACATGGCAGTGAGCATTCTACAAAGTGATTTTTTTAAAGTGAATATATTAATGTGAAATATTGAATTAATATGTCCATTCATCCATTAGGATTTCCTTTGAACGTTCTCTGCCTGCTCCCACATCTCGTGCAGAACTTTGATGGCCCCACGCACTTCTGTCAAGATGTTGCTGAGAGGATAGCCCAGGTTTGGCTCTACTTACACATGTCTGTACTCATTTTTTAGCAGAGAACATTATGTGTTAAGCTGACATACTTCTTGTGTGTAGGTTTGCCTTGAGGAGAAGAACGCCAAGCTCTCCAACCTTGCTCATGTCATGACTCTGTATAAAACACACTCCTACACACGAGACTGCTTCTCTTGGGTCAACGTAGTGTGTCGGTATCTTCACGAAGCCTTCTCGGATATCACTCTGAGCCTGGTCACTTACATGGCAGAGGTTTGTGCAGCCTTGCTATCAGCTGGTTATATATTTTTCTTGCACAGTCATGGTGTTGTCCAGTAGTTATTAATATCTTAGTTTCTCAAGTGGCTCTAAATAAATGTAATTATTTTGTAACAGCTGTTGGAGAAAGGTCTCCCCACTATGCAGCAGACCCTTTTACAAATCATCTACAGCCTCCTGAGTCACATGGACCTGAGTGGAATTCAAGCCAAACCCTTCAACATGGAGGTACTCAAGACAATTGAGAAATTTGTCCAGGTGAGTTCTACTTTAGATAATTAATTTGATCATGCAGTGACTGTGTGCCTTTCCCAATACTGATTCATAGTGATAGTCATATTGATTCACATTCAGCAGCAGTCAGTGTTTGTAAGATGTTTCTGTGGTCTGAGATATATGTGCCTGGAAAGTAAAAACATTTGCATCACCTAGATCTGATGTGATCAGTGGAAATTTTTAGTCATTAGGGTCTGAGTAAGAGTCTTGTATTCCCTGTTCCTTTTGAAAATGTTCACAGGGGAAAAAAAGCTGTCTTGTGTTCAGCGCAGTAAATTTGTAGACACACCCAAACTATAAACAGTCTGCTGCAAGCTAGGCCTCTGCTTATTCTCCTACTGAGTCCATTTTCCTTTCACTTCCCCGCTGTAAGGGCTTCTGCCAGAACACCTCTGTCTCCAAAAATAGAACTGCATTAAAACACACAAAAAGACTTTTGTGGTTGTCTCTTTCTAAACATGTGGTTGTGTTGGTTTTTGTCTGCGTGTATGGGTGAATTGCTGTGTGTATGTCTGCGCTGACGATAGACTGTCCATTGGAGGGAAGCGCTAAATATTCTGAAGCTGGTGGTTTCTCGATCGGCGAGTTTGGTACAGCCTTCATCCCCACAAAGTGACCTCTCCTATGAGGACATCAGCCGTGTCTGGGACCGGTCCTCCAAGGCCTTGCCTGGGAAAACACTGGATTTCCACTTTGACATATCTGAGGTTAGAGACTATTTCTTTGACTTTCCTTTTTACTATGACATTACTTGTGCAAAAGTAACTTTTTTTAAGTATCTTGTGAGAAAATTCTTTGTTTTAACATGTGGGAAGCTTAATGCTAGTATGTTTGCCCCTGTATTTTTTCCTGTATATTCTAGGGTGTGGTGCTTGTTGAGGTTATGTGGAATCTTTTTAAGCTTTTTTGGAAAGGAAACATTTCTTCCCCTTCCTTAATGTTGATATTTCTTTTTGACCAAACCCCTTGAGATTAGCTTGAAAGCTTGAAAGGTAAACACAATTAGCCAAGAAGTGCAGTGCATGAAAGTGATGTCAAAGATACAGAGGGGTGTATGTGTGGGAACTGAACAGGGAGCTATTTGTGTAGTTCATGAATGGCAGGAAATGATGTCAGCCCTTTGCTGCCGTCTTTTGTATGTGAATCAGTGAGTCCTAGTGAATAGCCAACAGTGTGTGTATTTAACATTGAGACACACTGGACAAACCACTGATATTTCTTAAAATACCAAGATATTTTTAGACTGAGGGAAGAAGCAGAGGAAATCTTCAAATCCTTCACACATTCAGAATGCGAAATGGAATAAAAACTGTGAACTTTGATAACAAATCAGTGCCAGATTACCAGATACCATCATCCTGGAACTGTCAAAATTCAGAAGGAGAACGAACTGCCATGAAGCCTTTGTTATGGATCCGCTAAGGAGAAAGGACTTCCTCTTCTTCAAACTTTCCCTGACTCATCAAGTTTTTCTCTCTGCACATATCAATTTGTTTGTGTCCATGCTGTTAGACACCAGTGATTGGTCGGCGTTACGATGATCTGCAGGGCTCTCCAGGCCAAGATGGGAAAAGCAGAACCACAACAGTGACTCGCAGCACCTCCTCTACCTCCTCCGGATCCACCTCCAACAACGTCCTGGTGCCAGTCAGCTGGAAGAGGCCTCAGTCTTCACAGGTCAGCACTTCTTAAATTTCCTCTTCAGAATGATGTTCATAATGTGAGGGGTGAAAATAACAGTTACAATTTGATCAATATGAGGACATCTAGTCTGTGTATTAAATCATTTTTTAGTGTAATGAAGAGACAAACAAGTAGGTTTGCATTTGACACGTATTCACCACATTAAAACTGTGACGTAGTTCAAGTGATATTGCATTTTTTCATGATTCAATATAAGACATCCAAATTTAATTAAAAACATTTTCTCTTTCCCTCTGCAGAAAAGAACACGAGAGAAACTGGTGAACGTGTTATCTTTGTGTGGACAGGAAGTGGGGCTAACAAAAAATCCTTCAGTAAGATACGCCACATTTCAGCAGTACATTGAATTTCAACCCTTCAGTCTCATTCATTCAAGAACAGCCAGTAAGCCCTTTTAATTATTGTCTGTTTTTTTTTTTTCTCTGTGTAGGTGATTTTCTCCAGTTGTGGGGAGCTGGACCTCATGGAGCACCAGCCTAGCCTGGTGTCCTCCGACGATGGGACCCGGGACCCCGACAACATGGACGACACCACCTCCGAGCAGCAGTTCAGAGTCTTCAGGGACTTTGACTTCCTGGATGTGGAGCTTGAAGATGGAGAGGTGAGTTCACAGTTTTAAAATCCTTGGTGAAGCAAGACAGACAGACATTAGCACGCAGATGTATATTTCGCCAGAGAGCAATCTTAAACTGTTTTGGTTCTACCTGCTCTGTGTAATGGGGTTTCTTTTTTCTGTTTTTTCTGTGTGTGCTATCTAGGAGCTACAGGTAAGTTTAGTCATGCTACAATTCTTCTTGCTGTGTTCTTTAAATGAGTGTTTGCTTGTAAACTGTAGATTATTTTGTGAACTTCTATCCTAATGGCAAGGGTTAGCACATGTATTTGTATGCCATGAAATATACAGTAAAGATTCTGCAGTGTTCATGTAGAGTTAGAGAGATATTCACTCAGTTTGAAGTATTGGGAACACAGTATGTATAACATATTTTTGACATCATGGAGGACTAATCGTTACCAGTGATGTGCATGTAAACACAAGACATCCCTTCTAGGATTAGGATTAGGCTTGATTCTGATGATATACACATTGTTGTTCACATTCAAAGCAGTAATATTGTTGTTTATTTAACTGGTTAAATTTAGCATCACTCATGTTGCATTATTTGAATAAGGGTATCACTTTACCAAATTTTTAGTACTTCCTACTTAGTCAAGCATAAAATCCACAGCAACATCTCTGCATTTCCAGAAAATTGATGCTGTAGGAAATATATATACAATGTCAATTTTGTACCCTGGAACATAGTGTCCACTTTTCTCCTTGTGCCGCAAAAAATCCACACTGACAGAAAACTAAAACAACTGCTGTGGTCAATAAAAGTGCTCCACAGACAGTTTGATAGTTTCATGTGTGAGGAAAATTTTCTGACCACATTTTAACTCTGTTTTTTGATTGAAGTATGGTTTACTTTTAAAGGAAGCAAAAATATTTGAATGCTTTAACTAAGCAGGCCAAAGTCAAAGCCATTGCTTTCCATCAGTGGTAGATATCAAGCTAATCGCCACAGGAAATCTCCCTTGTTTGATCTGTTGATGTGGAGCTTTGGTGGAATGTGGAAGTTGGCCGACATCTCCAGAGTCATGTCCAGATGAAAAGTCACTCTGCATCTTAAACAGTTAGACTAAAGGGATGAAAACCTGTAAATATTTAAAGTCTGACTATATCAGGGTATTCTCAAACCTAAACTTTTCTGCCAGCTTCACCAACATCTTGGCCACTTTGATCGAGTATTATGAAGAAGCTCTCCATGTTAGGATACACTGAAGTGTTCATGACACTGTGTCAAGCTCCAGTATTCCTTCCATTTGTTGCTATGAGAAAAAAAAACTCACCCAGAGACTTCCCCTCTTTGAACCTGCACTGCATGGTTGTGTGAATGTGTGTATACATTATTTGTGTGTGCATGTGTTTGTGTTTGAGAGGAGGTCACGCTGTGCTTCTCGGTACTTGATAACTAAAGGCCAGTCTCTGTTACAGGGAGAGACCATGGATAACTTTAACTGGGGTGTGCGTAGACGCTCCATGGACAGTCTGGACCGGAGTGACCTGCAGGCCCTGGAGGAGAGCCAGCTGTCCATCAGCATGCCCAGCCTCAGCAAGATCACCCATGAAGACTCAGACGAGTCGTCTGAGGAGGATTCCCTCACGGCCAGCCAGATACTCTCCCACTCACAGCTTGTAAGTTCATCTTTGTTTATATGCCAGTAAATTAAAGTTATAATGCAAGGAAAACCTACTGAAACCTTCCAGTCTTTGCTTTTATACTAAAACTGCGCTGTTAGAAATGAGTTAGCTGTTGTAGTGAGCAGAAAAATATCCTTATAAGATATTGATTTCATTCCTAACAAGAAATGTTACACACTCTTTCCCCCTTGGACACTCCATAAGCTTTCCTCTTGTGCCACCCTCAGGTTGCTGTCATTGTTGCACAATGCACACAAATATCTCATATTGTTCTGTAATCAAAGATTCTGTGTTCAAGGACCGTTAGTGAGACTTTAAAACGTTTGCATCATCTTTTGCGTCATCTTTCTGTTATTCCGTGACTAATGATCATCATACAGTGTAAGCAGTTTTGTGGAAACTGTGGTAGCAGATGCCAAGCCGATGTGTCCGCGCAGCTGTCACACCACTCCTCTCTTGTTCCTGATTTGTCTACCACTCTACCACTGTCAGTGCTTACAGGCAGCTCAGGAATGTTGGAGATTTCACAGTGTTACAGTCAGTTTCAATCCAGTGTCTCGAGTTGTTGTTTTTTCCTAAAATGCTTTAATCTTTGTTGAAAAATGGCACATGTACTATTTAGAGAAGATCACAAGTGTGACTTTGTCTCTTTGCAGATTGTCAGCCTCTCTCCAACATCAGAGATCAATAGTATGGACTCTCCCTCCGCCTTTTGTAATACAACTTCAGCTGATTCAACTCCGCTGAACACCAAAAATCCTAGCTTCGAGGCCCAACTGCCAGAGGACTCGAAGCAGCGGGTGAATAAGGGCTTCAGAGTGTCTGAGATACTGGGAACTACTAATTCCTATCGCCATTCTATTCTCGAGTTTTTTACTAATTTTGCCAAATAGGAGCTATTCTTTTGCAACTTCTTTTGTGAAATGTGTTGGATGTTTTATGTGCTTTGGGTTCGGTCTTATTTGAAATATTATTTTGTGGCGCTGGGACTTTTCTACATTTCCTCTCTTCAAAGTAGAGCATGAGTCAGTAATTTGTAGACACTTCAGTAATCGCATGCTAAAAGAGAATGAACTAAAAACTGCAAGCAGGCAAATCATAACGCTTTGAAGTAGTTTGTGCCTTACTTTAATTGTGGCAGAGATTGTCCTGGGAAGTTAGGGGGTCATAGTCAGCAATAGTAAAAAGGTCTCTTTCTTTCTGTGTCTGTCTGTTTAAGGCAATGTGTATACCTATTTCTTCTGTGTGGGTGGCTCTAAGCAACGACTAAAAACTCTTGGCATGTGGGAGGTCAAGAAAGGTTTACACATTGCCTGTCCCAAAACATGAGTGTGCAGGGCCACAATGCTGGCCGGCTTAAATTATTTTATAATCTATTTAATTGGCACAATTTCTGCACACTACAATTACCAAATAAAAGAAAACACCACAAGGAGTGTCCATAGGGTCCCATGGCAAGGTTAGTGTATCCAAATTATCTGTTTAATAATTAAATATAACAGAGGGAACTAATTTCAGTTAATAATAACGTGCATGCCGCCTCAGTATTTGTTCATGACTTTAGTTATTTTTGCCGAATGCTGAGATGGCACGTGTCTCTCTTGCTTTCTTTCAGAATGAGTCTTCACAAGAAGATGAAGATACAAATGTCCATGAAGACAACCTGTCTCTCTCCATCATTGAACTTCCCTCTGAATTTCACTGTGGTGACAGTTTGACTCTGGACGTGGTTCACAGTGATTACAAAGGAGAACTGGACCTTGACAGCTGCTTACCCAGGTACACACACACCACTTTTCTCACAGCCAGGTAGCTGAAATTATCAATGAATTATTATTAATTTAATTGTGTCCGCTCAGTCTCGCAGAGGAGGAGAGAGACGACATGCTAGAGTCCCGTTCCTCCCCGCCACCGTCACCCTTCTTCTCCGCCATCCTCGCAGCTTTCCAACCGGCAGTATGCGATGATGCAGAAGAGGCTTGGCGAAGTCACATCAACCAGCTTGTGTCTGACTCAGATGGAGCCTGTGTAGTCTATACTTTCCATGTGTTTTCTTCACTATTTCAGGTATTATAGCATTACTTTGTAGTCGCGCTACACATAAATTCCATTAACAGTGTGCCTCTTCAAACCGAATTATTAAACTGGGGTAAACTAAAAGGGTAACAGGATTAGTTATCTGGGTAATTAACCTTTGGAAAAAGAGGCTTCCTTTCAGAAGAGGTCTGATTAATTACAAAGAAGGCACTCTGTAGCTGCTTTCAGCTTGAAAATCTTCCGAGATTCATTAACTAGATGTTGTCTAATACTACTACTGACCAAATCTGACAGGGGGGACTATCAGGGGGAAAACAACAAAGTAATGACAGAATGTAAGTACTTTAAATGATGTAGGATTGACTCGGACAGTATCACAGCCAGCCTGTTCTTGCTTTGCAGAGTATCCAGACCAAATTTTGTTCCCTGACTTGTGACGCTGTGAGTTACCTCGGTGACGGACTTAGAGGATTAGGTTCAAAGTTTCTGAGGTCTTCTCAAATGCTGACATCATGCTCAGAGTGTCCGACACTATTTATTGATGCAGACACGGTGAGTAACCCAACATTTTTCAGTTTATAATACTTTTTTTTAACAGTATGACATATTAGTGGCAGTTGACAAAACTTTCTTTTCACAGATTATGTCTTGTGGACTCCTGGAAAAAATGAAATTCAGTGTGTTGGAACTTCAAGAGTATCTTGATACTTACAACAACAGAAAGGAGGCAGCTCTCACCGTAAGGAGATCAAATATTGTGCTTTTCAGTCTGAGTGGCACCTGTTTGTTTGTTTGTTGTTAGTGAGTTGTAGTGATTATGTTGGCTCTTCTCTTTTACCCACAGTGGTTGAGCAACTGTAAGGCCACCTTTCCCAGGAGTCCCGGGGGCACCGTGATCACATGTCAACCAGCAGAGCATGAGGAAAAGGTAAAATGTTCATTTGTTTGGAATTTGAGCATTAACACTGACTCATTGAAAGGATAATGTGGAATGCTGGATGGTATTTTGTAGGGTTTAACTAATGCATTCAGACAGTGTGCAAAAACACAAAAGACTGTATATTTTTTGTCACATTTTTGTTACAAAAATGACTGAAAGTACTAAAGATTCAATTTAAACTGATCTTTCATACTGTACCTCTTGCATTGCGATTACTCTGTGATACTGTAGCTCTGTGAGTGTTACCTCTAATTTTCTAACACTAAGTTTCTGACAACCTTGAGTTGCCGCACGTCACTTTGATTATCTCATTCGATTGTACATTGTGATCATTTTTGGCTCTGCTGGGCATGGGAGCAAGTTCTCTTAAGTTGCATTTAATCTATCAGTAAACAATTACACTCACTTGATACTGAAAGGACGGGAAAAAGGAAACCTTTGTTGTTAAAACCTGGCAATTATGAGCAAGTAGGACGTGATAATATAGTTTGTCAAGAGATTCCCATTAAAGTGAGTGCATTTGTGCTAATGAACAGGCAAAATTGTTAATTTGCTTGCTTTTTTCACTTGGCTTTTTAATTAAAACATGGTTAATACTATCCCTTCTTTAAGTTCTAATTTACATACATGCATCAACCCTCACTTTTCTTCCTCTGTGCATGTCAACAAAATGGCCTCTGTTAATGCCTCTCACCTATTTACAATGAAAAATAAGGAATTGCATGCCCTTCCTTTGATTCTCTGTTTTCCTTACTTCTTTTCTGTCCTGTAACATGCTTGCTTTGTAGCAAATGGAATCTCTGGCTGTAAGTTGGATGAGGCTTGTTTCTCTTTGTTGTTTTAAATTGTCTTTAAATAGCTGCTGCAGGTTTGACATGTATTTAGAAGTCGTTGCACAGTAGTTGTATGTGAGTTTATTATCCACCAAAATGCAGAACTCTAAAAACATGTAGTAAAGTACAGTAAAACCTAGTAAGAGAAAGCTAGCAATGAAAAGAAATTTGCTAATTTTAGCCGTTTTTTTTCTTACTTTTCAGCAACTGGAGCTCTGTCAAAGACTCTACAAACTCCACTTTCAGCTGTTGCTGCTTTTTCAGTCCTACTGTAAGCTGATCGAACAGGTCCATGCAATAAGCTCTATTCCCGAGGTGAGTACACCATGCGTTTGTGTTTGCTCCCTCTTTTTGAAATCATCATACCCACTGTCTAATCCATATTCCTGTTTAATAATATTAATCCCTCTCAACCTTTAGCTGACAAATATGTCCCGAGAGCTCAATGACTTGAAGAGCAACCTGAGAATAGCAGCAGCCTCAGTAACGAATGATGAGATTTCTGCCCGTGAGAGCTTCTGCTCTGAGCCCACCTTCAGTTCCTCTGAGGCAGCTGTGCAGGCCATTCTCGAGGGTTTGAAGAACAACGAGTTTACGACATCCATCCGCCACATTCGTGAGTGCAGGTGAGAAAAGCGCATGTGTTTCATTGTTTATTTGGTTTGTATGCTGTCAAATGTTGCCCCCGGTCAAACAAATACCTGTTTTTAATTGCAGAACAATGTGGCCTAATGACATCTTTGGAAGCCACGCTGAGGATGAGGTCCAGACCTTACTGAACATCTACTTCAGACATCAAACCTTGGGTCAGACAGGAACTTTTGCTCTGGTGGGCTCAAAGCAGGACCTGACAGAAATCTCTGTCAAGTTAATGGAGCTTAACGGAGAGATTCGGGACATGATCCGGCGAGCCCAGGGCTACCGAGCCATCACAGCTTTCCTCCCAGACTCCAGGCTTTCAGGCTCAACTCTTTGATGGCAGACTAGCAGTGCGCGACACCCGTCCCTGCTCAATACCTTGTCCCATGCCTAGCCTCTGGTCCTGTCTGGGGTTGCTGCTATCATCTCAGTGGTTTACAAGCTCTCACATGGGAATAACAAAGCCTCCCTTTCTCCTCTAGCTCAAAGTACATCAGAATGTCATAAAATATGATCTTCAGACGTGCAGCAATACTGTTGTTTTTTTAGAGAGATCAGATAAGTTGCTATTGCAAAGAAACGTAGGCTTTTATTGCACTAATAATAGATGTCACAAAGCGACCACTTGCTACTGAGGTCAACAACTTTCACATTTAACAAATGACATACCAAAGCTAAGTGATCCAGTTATGTTGTTTTAATTGTCAAGGGAAAATGTGCAATCCTTCACAGAAGTGGAAGACTTTTACTGTATCCTCCTGAAAGAATGTATTTGAATATCATAGCGTTGGAAAACAAACATTGTTAGTACAGAAAAAGGGAGGCTTCATTATTTGGTTAAAGTAGTGGGTCCTTTTGTGTGTGTGTGTGCTTGTGTGTGTGTGTGTGTTCGAGCATGCGTGCGCGTGTGTGTCGTGTGTGTGCTCGAGTGTGTGTGATTTAAACCTGACGACCATCATACTGTCGATGGAATTATGGATACTGATTTATATAAATTGTTCACATTTAACTACTTCGACATGCTGCAAATCTACTGTAATGTCTCCCAAACCTACCTTCATTGCTGCTGTGTGGGTTATCTGTTACTTAAAAACATCTTACTGTACCTTTTAACTGTGCAGCTTTTAGCAAATAGACAAATTATTTATATTATTTTCAAGAGAAAAACATGCTTTTATCAGACTAAACAAATATTTTGTTTCATCTGTTAAATCTGCCAAGCTTGCAAATTCTATGTATTATAAACTGTAGTCATAATGTTTATGAACAAACAAATATTTTAAATGAATAATTGTACATAGTCCAAATGGGGGCTTTACTCAGACTCATAAGATTGTATTTTTATGAACTTACAATTTGAGTTGCATCTAGAGTGAAAGAGATAGCTACATATTTGTAAAGCTTCCCAGAAGAACTGTTGGTGTAGCCTCTCGCCTTGTAAATACTACTGCCTTCGCAATGTACTGTACTTTGGTGTTCTGTACACTTATGTAACAATACAAATAAAACTTACATTTGTTAAGTATTGCTTCATTGTATGATTTGTGCAAATTATTACTACTGTATTCCCTGGGTGCAACCTCTCAGGCAGGGGGGGGTTCCAGGGGCTCCCCAGCAAAAAGGGGAATCATTTATTTTCACTATAATTCCATCCATAAGTAACACAATGACAGAATGTGTGACTATTTTGGTCATGGGTTTCATACACTTTCTGTAATAAAACATCCCTGGGACAAAATCTTATAAATTGCAGTCCTGTCAGTGTCAGTTTAGGGTCTGAGAACCACTGGTGTGACTTGTATGTAGCCTGGAAGTTCTGTGTGAGACAAAACTTGGGAAATACCAAATTCTACAATGAATTTCAAGCCAGGCACTTTTTTTAATTTTTTGTTTTGAATGACAATCTGCAACCAGCTCCAGCATTATCGCCGACAGCTGTCATAGAATTGTCCCAACATCCACGTTATAAGTCCTGTATATTGTTGTACACTAGTGAAAATGTGTAAAAATGAACTGATTTTAAAAAAAAATCCTACTTAAGTAAAAGTATAGAAATATTACCAGCTAAATTTACAAAAATATTGTACATTTATCAGGCTGTACTTTTACTTTTTACTTTAAGTAGGATTTTAAATGCAGGATTTTTATTTGTAATTAAGTATTTTTACATTGTGGTATTGATACTTTTACTTAAGTAAAGGATCTGAGTACAAAATTCAAAGTATGTCAGAGTGAGAAGTAATTGAGGTAAATGTAAAAAAAAAAAAAGAAGATATTTTTTCTAGAAAGAGAAAGACTGAAGGGTGGGGTGGTAGATATGAGAAGGGAGAGGAACATCAAAAGTCTGTCAGAGACCGGGGACAAACAATTACAGGTTCAAAGGTCTTTATTTAAATATTTAAATGAAACAGGTTTAATATCCAGAATATAACTTCTTTATAATATTTTGTTTGTTTGTTTTTGTTGTTCAAAGTCATGATGTTACACACTCCGATACAGTAGGTGGCGGCATGCATCTTTAACGTTAATTTGTAGTCTGCCAGTAAAACCAAAAAGAAGAAGAAAGAAGGCGGGTCTGTCACCAAACACGACGTAACATCAGAGTGCGGCGCGCGAGGTTTGTTTTCGTAGCAGTGCAGCAAACTAGCTAAGCTAGAAAGTTGACACGTAGAAAACATTTCTCTATCATCTCATCAAAGGTATCTTCACTTATTTGTGAAGAATTTCGTCTCGACATGAAAGTCCACACTCTCGTACGCCGTCATGGTAAGTAACTTCAAGGCAAATGTTGAGGTTGTTTTCTTTTTATGAGTAAGTTAGCGGTGTTACCTGAGATATCCCCGTTTTCCAAACATTGGCAACCAGCTATAATATTTGCTACGGTTGTGAACCAAACGTTAGCTAACGCCATCGTCTCGTCAATCTATTTTAAGAAGTTTTATTATCGAGTGAGCTAACGTTAGCCACTGTACTTCAGTAGCAGCTATGCAGACCGTGGTCGGAAACAGCAGGAAGGTACTGGCCATGCCCCCCTGACGATCCTGTTTCGCATCATTCAACATACAGCTAACTTAGCTTAGATCAATTTCTGCTTTTCTAACTTTAGTTTTGTCTCTGCAGGTGTGCCACATAGGAAACTTTAGGGATTACACAAATCACATGGAATGGATTTACCATTAGGAAGCATGTACGACGCATTCAAAGATGAAATCTGGAGAGGTAAGATAAAAAATAACAAAACTTTGAGTCTGATGAACATCTGTACAGTCAAATGCACCCAAGTGCATTAGCCTGAAACAACCACAGCACTGACAGTTAAATGATCTCTCTGAATCAGTCTCAATAACAGTGGAACATTATTAGCTGCATAAAGGTTTTACATTGTCATGATATTGTGTCGACACCCTGCAAGTCTAGCTGCATATGAAAAAGAACAAACAATACTTTCCTTGAAAACACATATGTTTGAGTACGTGAATTTAAAACTGAAGTATTAACAAGCCATTTTTTTATTTGCCATGATAGAGCTTGGACCACTGGACCCTGACTGGTTTGATGTACTGACGGCTCAAGCAGGCACTACTGAGGGAAATGTTTCTGATCAAGATGACCTGTGTTCAAACCAAGAGGGAAATTTTAAAGCACCCTTTGATGAAACTGCTGTGGAGAGTCAGTTGTTTTCAACCCCTAAGGTTTTCAGACACAGTCGGGTTGTGTCACCTGAAACCAAGGATGAGCAGTCTTTCACTGCTGAACCAGGTAATGTTTGATAAAACCCTTACCGTTGATGCTTTTTTGCAGAAATATACTGTACATTTGGCACATTACATAAACTCATACTTTAATATAAGTAAGTTAGTACTAAATTGTACTAACCTACTTATGTCTGCATTTAGGAGCTTTGTTGAGCTTGCATCTAAAAAAAAACATTTCTCTGTGGCTCCCTTTAGAAAAAGAAACACTGCCATGGACAACAAGAAGTCCATATTTTATTCAGATTTCAAAAGAGGGGTGAGTGTCTGTTTTTTATATATTCCAAATTCATTTTTGCATAGTTTTTATTTAAATATCATCAGGAGCAGTGTTTATTTCCTTTTTTTTTAAATTGGTTGGAAGGTTTTTCCATGATTAAAGGGTTACAGGCATTCTAAAGTGTTCAATTAAAGCAAAACAAGAGTAGTCATTGATTATAGGTTTAACTTAATAGAAACAAATAATCCTTTGAAAAAAGGCTTATAAGTTCACGACTAAAATCCATTCCCATATATTATCAGTATTTATGGAGTCATTACTTTAAGATGAATTTGCCAAAATTACTAGTGTTGAAAAAAATTCTGTCTTGTTCTTTTTAGGGTGCCAGGATCGAAATATAGAGGTATCCAGCTTCAGACTCAGGAAAGTTTTGGTGAGCTGCAAATTCATCATTATATTATCTGTTAGTTGACTCAGATCTGAAATAAAAATGTTAAAATTACCATTGGTATGTTTTCTTTTGTCGTTTGTACAGATCTGCTTCATACCCCACAGAAATCCCCAGTAAGTGTTTTATATCTAATAATGATGTTATTTTTCTTTGAACAAATACCAGTACTTAAATGTGGAATAATAGATAACTTGAAGGTTTCCCTTCTTTTCCTTCTGTATTTTTTGTAATGATACAGGTCAGCTATGCGAAGAATATATCTGAAAGTCTCGGTGCACATATTCATGCTGATATATCATGGACCAGTTCTCTGAATACCCCACCAGCAGTGCCA
This sequence comes from Scomberomorus guttatus, assembly GCA_038419695.1. Lineage (NCBI taxonomy): Eukaryota > Metazoa > Chordata > Actinopteri > Scombriformes > Scombridae > Scomberomorus > Scomberomorus guttatus. Next base: position 8,647,639 of record CM076451.1, on the reverse strand, counting down.
TCCACCCTGATTTTGTGTAAGCAAATGCATTTGTATTTGCATTTATTTATGCATTCTTGTATTTTCCATATTGTCTAATTTGAGACAAGCAATTGTTTTAGAAATGCATAAACGTGATCTGTTAAATTGTTTTTGTGTTGTCTCAATGCTATAGCTAAAACTGACGAGAGTCCCTGTCCAGTGGGTCTTTCTGAGGACAAAAGTGTTGTTGTGAGTACTCTGTCCAACTTTAACACATAACATACAGTACATATTTATCTCGATGAATGTGTAGTCTCTATCAATGCTGTATATGCATCTCAATAATGATTTAATGTCAGTGACACAAGAGCCTTTGATTTTTTTTAAATGTCTAAGTTAAAAATACTCAACCCATTCTCTTTTTTATGACCTGTAACAGACAGAGAAAACATGCTATTACAGTAAAAATAAAAATAACGTGTGGCATTTCAAATTGCTTCTGAAAACACTTTTCTTTCTTATCTCTCTCAGTTTGTACAGAAGCTTTTCCCTTCTCTTTCAAATGCATCCAGAGTTGGAGCTGTGTCACCAAAAAACAGTGAGCCTCTGCTTCCAATGGTTCAAGAAGGTACTATGTTTTTCTGTTATATTTTGTTACTGTATAAGCTAGTGCAGTCGTTCTGAATGTGACTGAAATAACTATGCATTACACATATTGACTTATATTGTGAAGTGTAAAAGTGCTTTTAGATGCCATAATATAAAACAATACTGATAGCTGGTCTGTAATCAACAGGTGCTGGTTCTCCTGAGGCTGGTCAGAATCCAGAGTCCCATGACTCTCCTTCTCAGAGTTCACTGAACCAGACTGACGTCTGGAGACAGAAGCTACCAGATGCTATTGAGGATGGAGAAATTCGCAGCACTGTAGCAAGTGTTCTTGATGGGGCCGAAAATGTTCTTTCTATATTTTTCTCCAACAGCAGTTCAGCACTAAGAAAAGTGAAAACTGACAGAATAAAAAGGAAGCTAATCATTTCAGCAAAAGAACATGGCTGCAGCTCCACACACATCTCGACAAAGAACATGGCTGCGTCCAGTGAACAAAAAACAGCTGATCAGCAGCCATGTAGAGTTCTTTCATCCTCAACCTTGAAAAGCCCAGTAAAAACTGGAGATATGGGAATCACCCAGTGGTCTCCATTGAGTTTATCTGAAATACCACCCTCTACTGTAGATACTTCTTGCCATAATAATAATTCTGCTGCACATGTGGAAAGGAACTGTTTAACAGAACAACTACAGAATGACTCTGATTCTAGCCAGCTAGTCAGACCATCTTTCAAAATCTCAGACTCTGGATTTATCAAGAAAAAGAGACAATTTATTTACACTGTGGAAACTTCAAACCTACAAGTGCAAGAAAAGGAAACTCATTCACAGAAGACTGACTCATCATCAGGTATTCTAGTTTCTGGTTACACATTTCTCATGTATGTGATTAGTGTTGATTTATACATGCATACATACTGTAAATATAATGTATTCATTTAATTCACTGAATTGTTTGGTGTTATGCTTTATTTCAGTACAAGAATTGAACATTAAGCATTTGCCAGATGCCCAAGATGAAGCAGACTGTTGCAACATCAGCAATAAAACCTTGGATGGGAAGAATGAGGTGCGACAACAGGAAAATGTCACTGAAGAAAATCTACCTCCCTCTGTACAAGCAAAAGTCCAGGATGTTGACATGTCGCAGCTTTGCAGAGCTTTTGCACAAGACTTCAGTCAAATGTCAGAGCCTGTTAAATTGAGTGAAGCAGCAGAGGATACTCCTCAAAATGGCTTCTCTCCATCAGCTTGTCTGTCAGCCTTAAAACAAGCTAAGCACAAAGCAAGGCAAGCAAGCCTTCAACATGACTGGGATGGTGTCACTAACAGAAAATGTGTTTCTGGCACTAACCAGAATAACTCTATTAATGAGAGAACAATTTGTGACAGTGGATTCCAGTCTGCTGTGGCTGATATCACTCACATGACTGCATTTTCTGCTCTTCCCAGCTCAGAGAAAGAGGGTCAAACTCAACAGTGGACAACTCCTTTTCAGTCTACAAATAACAAAAACAGGAAAGCACATTTGGAGGATATTTTACATGGAGCTGAAGCTGATGCCAAGTTGTCTTTTGTAGTCAAGGAAAACCAGACATTGGACCCTGGCAGAGAGAGTGTGGTTCAAACAAAGACCACATTAACACATCCATCCAGCAGTGCAAAAGGAGCTGTCAATAACATTAATTGCATTCCAGTCAGTGGTCAAGTTCATGGCAGTCTGCCAGAGAAAACAATTGTTTCTCTTCCTTCCGTCCATGCATCAGGATTCAAAACAGCCTCAAATAAGGGTATACGAATATCCTCAGCCAACCTGGAGAGAGCCAAACGTCTCTTTGAAGAGACTGAAGGTGAAAGGCTTAGTGATCAACCCACCAAATGTGGCCCCACTAAAGATGAAATTAACATGAGTCATGGATCAGTGAAACCTACAACTTCTGACTCAAACTGTGCACCTTCACCAAGTGAAAAATTCAGGGACACCAATTGCCAGTTAACAGCTTCACAAAAAGCTGATGTGACAGAACTGTGCACTCTATTGGAAAAAGAAGATAGCCAGTTTGAATTTACACAGTTAAAAACTGCAACACTAAACCAACATTGTCAAGATAATGCCACCTCTCCCCAAAAAGCTGACAAAGAACTTGACCCTGATTTTCTTACGGGTATAGATTTTGATGATAGTTTTAGTTTAGATGCCGAAAAGCTTGTGGCAGTAACAAGGATGCCTGGCAAAATGGCCTTAGATTCAGGCAAAACAGATCCTGACACATATGTCAGGAGTAAATCTACAGAAATGTCATTCTCAGGTGGAATAAAAAAAGAAAATTTGTCAACTGGAAATGTACACTCCTCTTCTAAGCACATTGCTGAAAGTAGTAGCTGTATTATGTCAAGTGAAAATCTTGACAGAGCTGAACACAAGGAAATAAGTAAGCCAAACAACAAAAATCCTTTGACACTTGGTGTGGGATTTAAAACTGCAGGAGGAAATGTTTTGAGAGTTTCAAAAAAGTGTCTGAGCAGTGCTAGAGCCTTGTTTGCAGATTTAGAGGAGAATCTTGTGACAGATAATTCACTAGACAAGCAAAATGGTGAAAATAATGCCAAAACAGAGCACAAGGACAGTGTGGATAATAACACTGATAACTTTCATCATAAAGAGGATAATTCAAAGTTCACCAGTTACAGTAATGATACTGTGGAGAGGATTCAAAGTGACTTTTCCAACATGAAGGAGTCTGTCTGTTCAGACGGACAGGTCTCAGGCATGAGACATGAAGATGCTGCAAAAAGTTTTGAAAACAGCAAAATGAACACAGCCACGTGTCAAAGTGGGTTCCAGATGGCCAGTGGGAAAGGGATTTCTATTTCAGCAAAAGCAATGCAAAAGGCAAATGCTGTCTTCAGAGACTGTGATGTTGTGGATAGTGATGAGAGCATGTCAGTAAAACATAAGAATAGTATAGAAACCTTGCCTGGAAGTTTCACTCACAAGAAAAACCTTTCGAAATTTGAAAGTGTTCATGGGATCAAAGTAAACCTCTGCGAAGAACCCGTCAAAAGACACACTGAGCTTGAAAATGTAAATTCTGAACCATCTGTGCGCCATACTGAGGTTCTACAACATGATGTGGAGATTGACAATTTTGGCGTGAACAATACACCGGCTTTAGCTAAGTCAGCTTCTTTTCATGGAAACCAGTCTTCAACTGCAAAACCATTTTCTTCTCCCTTGTGCACAACATCAAAGAATATCGGTTCCTCTGCCATTGCTGACTTGAGCGACGGTGGGTTCTGTACAGCCAGCGGGAAGAAAGTATCTGTATCAGCTAACGCAATGACAAAAGCTGAGCGTCTTTTAAATGAAATTCAGACACACGAGGACACAGACCAACAAATTAAACGAAGACAAAACTCTTCAAGAACAGGTCATCTCACCAATCAGTCAAGTGGCTTTCAAACAGCTGGTGGAAAAGGAGTTATTATTTCATCTGCAGCTCTTAAGAGAGCCAAATCCTTGTTAAGCGAATACGATGGAGTTGAGGATAAAGTCAGTGTAAATCCAAAATATTCCAAGATTCCAGCCCATAATCCACCACCCAGAAATAGTGGATTTCTTGCAGCCAGTGGTAAGCCAGTGGCATATTCATCTGAGGCCCTTCAGAAGGCAAAAGCTCTCTTTGATGACATCAGTGTCAGTTCAGAGATCCCAGCTGTTTCAGGCATGAGGAAGAATGATAAGAAACAAGAAAATGCTCAAAATAAAGAAAAAGTACATTGTGGCTTCTCAACAGCAGGGGGAGCAATAGTCTGTGTGTCACAGCAAAACCTGTTGAAAGCACAAAATCTTTTGAAAGAATTTGATGATGATTCTATCTCAGTTAAAGCAATGCAAGAGGCAGATGCTTTCTTCAAAGACTGTGATGTTAAGGACAGTAATGATGACATGTCAGTAAAAAAAAGTAGTGAAAGTGTCAACAAGAAGAAATTCCTTCCAACATTTAAAAATGTTCGAGGGGTAACAGTAAATGTTTCTGAGCCTGTCAGTGGACGCACAGAGTTTGAAAACGCTGGACCAGATGTACACTATGAAAATGATGTGCAGATTCACAAAGGTGTTGTTAAGAACACACTGGCTTTGGTTAATGCACCTTTTATACATGCAAACCCATCTTTGATGGCAAAGCCACTTTCTTCACCATTGTGCACAACAGCAAAGAAGCTTGGTTCCTCTGCTGCTGATGAATTGAGCAATGGTGGATTCTGTACAGCCAGCTGGAAGAAAGTATCAGTGTCAGATGACTCAATGACAAAAGCAAAGTCTCTGCTGAATGAAAGCGCTACATTTGAGGACACAAACAAACAACTGAAACAAAAAGAAGACACACCACAAAATTTTGGATTTCAGACAGCCAGTGGCAAAGGAGTCGCCATTTCATCCGCAGCTCTCAAGAAAGCAAAATCCCTGTTGAGTGAATGTGATGATGATGTGGATAAAACCAGTGCAAAACCAACTCATTCCAAGATGCCATTGCCTGGTCCACCAGCTAGAAGTAGTGGATTTCTTGCAGCCAGTGGTAAGCCAGTGGCATTTTCTTCTGTGGCCCTCCAGAGGGCAAAAGCTCTCTTTGATGACATCAGTTTGAACACAGACATCCCAGCTGTTTCAGACACACGGAAGAGTGATAAGAAACATGAAGATGCTCGAAATAATAAAGAAAAAATACATTGTGGCTTCACAACTGCAGGGGGAGCAAAAGTCCAAGTGTCGCATAAAAACCTTTTGAAAGCAAAGAACCTTTTGAGAGAATTTGATGATTCTGTTTCAGTAAAAGATGGCGGGGAGGGTCCTGATTCAAGCTCATACTCAACAAGCCCAATTGACACCCACAAGTCAGATCTATCAAAAGATGTGAAAAGAACTTCAAATTCTAATCTCGCCACAACCAGTGACAAGGACATGCCTGCAGAGGAAAGTGCCCCTCAGGTTGTTAAATCTCAATTTTCTCCCCGAGAGACTGACAGTGAAAATAAAGTCCTTCAAAATTCAAGTGTACAGGGTAGCAATTTTATCAAAGAGAAGTCACTCACAGATGCATTCAAGTTTAAAGAGGACAAATTTGCCCCTGCAGGGGTGCATAACCTTCATGGAGAGAAAAGTAATATGTTGGACTATAAAATAAACCAGACAAGCAGCAGTGAGAAGCTTGAGTTCACAAGGACGGAGGAGTCTTCAGTTCTAAACTTTCAGTCACTTAACCTCAGTGGCTGCACAGAAACCCAGCAGATGTTTCTTGCCCAGGAAGCCCTGGACTGCACTAAAGCTTTGTTAGAAGATGAAGGTCTAGCTGGCCAAAGTCTATCAATGACTTTTGAAAATATGCCACTGCAAGATAACCAAAAATCCAACAACAGATCTCTAGAGGAACAAAAAACAACAGGGAAGAGACTGGCAGAGGATGCTGATATGACTGGTAAGTGTCAGTTATTAATTAGACATCTAAGTTAGCTGCTACTCTTCTTATATATTTGTTGTGAGCATTAACCATAAGCTATTGCCTTGCTGTTTTGTAATATTCTAGGTCAGCCTCCACTGAAAAGACGATTACTGGAGGACTTCGACAGAACTCTTGATAGTCCAAGAGGATCAACACTTCAGCCAGAAACAAGCTGTCCAACTGGTAAATCATAGTAATGTAACAAATAATACATGTTTCTTTTCATAAATTAAATAGCTCTTAATATGTATTTTTGTTACTTAAGGTGTAATGAAAGACAGGAGAGTTTTCAAGTACAGCGTCTCTCTTCAACCAAACATCACAAGGCCACACAGGTGAGCTGCAAGTGAATTGGTGACCATGCTTTTAAGGAGTGGGCACAAGATATCACCTCATTGTTATGTTTTTTGGTTTTTTTTGTCTTACAGGGATGGAAAAAACTACATGGTAACCAGAGTGCAAAATGCGACACAACACTCAAATGGCAGCAAATCCATGTATTCCAAGATTCCAGCATTTGTTCCTCCATTCTTCAAGAATTCAAAGACAGACACTCACAAGAATAACATGGTCAAGGACAACAGAAGAACACCTTCTGCGTTTGTTCCTCCGTTCAAAAAACAAAGAACTATTGTCCAAGAGATCTGTTCTAAACCACACGAGGAGGAGGATAAACGCCACCATCTCTCTGTAATGCCCTCTAACAGCAACACTTTTGTACCACCCACTAAAAAGATAAGCAGACAAAGCACTACGGATGTAACTGGTAAGAAAAGCAGAGAAGACATTCATACGGTGGCCTTGGCTGATAATACAAAGGATGATCTTGTGGAAAATCATAAAATTCCTGTTGGCTGTGGAACAGAGGATTCTGCTGCAGAGGCTTCCGGTGTGGTGGACACATTATCCAGAAGCCAAGGTAACCTTTTTGGATGATGTCAGTATAATACACTGTAATAATACGCAGCATAACATAGGAAAAATAATTATCTGTTTATGATCTGTTAACAGAAATTCAGACTCTTCAGAACATAGAGCTGGCACGAGATATGCAAGACATTAGGATCAGGAAGAAGAAGCGCCAGACTATTCGACCTCTGCCAGGGAGCGTGTTTCTAACTAAAACTTCAGGAGTGTCAAAGATCCCATTAAAAGATGCAGTGAATGGAAAGCCCCCCGCAAAATACACCCAAAAACAGGTGAGGCCAAAACTCACACTGGGCTTCAGAGCATTTTTTTGTCATAGTCATCCTTGTTGTATTTGGTTAAAAATGACATAACTGTCATGTAAACAGCTTTTTGACATGTATATGTTCTTGTTTTTCAGCTGTATGGATATGGAGTGCATCAGCATGTGTCCGAGATCACCGGTGAGAATGCACAGTCTTTTCGCTTCAGTTTACAGCAGTTCCTCAAACAGGAAGCGTTCATGGATGAAGGTGGTGTTCAGCTTGCTGATGGCGGATGGCTGATCCCGAGCAAGAACAGGACTGCAGGGAAAGAAGAGTTCTATAGGTATCAACAAAATTAAATTGTGTTTACATTAGCTTTAGTAATACTGTAGAACTAATTATAATGTTTGAGAAACCAGGTGTATTTGTAAATGCAGACTGCACTGAGTATGATCTTGTCCTACACTGTCTGCAGAGCATTATGTGACACCCCGGGTGTGGATCCTAAACTGATCAGTGAGGAGTGGGTTTACAATCACTACAGATGGATTGTGTGGAAGCAGGCCTCCATGGAAAGATCCTTTCCAGGAACAATGGGCAGCCTCTGTCTCACCCCAGAGCAAGTTCTCCTACAACTCAAGTACAGGTATGTAATATTATGGCTTATTATATGTTACTGTAGTTTTCATTGATTCAGTCTTGAACTTAACAAGACATCCACATATCTTGGTGCAAAATGTGTGTAACAATATAATCCCTGAACTATCTCTGGCATTATACATAGTCTGTTGCCAGTTTGTGTAACCTTTACAAAAGTCTCTGTGTCATTACAAGTTTTAATCATCTAATTAGCATAAATACATCATATAATTTTGCTACTATAAAGCACTCTTGGGTAATAATATGAAGTGCAATGGATTAGCAGTACTTGCCTCTTTCTCTACAATATTTTATGTGTTTGTTTTATCTAATGTCTGTGTCAGGTATGATGTTGAGGTGGACCACAGCCGCAGGCCAGCTCTGAGAAAGATCATGGAGAAGGACGACACAGCAGCCAAAACCCTGGTTCTCTGTGTTTGCGGGGTTGTCTCCAGGGGTCACTTCCCAGCCAGACAAAGTCACAGTGACGCTAAGACTCCACAAGGTGCTGATGCCAAGGCTGAAAACCCATATGCAGTTGTTTGGCTGACAGATGGATGGTATGCCATTAAAGCCCAGCTGGATGATCCCTTGACTGCCATGCTTCACAAAGGTCGACTGGCTGTTGGTGGGAAGCTGATCATCCATGGGGCTCAGCTGGTGGGATCCCAAGATGCTTGCTCCCCTCTAGAGGCACCTGAATCTCTCATGTTAAAGGTACATTAAGGGACAGGCCTCTGTCCTTCTGTCGTTCTCTCTATGAAGTTCAACCGAGATAACATGTTGACTCATTGTTTGTCTTTTTAGATTTGTGCCAATAGCAGCCGACCAGCACGATGGGATACTAAGCTTGGATTTTACAGGGATCCACGGCCATTCCTGCTTCCTCTCTCCTGCTTGTACAGCAATGGAGGGCCTGTTGGATGTGTGGACATGGTCATACTGAGAAGCTACCCCATACAGGTGCGTTTGGTCGTGTATTAATATACTGTTACTCCTGGCAGCTCATGTTATGATGCTATGTGACAGTTTGCTCTTTATGTTTTTCCAGTGGATGGAGAGGAAACCAGACGGAGGTGTTGTGTTCCGTTCTGTCCGCGCAGAAGAGAAGGAGGTGAGACGCTACAACAGCCACAAGCAGAAGGCTATGGAGATTGTTTTTGCAAAGATTCAAGCGGAATTTGAAAAAGAAGAAAAAGGTAGGAATCGTGTTTTCAGCATGTTTAGCACAGACTCGAATGGAATACATTTGAACGAAGTTGTTATCTTCAGGTAATAACAAACCTCAACGCAGAAGACGGACAATCAGTCGTCAGGACATCGCAAGTCTGCAAGATGGAGAGGAGCTGTATGAAGCTGTGGGGGATGACCCAGCTTACCTTCAGGTGATAAGAAACGTACTTTACATATTGTGTTCTTGTTCATGTAACTTCAGGCATTCTGTTTATGTAGAGTTTTGATTGAACCTCTGTTAACTTCTATGTTCAAGGCTCATTTGAGTGAACAACAGTTGGAGACTCTACATACCTACAGGCGCTCTCTGATGGAGAAGAAGCAGGCTGAGCTGCAGGATCGGTACCGTCGTGCTCTAGAAAATGCAGAGGACAATGAAGGGAGCTGTCCCAAACGAGATGTTACTCCTGTTTGGAGACTCTGCATCGCTGACTCTATGAATCAGAGCGGCAGTGGTATGGCCTCATTTGTCTTTATTTAGTTTCTATGTACTACTCTGTATTCAAAGACCGATTTATAATTATGCTGTTTTTTTGTTTGTTTTAGTTTACCAGTTGAACATGTGGCGACCATCCTCGGACCTTCAGTCTTTGCTTAAGGAAGGCTGTCGATACAAAGTCTATAACCTCACCACTTCAGATGGAAAAAAACGCAGTGGTATTGAAACTGTTCAGCTCACTGGGAACAAAAAAACACAGTTTCAGGACTTACAGGTAAAATAAACTGTCTTCAGCACACATGGTGAACACGGAATTATTGATACAGTATTTGTAAATTAGATACAAATGATTTATAATACTTCTGATTTGGCTTTTCATGCAGGCTTCCCAGGAATGGTTATCAGCACGTTTTCAGCCGAGGGTGTCTGCCACTTTTGTGGATCTTCAAAACCCAGAATTCCAGCCGCTCTGTGGAGAGGTTGATCTCACAGGATATGTCATCACTATCATCGACAGTCAGGGTAGGTGATTTTTTTTTTTAACAGTCTCTGCCTTTACTATATTGTTAACTAAATGAGTGTTTACACTTTTGAACACAGGTTCCTCTCCTGCATTTTATGTGGTCGATGGGAAACTGAACTTCGTTAAAGTGCGATGTTTCAGCAGCTTTGCTCAGTCTGGCTTGGAAGATGTGGTGAAACCACGCGAGCTGCTGGCTCTCAGCAACCTTCAGCTGAGAGGTCAGTCCATATCTCCCACTCCTGTTGTGTATGCTGGAGATCTCACCGTTGTCTCAACAAACCCCAAGGAAACACATCTACAGGAATCCCTCGGCCAACTTAGAAACCTGGTCCAGGTACAGTGTATTATTATGTATTACCTGTAAAGCTGCTGACATGCATCAAAAAAAATTTTTTTTTTTTTTTCCACTTTCATTCATTTAAGGACACCTTATGAAAAATTATATTTGTTCTCACAGCCACAGAGTGCATCATGTTCAAAAGAAATCATGATCAGAATCACATCTTGTAATTTTGTGAAGGTACAAGTGAGAACTATGAAAGGTGAAATTGAAAAAACTGAATAGGAACAGCAGTATTTCTCAAATATCAAGTTTTGTCATGCTGACTGAGCTGACTTTTAAACGAACAACACTGAAAGGGCTTTAAAAAAAATTAATTTTGTTATATTTGTTGCATGTCATCCCCATTTCTTTCTCCCTGCATTTCTGTTTCTGTATCTTCTATTATCATCAACAAATAAAGTAAAGTTGCCAAAAAATAGTATTCTAAAAAGTTAATTTTGATAGAGGATAGTGAGAGATGTGAAATGATGTGCAAAAAAGCCCAGGAATCAAACTGAGGACATTGCTAACACAAAAAATTCTTAAAATGACATTTTTGTCGTGTTTTCAGGGTCAGGAGAACTTCTTTCTTACTGCTGAGGAGAAGCTTTCATATTTAATCAAATCTGTTGGCATGAGCTCCGTCTCTTCTCCAGCTCTGCAACCTAGAACCCCATCGGTACTGCAGCAGACTACAACAGACAGACGACAAGACACAAAGACAAGTGTGAGTTTATGTGTTTGTTGTGGTATTTGGGACCGTTCGGCTCATTCGCTCTCATAAGCAACGAACGTCTTTTAAAAATAAAATGTGTTCTGTTGTACAGGGGACGTCTCAGCAGCCAATCAGAAGCCTTGGATCCTTCACACCTGTGAGCAGGAACACTCCACCAGGAAACTGTTCAACAGAGAAAGACCCGAAAAGCCTGAAGAGGAGGAGAGCTCTGGACTATCTGTCTCGTATCCCATCTCCACCAGCTGTGCTCCATCTGGGCTCAGTGGCTTCACCTTGTGTAAATAAGACATTCAATCCCCCTCGGAGGTCTGGGACACCTAGCACTTTAAAAACTGTACAGACTCCAGCTCGCAAACCTGTCGTTTCACCGGTGGAGGATGAATGGGTGAACGATGAGGAACTGGCCATGATTGATACTCAGGCATTGCATGTTGGTACATAGACTGTACAATGATGATTGCACTACAACTTTTAAAAAGCTGTACAAATGAGTGAATGTTTAGGCTGCATATGGCACATATTCTGTGGTTTGGTAGTCTCACTGGACTCATTAAAGAGGTGAAATCACTTCACAACAGTAAAATCATTTCATTGCTTCATACTGTGTCTATATTCTTTCCTACTAGTTCTGTAAGGTAAATCGATCACCAGTATAAGACAACAATTACTACAGTTTAGCTCCATATTTCAATAGTGTCCTATTTGTGTTGTGTTTGAGGCTGACCGTGGAGTCACTGGTAGCCCACCTGTAGATAGGTGGGCTATAAAAAACATACATATACTGTATAGGATTGTGAACTATTAAACCAGAGCTGCAACTATTAGTACATTTATCGATTAGTTGCCAACTATTAAATATATCATCAAACAATATTTTGATAATTGATCATTTGGAGTCAAAATTGTAAAGAAAATAATGTCCATATCCATGATCTGTGATAGTAAACTGAATATCTTTGGGTTGTGGACTGTTGGTCGGAACAGATGAAGACATTTGGGAATGTCATCTTGGGGTTTGGGAAATAGTGATTGACATTTTTCACAATTTTCTGATATTTTATAGACCAAACAACTAATCAATTAATTGAGAAAATAATCTACAAATTAACCGATAATGAAAATAATTATTAGTTGCAGCCCTATATTAAAGAGTCTAAGGCTCATTATACATCATTCATGGCAAAAATGTAAAGTACTTACGTAGTTATTAAAGGCTGCTTTAAAAAAAGAAAATGGGATTCTCTTCTCTTGTTTTAATTGAAAGGTTTCTATTGAGTGACAAGGTTCATAACCGAAGACCAAACGTAACATTATTACATGTTATATTTGTCAAAAAAAGATGCTTTTAAGTGCAGTCGCCAAATTATGTAGGAAGAACAGTCACTTCATAGAGTAAACAGCATCAGCAGGACACATATACACCTACAGTATATACATATATTTTAAAACAAACCCATTTTATCTTTCACTATCAGCATTCACTGTTTCATATTCTAGTCCAGCTGGGGGCGCTAATTCGTTCGCCAGCCATTATTAAGAAAGAGAAGAAGATGATATGATATGATGTCACTTCCGTAAACACAAAGCTGCAATGTGGGAATTGTGTACCGGGTTTGTTTTATTAACGTCGATTTTTCCATTTTTATCATTAATACATGCCTAAAACACATGGTAAGCACGTTTTAATAGTAACGTTAATGTTATTACTTTAAAGTAGTAAAGTATTTAACGTAACAAAGTGGGTTTTATCCCTGTCTTCTGTGTGAATCCAGGTGACATTTAGCTAACAGATATGCTTGGTTTCGATTTAAAGCTCGATTAATGTAAAGTGCAGTATCGTATCATTGAGTCTTTGAACACAAAAACACCGTTTTGTATGTGTGGATACATACATACATACACTAAAATGTTTACTGATTTGCCCACACTGACATTGTAAACAAACACCAATATCTAACTGCACAAGTTTATTAAGTAAGTTATGTCATTTGTAGTTGTTCAATGTAGTAACGTTAACTGTGTTTTTAATCTCTTGTAGATGTCTCAAGCCAGTGCGACCTCTCCCAAAGAAAAAAAACCCGGAGTGTGTGATTCAGTCAAGAACAACAACAGTGCTAAAGACACAGTTGACAAAGGCGCAAAATGTGTGAGCAATAACTCTCTCAGTCCAGACAGAAATGTGAGGGAGCGTGTTTTAAAGGAGGTAGGAATCACCAGCACCACCTTCATTGGTCCAGCATTTCCTCCAGAAACGGCCACATTCAAGCCTGACATTGAAGACACACTGAGTGAGTTTTACAAAGAGCTTGAGAAGATTGATGCTCCCGATGGCACCGATGTTAACCCAGAGAAACAAGACGCAGGTTTTGTACAACCATCCACACACCCCGAAACATCTACCAGCAAAGAGATACAGTACGCAAACCGGAAGAATACCAATAACGCAAGCAGACCTGCAGAAACAGATGCTTACCAGAGAAGCAGTGAACAGAAACAGCCATCTTGGCCTCACTGGTATCAAAATGAGCCATACTACCCCAGAAGACCGAGGTCAGGCATTGACCTGAACTCTGGTATCGCTCCACCTGCTCATGATCAGCAGCATTATCCTCAAGCACTGAACAGACCACCAAACCTAAGATTTCACCGACTCCCATTCCATCGCCCTCCTCCCCCATCTGCATTACCGAATCCACAAAACCCGCCATCACACATGAATGACAACTGGAGCGGTTCAGGCATGACAAACAAGTATCAAGAGAATCAGTCTCATTTTCCACCGTTTTCTAGGTTCCCACCGACGTATGAATGCAGTCACCCCTCTCAGGACTTTTATAGAGATACTCCACACCACCTTGACAGGGATGAACGGGGTTATAACCATGACCCACAGCCAGATCATGTTAATGTTGGATGGTCTAGAGATACACAAGAGGAATGGTCTCAGTTTGGTGAAGATTATGACAGGCGCCAAAGATTTGATTCAGAAAATGAACTGTGGGAGCGGCAGCACCACTGCCGACCCCCTGATAACATTCATGCGCAACATTCTTCCTCGGTGCTGATCTTGATGAGAGGATTACCAGGGTCTGGGAAATCAACAATGGCAAGGTACATCTATGTGTAATCTTGAGTGTCATAAATTAATTTGTCGTCAGTTTAAATGTGTTCCTAAACCAAAAAAAATATTTCCAAGCTTGTATGTTTTTTATTTGTATTAAAGGCTCTTTGTGACCAATCTTTCTCACAGAGAGTTGCTCTCCACTGGTCCCAGTGGGTTAATACTGAGCACAGATGACTACTTTGCTCATAAAGATGGTTACCACTATGAACCAGGTCTTCTTGGAGTGGCACATGAATGGAACCAGAGCAGAGGTATTGTCTCCTTAAATGCTCATACAAGTTATAGGATAGGTTCAGAATTTTTCAAGTCTGCCTTAAAAACAACAGTCAGGTGCCCATATGAACACTGAAAGAGGTTTTCCTCGCTGTAATCATTCCTCCTGTTCATACCGGCTATTAAAAGATCCTCCTCAAATGCGTTTTCAGTGTAAGTGATGGGGGACAAAATCCACAGTGTGTCCACACAGTCATTTTGTTCAAAAATGCATTTCAAAGTTTATCTGAAGCTTATATGAGGCTTCAGCAGTCTGAGTTAGTCATATCAAGTGGATGTCTGCCACATTTACAGTCTTTTTAGCATCAAATTCAGACAGTGTTTCCCTGTTGAGCTGCGGTGGAAGTATCGTAATGAAAAGAGGGAATCTTTTAACTAATAAAGTGGAGGCAATATGAGAGCAACCAGTCCCCCTGGCTGGATAAAGTTTTAGAGAATGTGGTTTGAAGGGATGTTCATTTTGTTACCACGGCTTATTTCAACCAATTTTTGTGTTTTATCCTCTTTCAGCTAAAGATGCTTTGTATGATGGCCGGTCTCCCGTTATTATTGATAATACAAACATCCAAGCCTGGGAGATGAAGCCGTATGTCAAGATGGTGGGTGATGATATTACATGTTCATGTATTTAGTGTCAGTCTATTTTAGATCACACCACCTGCATTGATCCTGAATGAAAAAATAACTTTATTGACAGGCCTTGGAGAGGGGATACAGGGTGGACTTTTGTGAACCCGACACCAGCTGGAAGTTTGATCCTTATGAGCTGGAGAAGTATGATTACTTACCTATCATATTATATATTACATGCCAGCGCAGAAAAAATATCCTAACACTGCGACTGTTTTTGTCTGTCCCCCAGGAGGAATAAGCACAGTGTTCCCCAGGAGAAGATCGCACAGATGCTGGATCGCTTTTCATTTCCCATTTCCATAGACATTGTCATGAGTTCACAAGATCCGCCTCACGTGAACCAGAGACGTCGACCAGAGCAACCACAGATGAGGAAAAACAGAGATTTCTATTAGTTTTTTCAGGGATTTAACAGCCAAATAATTTGCCTTGAAGAACAACACTTTTGTAACGGTGTAAATATTGTTAGCTGCTGTTTCTACTTGATTTTAAATATTGTATTTTATTGGTTTTTATATTGTAAATGTGTTAACAGAGAAGAGATATATTTCCTTTAAAGAAATTGAATTATTAAATCGCCATGTCTAACATTTTTGCTAGGAAAAGTCAAATCTCTCAAATCTTTTTGTATTTTTTGACTGATATGTCAGACTTTGCACTCAGTGTGTTCAGAGAAATATGCAGCAAAATGGAGAACCAGAGGTTGTCCACATCTGCCTCTTGTACAGTTTACATCTTAATCGATTACCAGTCGGTTGTTCACATTGTTTTCAGCTTCTTGTAACTCCTTGAAATCTGCAGAGCAACTTTGAGTGTTCTTTGTTCTGGTAAACATGAAGTTTAATAATTAATTTTCCACTTTGGCATACAAACACATTTCTGCTTTTGTTTTCTACCTATGCCTTCAAGGCCATTACAGTCTCCCAGATATCTTTTAGTGCTACCTTTCATGTTTGTGTATATTTGAATAATTCATATTATTTCTCTCATGAGCTCAGTAATCAGAAGATTTTTTTATTGTATCATATACAGCTGTGTGAGTGCACGGAGCCTGAATATTCTCATGAGTACTTCCATCAGAGTTCTGCTCAGATATTTTTCAGTTTTACTATTTTATGTCCTGATGGTGCAAATTATTTTCCTTCCCAAAATATTTCAAGTTTCAGGGTAAAAAGTCAGATATTAGTATAGTCACACCTCAATTGCCAAGCAGAAAAGCTTTATTTGTTTCTCAGCACTTTGACAATTGGAATATTTATGATTTCTCTCATTTTTGTTATGTGCAAAAGTACAGAATTAAAGTAATAGTGAATATACCGGTTGTACAAAATAAACTGTTCAGTCTTGGTAAACACACTGACAGTTTTTTTTTTAATGAGACCAGCTGGCCAAAGCAGAATAACCCCACCACACCTTCAGCAAATTACTGTGGAAAACAATGTATAGAGACCTTATCACAGTGAAAGCTCTGATATACAGCTGAATAATGGTGAGTGTGGAGAGGTCTGTGTCTGATAGCATTCATTACTGTGTCTCTCAGGAAATCACATTTTGCCTGTGTATTCCCCCAGGTGTTCATTAAAGCAGCACAGAGAGGTGCTGTTTTGTTGACTTTATTTTTTTTTTCCAATCAGTGAAGCCCTGTGCAAAGCTGAAGAGCCTGGGAGCGTTTTCTCTGCTTCTCACACTCGTTACTCAAAAACATCTCTTTTTAGAGCAGGAAAAATGTGATCCAGCCTGTTTGCAGCAGTTCTACACATTAAATGTAACTGTCTGTGCTTTACGGTCATATCTTTGGATATCTGTGGATTTTCCATGTTAGCCACAAGTGATTTATTGTACCCTGTGGATTTTAGGAAGAATTAATATTTTTCTGCGTAGCTAGATCTGGGTTACCTGTCATGTTCTCTGCTTCACATTATGCAGACACTGTTTCATGTTTAAAAATAGCACACTGGCAACTGCAAGCGCATAAACTTAGATTTTTATTTCTAACCGAGTACTGTATGTGCTGATTCTGGGTAAGTCACGATGTTCACTGACAGAAGGGGACAAAATGACACAAACGCCTTACAATAGTTACCCTGCAGTAAATGCCAATTTGCTGTTGAATGTTTTTTTTTTTATTATTGAGACTCTTTAGTGGGCACATCTGTAATTGTAGTTTGTTTTGCTGGTAAGAATCTGACTTTCAGCCTGTATTTGAGTGATTACATTTCCTCTTTGTCAGTGCAGCTTTCGTGCTTTTTCATGTCTTAATGCCGCTGTGATTTTTCAGATATCTCCTTCCATTGTTACCTGATTTTTCAGTGTTTAAAACTGATGCAACTCCAGTCAGTCAACGTGATATTTACTGCAGTTATGTTTTGTATTATTTTTTAGTATTTTAGACACAAACGTCACACCGATTTTAGCAGCAGTTTCATCTTAACATGCGTGCACTGCCAGCTAGACTTAATCCAATTGGTTCTAAAAGTGTTTCACCAAACAGAGGGCTGCGGCACTTCCTCACACTAATGAGTTGCATGTGATCCTCCCACCAGCAATGGGCTTTGTGCAGTGACAACTGTGACATGTAAAGTAATGTTTGGTAGTCTTCTGTGAATGAAAACAAATGATTTGCCCCCTCATTGTGTTTCCAGGTTGACTGACATATTGATGATTCAGACTGCAATATACAGCATGCTTTTGTCCGCAGCTTCCTGTCTTTTCTTGAAAATTTCTTTTACCTTGATCTACACAATCTGAGAAGAATTTGTGACAGCCTGAAGTCTAAATTTCTCCCCAAGTATAAATCTTGGGGAGAAATAGAGGATATACATGAACTGGGATTATATAAATTCAATCTGTAGCAGTGAAAGAAATAAAACTTAAATATTTCACAAAGAGAGAAAAGAAATGTTAATTTTGGCATTATAAACACATTTTCCACTAATACAGATGAATGATATTAGGCCTTGTAAACTTAAATTATTCACCCCTTTCAATAATTACCTAAAACCTTGAACTACATTCAACAATAATATTCATGCACTGTACAGTTCTTTCCTGATAGGATTGCAGGTATAGGTTCCTGATATTCAACATTAAAATTAGTCATGTATGCTATAGTTATGACAAGAGAACATTTTGTTTGACTTGGTTTGGAGAAGAAAATTCAGTTGTTTGTGTGATTTTAATACACATCTAAAAGTGCTTAGTAATTCATTAGAAAGGAATAAAGAAGGTTGCAAGGAAGATCTGTCTGATTAAGTCTGGTTAAATCATGCTGTGTGGGATTCAGAAGTGTCCCTGAGATAATGATGACCTTGTGTAAAGAATCAATGTGAAGGTTGTTGTAAAGAAGCTTTCAAATGAATTTACTTCCCATCATGTGGATGCCGATGCCCAATGCCTCCAATGAAGAAATAGCAGTTTGATCTTAAAATACATTTTATCTTATTTTATTGAAATCCAAAACACTGGTGCTTAGAGGCGGCGACAAAATGTCACCACCAATCACCATCATTAGAATATTTAATGTAGGATGAAATAATCTCTTTAGAAATCATCAACTCCATCATATTCTCAGCATGGAACAAGGTGACAGCTGCCTTCAGTATCTTTAAAGTAAATGCTTTGACCTTTTGAAATCCTGGAGCTGTTCAACATCCTGGAGCTTGATAAAGCTGCAGTATGTGCATATGTGAGCAGGAGCAGAAGCTCACTGAACCCTCTGTCAGGTTATTTCCACGGAAAAACAAGATTATTGTTTCAGAACTTGAGCCAACACCAAAGACCTTTCCACAGTTTGACCTGCTTTCTAAAACTAGGAGTCGATTTGCATCCTCCTCACACACGATCAGAGACGGGACCTTATTTAGGACACTTTGCTTGTGATATATATACTGGTGGCTCTTGAGATTTTCTATTTCGACTTTGATTATAATGACAGGAAGAGCATCTGTCCAATCTGTGCAATAATCATGTGAGGCCGGCTTTTAATCCAGTCTGTGACCTTCTTCAAGCATGCTTGGAAATGATCTTCCTATTATTAGAAAGGATAAGATGCTCTTCTTATCATCATACTGGACATTTAATTTTAGCTCCAGCACCTCCAACAAACCTTTGATTAAAATGGTTAAAACTGTGTTTAAGATTTTTGTGTTTTTGCACGTACAATAAATGGTTGGCAACCTTTCAACAACACACTTTGCACTTCCTTCACGCTACAGTAAATCTATTTTTTTACGCTCTCATATATCGACACTTGGATTTCAGGCACCCAGATGTCCCAGAAATTCTTTCTTCAGTAGACAATAAAAAAACCAGCAAGGCGACGACAACTGTGAATTGTAATTTGAGCCACAGTGCCACAATATCCTGCTGTTCAACAACAGGATGTCAGAAACAGGAAAAGTCATAAGTTTTAATGTCTGGAGAGGCTAACGTGCCTGTGTTTCCTCTGTTGGCACCACAAAAAGGACTGTCCCTCTTCTCTAAACACTAAACAGAAACCTGTACACAGAAAACGTGCATCAGAAAAGAAAGTTGTCAAAGTACACTTAGTAAAATAAAGGAGTGGTCTTTTGTACCTACATTTTGGTCAGTTTGAGTGACTACACTGACTTACCAAATTTACTTTAAATGGCAATGGCTTATATTAACAGGATAATAGGCATAATTTAACCTCAGCTACCTCCTTTCTTATCTCTTGCATTTTGCACTGGGCTCAGCCAGAGAGACTCTTGGTAGTCAGATTTTTCTCAATCTTATTATTATTTTTCCCTCTGAGGAATATTTGTAGCTGTATAGAGAATCTGCCGGCTGGGGGGGCTGGTAAGAGTCCTTGAAACACAAACATTATGTAGGATGGTGCCTGACTGCTGTATGAATTCATGACTGAATAGATTAAACAGAGAGAAGGAACAGAAGCTGACAGCGATGTCAGCGATGTGGAGGCAAAGCTTTGCAAAGTTTCTCCTGTTTATCAGCCTCACCTTAAGGGGACTCGGTGCGTTTTCCACCATCACACCCTGTGCGTAGGCCAACAGTGGAAGACTGTGTGGTTTGTACTGTGCACGTCCCACATGTCAAGGTGTGTGACTGTAATGCGAGGCAGCCCGCAGCAGAAAAAGAGCATGTGTGCTTTGAATGATGATGATGTGAGGGAGATGTGATGAGCGCTTTGTGCTCCCTGAATGGCGGTGATGAGCCACAATTAAGTCGCCGCCATTAAGCATCGCGGAGACAAAAAGGGCAGACAAAATCAGAGCTGAAACCCACATAGGAGGCAAAGGACAACGAAAACTGGATATGACAGGCTAATGTGTGCTAATTACCACCCCGCCATGGTGCAAAACTTAAAAATATCCTTATTTTAACCTTATATGAGGGAGACGCCAATTATTATTATTATTATTTATTAAAGTAAGCAACAAAAGTAAATGCAATAAAGCGTGAAAATCAGTATCAGTGATGTTTGACAGTGAATGAATGCGTTGACTAATGTGAGGTGCATGTTGTCAGTGTAAAACAAAACCAAGCCTCAGTAAGTTCTGGGACACTGGCCAGGCGTTCCCAGTTAGTACTCCGTGACACCTCTGCTCCACCCATCCAAGGACCTGCAGCACACAAACACACACACACACACACACCCAAAGGGAGAGACACTGGAGCTGTCACATCTTATATAATGTTTTATGCAGTTTAGTGCACTATTGTAGGCAGATATCTCTATACCACCGAGGCATAAGAGGTGACGTGACCTCTGCATGGCATAAAGGATGGATCATGAGTACAGTAGGTCAACTGGCTGCCTTATATGTTATACTGTATGGATGAAGCATAAAAATCAAAGCTCTCGTGAGAATAAAGTGGATTTGTGGATGTTTTACACTTTAATCTGTTAATTAGCCTAGAAATAAAGGTGAATTATTACCTGTACCTGATATCTGCTGAGTATTCCCTGTAAAACTCATTTTTAAAGGGAACAGGACAGGAGCTGTTGTCTGTTCTTTGGTTCACGTTGTTTATTGTGGTTGTCACGTGAGGCGGTTAGCCAATGGCAAACGTGTTCTGCAGCAGCACAGCGTGTCATCTTTTTACACACCAACGGCCAATCATGTTGGCCAATGTTTTGTATTATTTTTTAGTATTTTAGACACAAACGTCACACCGATTTTAGCAGCAGTTTCATCTTAACATGCGTGCACTGCCAGCTAGACTTAATCCAATTGGTTCTAAAAGTGTTTCACCAAACAGAGGGCTGCGGCACTTCCTCACACTAATGAGTTGCATGTGATCCTCCCACCAGCAATGGGCTTTGTGCAGTGACAACTGTGACATGT
Source organism: Scomberomorus guttatus (assembly GCA_038419695.1). Taxonomy (NCBI): domain Eukaryota; kingdom Metazoa; phylum Chordata; class Actinopteri; order Scombriformes; family Scombridae; genus Scomberomorus; species Scomberomorus guttatus. Next base: position 8,626,142 of record CM076451.1, on the reverse strand, counting down.
AAAGTAATGTTTGGTAGTCTTCTGTGAATGAAAACAAATGATTTGCCCCCTCATTGTGTTTCCAGGTTGACTGACATATTGATGATTCAGACTGCAATATACAGCATGCTTTTGTCCGCAGCTTCCTGTCTTTTCTTGAAAATTTCTTAACAGAGCTTTTACCTTGATCTACACAATCTGAGAAGAATTTGTGACAGCCTGAAAAGTATAAATCTTGGGGAGAAATAGAGGATATACATGAACTGGGATTATATAAATTCAATCTGTAGCAGTGAAAGAAATAAAACTTAAATATTTCACAAAGAGAGAAAAGAAATGTTAATTTTGGCATTATAAACACATTTTCCACTAATAAAGATGAATGATATTAGGCCTTGTAAACTTAAATTATTCACCCCTTTCAATAATTACCTAAAACCTTGAACTACATTCAACAATAATATTCATGCACTGTACAGTTCTTTCCTGATAGGATTGCAGGTATAGGTTCCTGATATTCAACATTAAAATTAGTCATGTATGCTATAGTTATGACAAGAGAACATTTTGTTTGACTTGGTTTGATCCATAAAGGATGGATCATGAGTACAGTAGGTCAACTGGCTGCCTTATATGTTATACTGTATGGATGAAGCATAAAAATCAAAGCTCTCGTGAGAATAAAGTGGATTTGTGGATGTTTTACACTTTAATCTGTTAATTAGCCTAGAAATAAAGGTGAATTATTACCTGTACCTGATATCTGCTGAGTATTCCCTGTAAAACTCATTTTTAAAGGGAACAGGACAGGAGCTGTTGTCTGTTCTTTGGTTCACGTTGTTTATTGTGGTTGTCACGTGAGGCGGTTAGCCAATGGCAAACGTGTTCTGCAGCAGCACAGCGTGTCATCTTTTTACACACCAACGGCCAATCATCTGAGTCAAGTCCACCACAATAAGACCGGAACAAAGGCATTATGGTTTTCCAAATAAAAGGGTAGAGTAGTGTTACTTTGACAAAAAAAAGAAACATGAAATATAATAACATGAAAATATTCAGTTGCATAGAGAGAATACATGACAGCACTATAATGAATACAGACAACCCAGACAACCATTTGATAAACATGGAGTCAGAGTAGTCCTCACACAGGTGCTTTATTCTATCATTCCAGTTTTTCATGACTTTGTCAATTAATTTGTTCCTAACGACTTTCCTAAAATAATAATACATAATTACATAACTAATAATGTTTTGAGAAGAAATAAGTTAACATTTTGCCATGATGGTTGTTTACTTACAGTAGTTTATTCTTGGGTCGGTAGTCCTTGTATGTATGTTGGTAGGATTAGTTAAAATCATGCCTAGAACATGTAATTTAATGCGTTCACCAATATTGGTTTTATCTGACATCTGACACCCATTCAGCCAAAAAGAGGATCAATGATGCCTTAAGCCAATCAATTAATCAATCACTCTGTCGTTAGGGCAACACAGGACAAGACAAAAAGAACTGGAATGTGTGGGAAGGCTGTTTGTGTGTTTTCTATCCTGCTGAATTATCTGATTCATTTAACATGTTATGTTACCTTTGTTAAAGTTTTTTTTCTCTTTTTTATGTTTTACACACAGCACCTTTTACATAGGTATCTTGTGTAAACTTCACATTCGTGGAGAAATAGTTAACTTGATTATACAATTTAGTTTGACACGGTCAATATGAGGCTTTCATTTTGAGACATGTCACCGGAAGTGTTGCTCTACATTCTCACTACCTTGACAAGTGTGAGACTCAACATGCTGGCAGCCACAGACGGCAGGTACTGCTTTCCGCTCACGGTATCTCTCCCTACAATGTCGTTGATAATGTGCTCGGTACCGCCGTGTCGAGCGCGTGCCTGTGATTGCAATGGCAGATCGATCATATAGAGATCAATCGCACGTGCAGAGAGGGAAGTTTGCCTCCAGCGACCTGAGGATAGAGGCGGATAATTGCGCGGCGGTTCACACATTAAACGGTGAGTGTCTTTGCATTTTTGGTGTCTGCAAATATTGGAATTATAATAGCAGTTATTGCAGTATGCAACATATATTTGAGTTGGTTAAATGGCTTTAAAATCATTAATTGGATACATTTTTTAAACTAGATTTGAATCCATCAATTTAAGAAACTTTGATGGGACATAAAAGTAGCCTATATGCTGGAGAAGTCTAATACATACCCATTATAAAATTACAATAAATTAGTCTGTACTAATAAATATATTTCAAAACACACTAAATGACCTTAAAATCAATCATATAGTCATACAATCTATATCACAGCCTACAAATACATTTTAATCAATTTCTACAGTAAACATGAGAAATGCATAAGTCACATACATGGCAGTGTGAGAACAATAGTGAGGTGAGTCTAAGTTTAGTAGACTACCTTTCACCACATGTTGAGTCATGACTGCTGGCGCATTTTATGGGTAAACCTGTTCTCTGTGGCTCCTTGTGTTCATGCAGTGGTTGGTGGCAGCCGGCAGAATGACTGTGCAGCCCTGTCTGTTCATAATAACACCATTAATCTCATCAAAGCACTGCTGAGGTCTAACCTGAGGGCTCAGTTATCTGCACGCTCCGAGAAAATGTTGTTTAAAGTTAAATATGTGCAGAATGGTGCCAAGTAGCTGCGTATATTGTGAGATATGTTGTGACCCAAATGTCTTTTTTATAGAACTTATTTTGATTTGGAGATTTAACAAGGAAGCTAAATTCAAAAACAAAATCTTCTTATCATGTCTTGTGTTTATCCGGTGAATGTCCTATACCTCAGACGAATCTGAGTGTCAGACGCTGTCTCGGTCCCCTGATTTAATTTTACTCCCCATTGTCAGTCAGAGGCACTGCCTGAGCCTCCCAGCTGCCGGTTACATAATGTCAGCCGAGGACTACCTCAGTTTGGTGAGCAGAGGAGGAAACTCGCGGAATTGAGCACAGACAATACTGTAGGAGGCCAGATTACAACGTTACATAAGGGATGTTTTCCTTCCACTTGGCTGGGGTGATGCAGATGATGGTGGTCTAGAAATAGGCCTGAGTGAGGAGAGATGGGATGCTGCACACGCACTGTATTTGCCAACAGAGGAGTACAGAGGCCTGTTAATGCACACAAGGAGGGTACGGCTCCAACAGTCAGTTTAAAGAGAGACATATTTGCACTTCATGTAGCACAGGTCGGCCTTTGTTACTAATAACCAGTGTGTGATGTTCCAAGCGTTTCATTGTGAATGCGGGTGCACACAATGGGCACCAGACCATATAACATTCAAGGACATATCAGTCTAATGTCTTTGAAGAAAAGTGGAGGGGAGATGTCTGATAGCTTTCCTTCTGGTAACCTCATCAGCAAAGTGCACTGTGGTATTACATGGTTCATTAGGTTGCATTGCTCTGTTTTGGATTCGTTATTGTGCATTTCTTCACAGACACACATACTATTAAAACAGGGGTAAATCTGGATGTTAACAGTTGTTTGAGTGTAACAACCCAAGACTTTTTCATTTCCAATTTCAATGCTATCTTATAGAAGTCTATCATAAGCAGCTGTTGGTGAAACTGTTGGTATATTTGCCAAAACTGTGTTATATTTACAGCACTCATTGATTTTGTAGCATATGGCAGTGATGTATAATGCATGCTGGGATGGGTTGGCACTGACACCTTTCATCCATCACGTGTGTTTCAAAGCAACAAATCCTCACTGTATCACGTCGAGCAGAAAATCTTTGTCACATTGATCATTGTGGGGTGAAAATTTGAAGTGTGTTGCACTCTCCATCAGTGGTTTCAAAGCACCTGCAGCAGGTTTTTATTGTGCCCAGATAATGCATTCTGTGTGGTTTAATGATGATTTGTTGGTTTACATTAGAGCTTGTACAAAGAGATGCTTGATGCTGATTGTAAGATTCAATTGTGAGAAAGTAACCCTCTTGGATATTACCAAATTGAAAATGTTATTTTACCCCATTAATTACAGACTTAATTAACTTATTCAGGAGTTAAATGAGAGAGTGCACAGTCGATACAAAACTATAAAACAAACCAACCTGATCAACCTAAAACAACTGATCCCATGTTGTAAGAACGCATGTGAAGAAAACATGAAAGTTTGTTGCAATAAAGCAGCTCTGAGAATCTCATTCAGATTAGTAGAGTTCAGCTTCTCTGTTCAGTCTTGTGCACATGTGTTTGTAATATATCTGTTTGTCAAATCTCCCTGTGATGCACATTGGTATATGTGTGGGTTTGCTTTGCATAAAATCAATTAAACCACAAGATCACATGCTCTGTAAGATAACCACACTGGTGAAATCAGTGCCCATCAAAAATGCTTTTTTTCCCCAATTTTATTGGAGTGGTTATTGAAATAAGGGATTCATTTAAGTGTACAGAAACTGATTTTATGATGTTTCTAAATGTATATCTATCCCCAGAGATGCACTTCCCTATTTTAGTTTTATACAACTCTCCCACATGTGACATTGGATTTTTATGATAATCTAGAAAACACATTAATATTACACATTACATCATTAAGATAACAGAGGCAAAAGGAATCAATTTGTTAATTTGGAAACAAATAAAAAGTTTGATAAAACCACAGGAGAATATTAAAAAAAAATGGTATATGAACTCAGTGTTGGAAACCTAATTATCTTGGACAGCGGACAACTCACACAAGCATTTATTGATTACTTTATCAGGTCAGTTGAAAAACTTGCCAATAATTTTGAGCAAACTGGCTGGTCTATTGACACCACCACAAATAAAAAGAAAGACAATCAGTTTGAACTGCAAGCATTTTCTAAAAAACAAGTTATTGAAATAATTGACAAAATTACAACCACACACTCAAAAGATCTTTATAATCTGGATGTTGCATTCTTGAAAAGGTATGGTGTATTGGCTGAACCACTAACTCACTTGATCAACACCTCCATTGCTAGTGGGAAGTTCCCGGAAGTGTGGAAACGAGCAAGAGTGATGCCTATTCTTAAATCTGGAGCGGCTGATCAAGTGGATAATTATCAGCCAATCAGCATCCTTCCTGGTTTTTCTAAGGCTTTGGAAAAGGCTGTGGTAATGCAACTGATGAACTACCTAGAAACAAAAAATTACCTACACCCACTACAATTTGGGTTCAGACCTTCCTGGCATTTGCTACCGTAAATCATAGCATTCTTATCTCCAAACTTTCCAAGTTCAGTTTCTCTGAAAAAACCCTGTCGTGGTTTGAATGATATCTTCTGATCTGTGAACAATGTGTCATCATCAACAAGAAAAAATCCTGTTTTTTAAAGATTAAAACAGGAATCACACAGGGATCAGTGCTAGGGCCGATACTCTTCTATTCATAAATGACCTTCCTGAATCATGTCAAGGGGCTGCTCTTCATATACACTTATGGAAAAACAGCTATTGCAGTTACAGACCAATTGTCAAAGCAGCTGAGAGCCCGTTGGCTTGAAGACTCGTGTTTGACACATCAACTGAACTAGATGTTAAGATCAAAAGTCAGTTAATCAAATTTCTGAGATCAAATATCTAGATCTGACATTGGACCCTCACCTGAAATATGACAAACATGTTAAAAAAATAGAATAGTAAAAGTAAATCTGTAATCAGAGAGTCTGACATTTGATGCAGCCAAAATATATACGCACTCAAAGATTTTCTCACACCTCAGTTACTGTGTTACCTCATGGTTTCAGGCAAGTTCATCAGTGACTAAACCCCCTGAGAGGTTATATAATCGTGCAATAAAAATATTGGACAAAAGGCCAATAAGATCGCACCACTGTCACATCCTGGGAGACCTGAACATGCTACAAGTTTTGACAACTACGTTGCATTTGCAAATGCCAATCTTATCCGCAAGTGTTTACATGGCCAGGCTCCTCAGGCTGTCTGTGACATGGTGCAAATATTACAGGCCTTTGGATTGTCCACTAGGAATCCCACTGCAGGAAACTGTAAAGTTTTGTACCGAAATACCTCCTTTGGTCAGACATCCTTTTCTATAAAGGGAGCTAACACACAGAACAGACAAAAATAGTCTGAATTAAACCGAAGGAATTTTTAAAAGTAGTCATATGTATGTATGTTTTATGTCTATTATTTTAAAGGCACTTATAGGGTCAGGCATTGGTAATTAGCAGTAGCTATAAATGCTGTGATGAATTGGATAATTGCTGCACAATTCTCTGTGTATACTGTACCTGTCACTGACAAATAAACATGAAATCAAATGAATTGCTTAAGATAACGATGTTAATCTTTTGGATAATATCCGAGGAAAACTCTCTGTCCATGTAGTGCTTGAGGGAGCCGCAGCAGCACTGCAGGAGCTGTGGGCCGCATCCTAATAAACTGTGACCACTGCAGTGGGAGCTGTGAAAACAGGACTTAACACAAACATCACAATTACATAATGCCCAAATTTGCAATGAGTCTAAAACTCTGTAAGGTTGTATTTCTGTTTGTTTAAAGGATGAACCCCCTAATTAATGTGATATCTGGCTATTTCCAAAATAGTTTCAAACAGATGTCAGAGGTGGTTTTTAAACCATATTTACACACTATGCATTCAACTGTGAAAGCAGCCAATATTTTGTATCGAAGGAGGAAGACACATCTTTTTTTTTTTTTTTTTTAAATTTGAGAATTACAGTAACAGCTTCAACTAAAGCTGTAACACACTATTCAATTCTGCAGCGCTGTCATATGATGGAAATAAATGTAATCAAACTGAAAATCTAAGCACGTGTATATATTAGCCTTGAATTTCCAGGGAATTAACAGTGAATGAAGGTCACCTCAGGTGAGAGTGATTCATAGAATGTGAGCTGATGCTGAAATCTTCCATTGCTTGTGACACTGAATGAAATATTCACCAGTAGCAGTCCACTAACAGGGTGTACAGGCTAATGAAAATCTTTGTTAAAGGAACATTCACTTGAACATGATTAATGTTGTTTGCTTTTCATCGTGTTGCCAACAATGATGATTTATGTGCTGACCTTTTGCTTCTGTGTTACTGTAAAAACAATTTGACACAGCTGCTGTGGAAATGGACCTGCTGACTGTTCTGTGAGATGGGAACTGCCTCCTCCCAGTTACCTTGTAGTTCATTTATGGCCCCTGCTCTCGTTTTTACACGACTAAAGACAACAGATGACAAATTAAACCTGATGACTTGTATTCATAGAGCTTAACATCAGTCGATCCTACTCGTGGGCTGCACGGTGGGTGAGCCAGAGGAGAGGAGGCTTATTGATCATGACTGCAGCAGGTGCTTGAAGTAGAAAGCGGAGGGTCTGGTGTTAAATTACCCCGGCTGCCTGACAGATGTTTGAGTGTATCTGCTGATTAAGGTTTCCAGCTGACCTTGTTGGACCTTAACAAGCATGTAGAGAGGGACGCTGCTGTAACTATTTGATGGGTTCATCATTTAGAAATAAGCAGGGATATGCGTTTGTCCCTGCAGGCATGATGCTGTGAGGCCGCTGCATGAGGCAGCCTGGACGATCATGATGGAGGAGGCTGCCAGCCAGCTCGAGAGAGATCATGTGCACAGTGTCTATGACAAGATTGCTCCATATTTCAACGACAGCCGCTATAAAGCCTGGCCAAAGGTTCGACAGTTCCTGCTGGACCTGCAGCCGGGGAGCATCATAGCTGACATTGGTGGGTGTCGCCTCCGGTAGTTCTGTTTCTGTCTTCTCTCAAGGAGTGGGAATGAGCATTTTAAATCAAATCAAATCGCCAATCATTCCTGATCATTCCCTAAAATGTTGTCATGATCATTGTCTCCTTGGCAGGCTGTGGCAATGGCAAGTATCTCCACATCAACAAGGAGGTGTTCAAGCTGGGGTGTGATGTTTGTCGCCCCCTGGTGGACTTTGCCTGGAGCCAAGGACACGAGGTCCAGATGTGCGACGGGCTGCATTTGCCTTACAGAGACAGCTGCTTCGACGCTGTGCTCTCTATCGCAGGTAATGGACACGCAGTGTTGTTGATTCCTCTCACTCAGTATCAAATCGCTTCTTCCATATGCAAGAAGCACTACTGCTGGAGTTTCCATTTGTCTCAAATTAAATGAACTCATAATAATGACAAACATCATTTTACCCCAAGCGTTTGTTGCCTAGCCAACAGTGGGAAATAATTCATGTGTGTCCTCCAACAAAAGAGTGTAATTAGGACTAAAGACAACAGCAGACACCCATACTATTAATTTATCTTGTGTTCCATTCAGAGTGTACATAATGTGTTTTAGTGACTCCAACTGCTGAATGTGACACATCATCATAATTAAATAAATGCCTACTCGCCATCTTAGTTAATTCTGACCAATTTATGTTTTTGTCACAGTCATCCATCATTTGTCCACCAAAGAGCGTCGTATTCGAGCAATAAAGGAGATGGCTCGCACTCTGCGAGTGGGTGGACGCATCATGATCTACGTGTGGGCCATGGAGCAGAAGCGCCGTAAATTTGAGAAACAGGACATCTTCGTTCCCTGGAACCCCAACCCTCATTCGCCCTCCAGCTTCAACAGGGAACACGCCAAACCCAGAAGGAGGGGCACAGCACAGAGCGTAAGTGAAGCCATAGACAACACTGACAAGCACAGGAAGGTTAGAAGCACATCCTCAGTGGTAGATGAAGAAGAGCTGACCTGCACCACACCGCAGCAGAGAACGCAGAGACTGTGGTTCTTTTCCAGGTCTCTGGACTCTGTGTTCGACTTTGGAAGTTTAGCCATCTCCCGGTCGTCCTGCAGAGACCTGAGCACTTTATCGTCTCCCACAGGGGAAAATGAGGGGAGCAAGGCCGGCCAGCGCGGGAGAGGACGAGGCCTCATCAAGCAGGTCTCGAGCTTCTTTTACCCTCCGTCTGTAATCGGATCAGAGGAGGACGTCTTTGACACGGTCACAGATCTGCATGAGGGGCAAAAAGATGCTGGAGGCAACAACGCGTCCACCAACGACACAGAAAACCAGAGTGTCTCTGTATCTTTAGCCCAGGAGTGTGGCTCTCTGGCTCTGCCAGATCTAGTTCCTTTCCAGAAGGAGCATCTGAAGCAGTCTGGAGAGGAGGGTGACGAAGGGCCACAGGGAAAAGAGCAGCAGGAAAGCACACAGAGTCCTCAGGGGAGCGAGGGGCAGGTGGAAGGCTCTTGCCTGAGGTACTATCATGTCTTCAGGGAGGGAGAACTGGCAGAGCTGATAGAGAATCACGTTGAAGAGCTTCATGTCAAACACACCTACTTTGATCATGCTAACTGGTGTGTGGTGGCAGAGAAAGTTCAGTTATGGAGAATATAATTTTAACGTGTGTTTTATTTTGCATTGCCTCTGCCTCAAGTTTTAGCACTGAATCACACATTTGATGATTATTACGTTCTTGTAACTGTAAAGTGTATAAATATACAGGCGTAGCCATTGTTGAAGTTCCACATTTTTGGGATTATTACATCACCAAACTAAATCCTCCATTGCTGCAATTCACTACTTAACTGTTTGGAAATTCAGTTTTTTAAAATTTTCTAGTTTTTAGTAATACTGGAACCAGATTCGCAACTGACCTATCGATATTTAGCATTAAATATTATATTATATATTATATAAGATGCAGAGGATGGTGGTGTTCAACGATGGCTACTACTGTATACCACATTTTTAAAGTATTTATTACATTTTAAGACCAGAAACCAACAAGCAGTATCCAGATATCCAGTGTGTGCGTCAAGCATTAGTTTTTATTATCAAACCACAGTGAGCTTCAGTGCTGCTAATGATTTTAGCTCTTTTAAAATAGCATTTCTGCAAGGGAGATGTTAAGAAATGCACTGTTTTCCTATTTGGACTTTTAATATTAGCCAACAAGGAGTTTGTGAGATAAATGTTTTGTTTACAGCGCAAAATTCTTACTTTTATTCTTTGTGTCTGCCTGTTTTACAATTGCACGTTCCTGAACTCTGCGTACGAGGAGCTAAACCTGCAGCAAGTATCTGTTGTGTACATTTTGTTGGGACTTTCTGTAAACTGCTCATGTGTAATCTATCATCAACACTATTAATAAGAAGAGCTCAAAAGTTGTGCAGAATATCTCCCAAAACATTTGTGCCATTTGCTTGCTGTGTTTTACTCTCCCAAGATGTTGCCACTGTTTGCGCTTGATGTTTGTAATACTTGTGTGTATTGTCTTGTATTAAAGACTGAATATACCACTGGTGTGTTTCAGCAAATCAACTGCCTCATCTACTGTGAATAAACATTGCACTGTACCACAAGTATGTTGCTGCTTGATGTCAGTGAGTGACATAATAATAAGGGAAACTTGAAACATACTGGTTATCTGTACTCATTGTACCAGGGAAGGTGCATATCCTTATCAGTACAGTATGTGTGGACCAACTGTGTTTGTTCTGAAATGATACTGCTACTTTAACGTCTTTTGTGACCTGATGTAAATAGTTTGAATTTGTTCTTTATTAAATATTTTTGTTCATGAGCATTGTTGTATTGTATTTTCTGACGTGAACAATATATGTATTCAAATTAATGACAACCACAAATAGTATAGTTCTGAATATTTAATAGTCATACAGAAATACTGATACAGTATCTGATGAGGTAACCAGCAGATTGTTGAACGGCTGCTTGATGCACTCTTCAGCCAACATCCCACATTACAGAAAACCACTTGCAATAGTCTCACAATGAGCAGCATTTCAGAAAATGTAACCTGAGTAGAGCTCAATCGACACACTGATGGGACGATTTTATCAGCTCATATTGTTTTTGTAGTGACAGATGTCTTGATGTATATGCAAAAAAGTTCAGTTCAGAAACAAGCACAAGAAGTAATTTGGAAACGTATTACATAATTCGTTCAGATAACTATTCAACAATACACATGATGGAGTGGAATCTGTTTAAGTATTTCAAGTATAATCCACTGACTTTAATATGTTTGTCACAAGTCCTTGATAAAATTCATTAATGTGGTGTTTACAGTATATAAATTGGTTGGTTTAAAAATCCTTATTTTTTGCTTTTTAATCCTCAGGATCATCTTGTGTCAGGGGGATAATAGTTCTACATCCCACACTCCCTCCAAACCTGAAACACGAAGAACATCATTACTTCTCAACAAAGACAGTTAACACACAGCTTGAGTCTGTATTGAAAAGCTGCATTTAGCAACATCTGCTTAAACACTTCTGTGTCCTGTACCTGAGTCGCTGCTCTGTGGACGATGGAGTGCCTGAGGGCCAGCTTGTCAATGTCTCTTGAGTATCCTCCTCCAATAACGGCAGCGACAGGAACGCCTCTGCTCACCACAGTCTTCATCACATACAGATCCCTCTGATACAGACCTAGGAGACACTACAGGTCATCCAAAGATGTCTATAGATGATTTATAAGTAAAGATACTTGTGTGTCAGAGTTATCGCTCACCTTGGTCAGTCAGACGGAGTCTCCCAAGTTCATCTTCCCTGTGAGGGTCGACACCTGCGTCATACAGAACCAGGTCTGGACGAAATGTCTCCAGCAGCCAGGGAAGGTGAGCTTCAACTGTTGAGACGGACATTTTTTGTTGGTCAATGGAAACTGATTTGTTATTCAAATAAAAATAAATGTATAAACTTTGGAAAACTCTGGGACATGACTACACTATTTGGACTTTAACATCAAACACATCCAGTATTACACTTATTATGTCTTGTGTTGACGTGCCTGTGGAGAGGTACTCCTTGTCTTCCAGTCCATCGTCCAAGCAGATATCGAGGTCACTCTGTTGTTTACGGAGCGGGAAGTTTTTCCCACAGTGCATTGAGAATGTGAACACACATGGCTCCTCTTTAAATATAAAAGCAGTGCCGTCACCCTGTTGGATCCACAAGAAAGAAGCTTTACTAAAGACAAAAAAATAAGCTTATATATTAGAAACAAAGGAGAATTGAGAATTTGTGATATTGGTCTGACCCTAAAATATTTAAAAGCAGCAGAGATGTTTAGTCTACCTGATGCACATCAAGATCCACAATCAGAACCTTTCTCCTGGCCGAGGAGTTCTCCATCAGGTATTTGGCTGCAACTGCTAAGTCATTAAGGAGGCAAAACCCTGAACCATAGCTTGGAAAAGCGTGATGGGTTCCCCCTGCCGTACTGCAGGCCAGACCCCTCTGCAGAGCTACTTCAGCAGCGAGAACTGTCCCACCTGTCGACAAGAGAGGATGTGAACCTGTTCATGTGGTGTGATCTTTCCAGTCCAAGCTGTCACATCAACATGTCAACACCTCTCACCCGTTTCATATCGGCAGCGTCTCACTATGCCTTCACTCCAGGGGAAGCCTGTCCTCCTCTGTTCTTGCTCATTTATTTTCCCGTTGATGAAGTTGTTTAAGTATTCATCAGTGTGCACACAGCTCAGTAAATCTTTAGAGGCAAGTTCAGGAACCCACACCTACTGCGAGGAAGGAAATTCACATTCACAGGAAAATGTGAGAAAACTGTTTCCAATTGTACTACAAACAACAATAGTCCTAGAATAACTTCATAATCAATTGTCAAAACTGCTGTTGACCTGATTTATTGATTAAATAACAATAGTCATCATTATTATTCAATTTTTAGATGCAATTATCAATGGCTCACTCACCTGTTTCTCTGTAATGACTTGATCTTTGATTAGAAAGTGTAAAACTCGGGGGAACTTGCCCATTGGGAACCTGTGGTTAGGAGGGAGGTCGCACACATACTTGCTGTGATGAACTATTGGGAGTCCACTGGGTTCATGTCTTACCTGTGTGAGATGAAAAGATCTGTAAGGTCAGTAAACGCAAAGCACGACGGTTGCAATGTTGAGTAAAACGCACGAGTCTTCTGCATAAATGTAATGAGTTAAATGTTCCTACTAGCTCAGCGTGCAAACATCTGCAGGAGGTGAAAGCTGCACCGAACAACCGCCCGACTTTAAGCCGAGGTCTTTTAGAAAATATTTGTTTCATGCAAGTCATTTCTCTGACTTGATTTAGTGAAATGCAGTTTGATGTTATGAAACCAAACTGCACGGTTATAAAAGTGCAGAAGGTGACTCGTTTGTTGACGGATGTTCGGCTGAATCTTTCCTCTCCATGACTGCCATCGTCTGTCATGGAGTGGAAATAACGCAGAGTCTGCGTTGGTTTCACGGTTGATTACCACCATCTACTGATTTGAAGTGAACACTGCAGATGTAAGAAAAAAAGGTAAAACAAAGCTTTATCTGTCAGTCAGATCCAGATATTTAATGTATTCATCTCTCTATAAAGGCTTCAGATGTCTCCATCTGGCGATGGAGGCCAGGTTTTTAATGAAAAGTATGGATTTGTTGGTGATCAGTTTGACAAACAATACATATATATAATATATTTGTTTTCTACTGTCCTCTTTACTGGGAACTGCACCATATTTTGTTTAATAAGATTAAAACAGATATTGACTTTGGAAATATGGATGATGCCGAAAGACTAAATTGGTTTATCAGGATAAGATGTAGATATAATGTAATTTGGGATTTTTAAAAATTCTTTTCTTTCTCTAAATGCCTTTGTATATGTAATGCTGGAAGAAGCATGTTTTGTAAAATAATGGTGTTTAGTGATTCCATGTGGGATGGACCAGACGTTTGGTATGACACAGAAATGGAAAAAGCATCCGCACACTCAAATCTGTGCTTTTTTTCATTCAGTTTCATGATTTTTTTCAGCTACATCTGATACCAGGTGAGCGTTCTATTTCTCTCTACTTTTAATTTCGTATGAAATAAAAATGTAATTAATTATATTTTTAAATTCATCATCCTGGAGTGTGAAAAGCATCATCTGAACTTAAACTGGTCTTCGACATAAAAGCTTGGCAGAACAATTGCACATCAAATTCACATGTTAGTGCCTTTAGTAGTTCAACATTAATTTCATATTCTCTTTTTATTCACAACTCACCGAAGCTTTTAGCTGTATACCTATCTATATATGTATACTTATCCAAAATATTTCTCACTGAAACATATTGAGGTTTACATTTCTAGAGCAGATGCAAATGATGCATTATTGGACATTCAAAGCCCTTTGATGATGAGCTTTAGGTCTGCATGTTGTCATGTCGAATCTACATCTCATTCATCTCTTGTATCATCTTTAATATCCTGTGAGCTGCATCTGTTGATGAGAGCTTTTCAGATTCCTGTTTGTCAGAGTTAAACACACTGGTTTATAAAAAATAAAATAGAATACACATTCTGTTTATAGTTTACTGAAGATATAGTTCACTTCACCATCCTATCCTGTCCTATCAATACTGACAGCTTGCTCCTATTTTATTAAACTGACTGATGATTTTTCTGCATACATACTGATTTCTTTCTGAGAGCAAAGTCACGATGAATAGTGAACCGATGCAAATGAGATGAATGTATCATTCATGAGGCTTTGTTCATTCTCCATTCCCCTTTTTTCTATTTTTTATCTTAGAATTCATCAAATGATCAAAGCTTATTTCACATTTACACATTTCAACTTTCAACCCATGACAAATTGCTTGTCTTTCTCAGTGTATTCACATACATAGGAGAAGAGTTTTAGAGACTTCCTCTCTGATGTTGGTGTGTACCCTGACTATCTTCATTCTCTCCTCCTCTGTCCTCTTCTGCAGCTGTCACAGTCAACTCCCCTCCTGTTACGGTGCAGCAAGTTGTGGCCGAGCTGGTTAAACACAGTGGCAGAGGATAATTTATGTTGTCACACTGAAATCATGTCAAACTCACAGGTTTACTGCCTTCTCTCCTGATTGTTACAGATTGTTCCAGGACTCTGTAGAAAGGTAAGTGAAATGATGCAAAGAATTTCCCCAGATCTCTTAAATTAATTTATTTTGTTTTATAATGACCAGAATTTTTTAAAAAAAATCTTTGCATTTTGACATTTTGGTACTTTAAGGGATGAAAAAATGTTTCTTTAGCTTGAAAAACACACTCACTGTACTGCTCTGGCCTTTGATTGGCTACTTTTGTGTCTGGTTTCACCTCTCCATCTGTCTCTGTTTTACATTGCTGTCAGGCAGCTCAAGGCGCTGTCTGGCGTACTGTCGGCTGTGGGGTTCTCCCATGAGAGAGTGAGCGTGTGTGTGTGTGTGTATAAAGAGGTCGGTGGACGGGGATTAATACAGCCCCCACTGGGACGGGTTAGTGTACTCTCGGGCAGATAAGAAAAAAGACGAGAGTGCTGGCCCCAGGTGCAGAGGAGAAACAGAGAGAGGAGATTAGAGGGGTAAAATCAATTACTGAGTTCACCCTTGTTAACAGGCATTTCAAATAGGGAGAGAGGAAGGAGGAGAAGGGGCTCCAATATATTCTGACACAAAGATTGTTTAGCCTCTGCAGTAGATAAAGGTTATATTACTTCATTAACATATTTCCACTCTGCTTTTGCTTTAGTGTCTCTTTTAATGTTATCTTGTCTTTCTAAAGAACACTGATGGTTTTGCAGGTTTTAGCATGTTGACTACTTTACATCAAAAATATTCATTTTGCAAACAATACTGCTCTAGAAATTTGAAGGTACTTTTTCTACTGTTCCAGGCAACTATTGGTTTCCATTTGTTTCTGTACAGTATGAAAATCAGTTGGCAGGCTCTTGAGTAATTCGTCAGTATTGCATTCATTTTTTATTAAAGTTCCATATTGTTGTTAGGTAATGCAGTGCAGACTTAAACTGTATGACCAATGCAATGGTAGTGGAACACTGACAAAATGTAATGCAGACTTGATCTTCACCGTGATGGATTACACAAAGCGCGTTTCAAGAGTCTGCTAATGGATTTTCATGCCCTGCAGAAATTGATGAAAACCAGTAGGTGCTTGGAACAGCAGTGACAGCACATCCAAAAATCTAAAATTTCAAAGAATTTATTTGAGAACGGTCATCAAAATGTAAAGTGTACATGATTTGTGGTGAGAGTTAACACACTGGAATGATCCTTTAATATTGTGCAGGAGTGAAAGAGAAACCACAGCTGACAGTCAGCTGTGAGTGAGCAGCAATCTGCTTCAGGGCAGCTGTTTTCAAGGCTTCAGATCTCATTCCTTGCAAAGACAAAAGACGAAGCTGACAACTGCTCAGCTTTGATCTCTGCTCTCAATGGGCAAAATAAAAGCAGGATGACTTGCGAATGTTAGTCAGCCCTCCAAATTGTGTGGG